>JAOTOM010004875.1:0-145000 GCA_034440615.1 Ashinkailepas kermadecensis
TGCTACTAACCATACCATACCGTAAATAAATCGCATCAGCAACAGATCACATCCACACCCCACCTACCCCAGTACGACGGGCGCATCCGTGACTCATCTACCCCAGTCTGAAGGGCGCGTCCACACCCCACCTACCCCATTGTGTCGGGCGCGATCATGCCCCACCTACCCCAGTCTGACGTCCACACACCACCTACCCCAGTCTGACGGGCGCGTCCAAACAGCCGGCGTCGCAGCCATAGTAGGACTTATCGCTGCGGTCGAGCGACACATACAGCCACGCCTTGTTGTCCTCGTCCACCGACACCCTGACGGTCACGTGCGTGCCGTTTCTGAAGTTGAGACGCCGGAACACGTAGTCCCGGTGGAGGTCCTTGGGCTCCATGTCGAACTCGAGGTGCTGGTTGGAGAACAGCGCGCCCATGCTGAGCACCATGGCCTGGATGACGCCGTCCGCTCCGGCTCCGAGCATGTTGTGGCACCCCTGGCGGCAGGCCACACGCGGATTTGCATCGGGGACTCCTGGATTTCAAGAGGATATTCAAAAACAAATGTTCACACAACGCATTTTGTTTTGTTAGCTTCTCAAGCAAGAACGATTGGTTGGTTATTTGTTTTACGACACATCAACCGTTGAGTCATGTAGCGTCGCCAATCTCTCACGCCGATTGGCCGTGGGCGAAGAGTAGCGACAGGTGAGACCCGAACCCACAACCTCTCGATTGTGAGTGGCAACTTACCCCGAGACTACACGTCCCCTCAAGCATGAACGACAAACATCGGGTCGTTACTAGATAATATCCATATTAACGCATATTCTGTATTTCAAGATTTTGAGGATCTCAGTTTCATCCTAAACTTACCAATATTGCACTTGAGACATAAATCGAACTGCATGATATAGACTTAGTTTTCGTAAGTGCTCTTTTTGGTGCACTATCGTAGTGATGTTTTTGGTGGAAACACATATTAGGAATGCCATCAGAAAAACCACAAAAAAGCAACGGTGAGGAATCACCGTAGGCGGCGAGTCATACAAAGGTAATTGAAGGAACACAATTTGTTATTGCCACATATCACCACACTCAGCGACCGACTCAGTGGTTAGGCGCTGTCAAAATACATCGGCATACCTGAGCTCCAATCACAAATTAAATCATAATAAAAATACAAGAGGTACCTATGACGTGGGACATGAGATACGAGATCTGTGCTCACCTTCTTCTCCAGCAGCATCAGCCACAGGTTGGCAGTCTGCAGGACGTCAGAGACGGTGCGCAGTGGGGACCAGAGGCGACGCGCCTGCAGCGTGTGCAGCTTGTCGCCGTAGCAGCCCTCGGCGTACTGCAGGGCCGCCTGGTGCTCCAACAGCCTCGATTTGTCTGTCGTCTGCGGGCGCCATCATCATCATTGTCACCGTCACAACCGTCGTCGCCATTATCATCGCTATCATCGTTTTTATCGTCATCACAATGTGTTATCAAATCCGTACACTCTACTGTCCGATGGTGGCGTGCTGAAAAGGCAGCAATAGGCTAATTAAGCAGCATCCTCCACATAAGCAGCAAACTTGAGGCACAAGCCGAGAAAAGAGGGGAGAGGACAGGGGATCGATGCCACAATCTACAGAAAGCCAGCTGACTGGGATTAGTTAAACTGAGTCAGCAGCACCGGCTAAGCAGCGTCCATTCAGATCGCCGGCTACAGGCACTCATCACAATGCACCTTCTCGTGAAGAGGCGCTCTGGCCTGGCTCATGACGTAATAGAGCGTGGCGTTGATGACGTCACCGTTGACGACATCATCGGCCAGTGAGTGCGAGATGCCGAGTCCGGAAGTCCAAAGATGGCGCCACACGTCCACGTGGGAGCTCAACAGACGGTTGGGGTCCTCTGAGACAGCGTCGGTGTACATCTGGTGACATGGTGGCAGAGGTCAAGGTAGTCTTCACACATCCATGGCACCGTGCAGATGACACTAAACCCGGAGACCGATAAGCGAGGTGCTAGATAGAACAGACATGCAAGCGAAATATTAATCAAAGATTTGCACATGACGATCACCCCACAAATGAATATTAATCGGAGATCTATGCATGATGATCACTGGACAAAGGAAGTCAGTGAACCATGTACCTACATAGGGGACAATGTGGAAAAGCTGTAACACTGACGTCCCCCCCTGCTGATGTCCCTCGGTCGCTGACGTCCCTCCCCTGTTGATGTCCCTCGGCTGCTGACGTGCCTCTCTACACTGACGTTACTCCTCTGTTGATGTCCCTCGGCTGCTGACGTGCCTCCCCTGCTGACACCTCTCCGCCGCTGACGTGCCTCTCTGCACTGACGTACCTATCTGCACCGACGTGCCTATCTGCACTGACGTGCCTCTCTGCACTGACGTGCCTCCCCTGCTGACGCCCCTCCGCCGCTGACGTCCCTCTACATTGACGCCCCTCTCCTGCTGACGCCCCTCAGCCACTGACCTGCCTCTCTCTACACTGGCGTGCCTCCCCTGTTTATGTCCCTCGGCCAGTGACGTGCCTCTCTGCACTGACGTGCCTCCCCTGCTGACGCCCCTCCGCCGCTGACGTCCCTCCACATTGACGCCCCTCTCCTGCTGATGTCCCTCGGCCACTGACATGCCTCTCTACACTGGCGTGCCTCCCCTGTTTATGTCCCTCGGCCAGTGACGTGTCACTCTACACTGACGTCCCTCCCCTGCTGATGTCCCTCGGCCGCTGACGTCCCTCCCCTGCTGATGTCCCTCGGCCGCTGACGTTCCTTTCTACACAGACGTCCATCCACTGCTGATGCCCCTCGGCCACTGACGTACCTCTTCAATGGCACACCCTGCTCGACGACACGCACAGCTCGACGACACGCCCCTGCTCGACGACACGCCCCTCACCGAGACGGCGGCCTGCTCCAGCTGCAGTTCGGCCATCAGCTGGCGAGCCGCCTCATCGCTGGCCGCCGGCTCGGTGTAGTTGACGGCCGTCAGACAGCGCAGGTTGGCGATGCTGGACGCCTTCACCTGAAACACCAACCAGGCGCGTCACTATCCCAGCTCGTGTCAGGTGGACACGGCCTGAGGGCAAGCACAATCTGTCATCAGCAGGTGCACCGCACCATGGGCAGCTGTCACTATGGAGACACCGGGGCCAGCTGGCACGTACTGCCATTATCAACAGCCCGGTCAGCTATACTTTGGTGCCACTGTTGTATTCGTCCACAACACGGACAAGTTATTTGTCCATCCAAGGACAACACAGCACCCACCATGAGACTAGTTATCTCCGGAGACGAGGCACTCATCGTAAGACTGGGCATCCCCGCAGACCAGATACTCACCGTGAGGCTGGCATCCCCGCAGACTGGGATATACCCGCATACGAGGTACCCACCGTGTGACTGGGATATACTCAGACGACGTACCCACCGTGTGACTGGGATATACCCACAGACGAGGTACCCACCGTGTGACTGGGATATACCCGCAGACGAGGTAACCACTACCACCGTGTAACTGGGATATACCCACAGACGAGGTACCCACCGTGTGACTGTGATATACCCACAGACGAGGTACCCACCGTGTGACTGGGATATACCCACAGACGAGGTACCCACCGTGTGACTGGGATATACCCACAGACGAGGTACCCACCGTGTGCCTGGGATATACCCACAGACGAGGTACCCACCGTGTGACTGGGATATACCTACAGACGAGGCACCCTCCGTGTGACTGGGATATACCCACAGACGAGGTACTCACCGTGTGACTGGGATATACCCACCCACAGACGAGGTACTCACCGTGTGACTGGGATATACACACAGACGAGGCACCCACCGTGTGACTGGAGTATATCTGCGGACGAGGTACCCACCCTGTGACTGGGATATACCCACAGACGAGGTACCCACCGCGTGACTGGGATATACTCCCAGACGACGTACCCAGACGAGGTACCCACCGTGTGACTGGAGTATATCTGCAGACGAGTGCCCACCGTGTGACTGGGATATAACTGCAGACGAGGTACCCACCGCGTGACTGGGATATACTCGCAGACGAAGTACCCAGACGACGTACCCAGACGAAGTACCCACCGTGTGACTGGAGTATATCTGCAGACGAGTGCCCACCGTGTGACTGGGATATACCCACAGACGAGGTACCCACCGTGTGACTGGGATATATCCGCAGACGAAGTACCCACCGTGTCACTGGGATATACCTGCAGACGAAGCACCCACCGTGTGACTGGGATATACTCGCAGACGAAGTACCCAGACGAGGTACCCACCGTGTGACTGGGATATACTCGCAGACGACGTACCCAGACGAAGTACCCACCGTGTGACTGGGCTCCACAGTAGACGACACGATCACCACTCCCACGTGTTTCTGCTCGGGCGTCACCACCACGCCAGTGACGACCACATAGGGGTGGCTGTCCTGACCGTGCACAACGCTGAAATCAGGGGACGCGTTACGCTGGTGCCTATCATCAGGTCACACTGGTGCAACCCTTAGGTCGCACTGGCGCAACCCTCAGGTCACACTGGCGCAAAATCAGGTCACCATAAAATCACGCTGGCCATATTGATGCCATCCCCAAGGTTATGCTGGTCACCCTGGCGCCATACCTCAGATCAACCCGGTGCCATGCTTCAGGTCACCCTGATGCCATCCCTTAGGTCAGGCTGGTCATATTGGTACTATCCCTCAGGTCATGCTGACCACACCAGCTCTTAGTGGACTTGGTTCCCGGCTCCTGACCATGCACCAGGTTCTGACGGAGGCCGTGCAAACCGCCGGAGGGAGTCTGCCCATTGCTAGGAATGGCTCCGCTTTGGTGCATAAAGTTGAATACCAATGATCAGTGTGTCGAAGCTTAATTTCAGTTAGGTGCCGGATGTAAATAAAACAGGTAACTTTTCCGCCACAAGATGCATGTACACACGCCAAATTTGTACCAGAGCCGGGGGCTAGCCAAGGCTGGCTCCAAGGCTTCTGTGGTCCGTGTGATAGCCTGGTGGGATCTCTGTTTCCACACTGCCGGTGAGTCAGCAGTCGCGCTGCTTCTCGTGTTGCGATATTGGCACGTGAGAGAGCGATGGCGGGCAGACAGCTATATAGTCACCCGGTCGTCGGGGCTGTCGGCAGACAGTCCGTTCGTCCGCAGACACCGTCGGGTGTCTGTGAAACACGATACCTACAAATTACCCATACAAACGTCACAGCCCCGTGTGTCGCTCTGCAACTGCTGTCTCACGAGCCTTTCGTCGTGAAGTCCTGAGGCCGGCAAGACAGCCGTACACCTACCACCAGCTCCGACACCGGCCAAGATTCGCACAACACAATTGCCAATAATACAGAGAAAGCCGACCAGTAACCGCATAAGGTCGCGAATGAAACATCGAGAGGACCTGGGTGGGATGGTGTGATAGCTAGCGCAAGCTAGTGCCCTGGTGGCCCAGCGAACACCAGTAGTGCCATCTCGGCCACTGCCGGGGGTGGCGCTACCAGCACCAGTCCGCCGCTGCCACAGAACAATGACTTGGGGGAGGGGTTCGCCCGGCCATACAAGGGACGCTGAGTTGGCAGCGCGGCTCGGCGGCTCGAGAGGGGCCGCTGTCCACAGCGGATGGCAGCTGGCGACACGGACGGCGACACGTAGTGGCCAACCAGATATGGCTGTAATTGTAGTCTTCATGAGCGTAGTCACGTTATAAATTGAACACTCTGTGTGCAGCTGTACGACAATTTCTGGAGTTTGCGCAGTGCGCAACCACACTTCACAGAACTGGCTGGATGTTGTACGTGATGCATCCCTCGGACACAATAGACGTCAGCACGATGCATCAGCATGAAGGATGCAAGTGAGAAACAATGAGTTTGTTAAGATGTGAATACTTTTCCTCTCATGTGTGGCTACCGTCACAAACATTCCAATTTGGAAGCACTGCAAGGAACTACCTGACTTACAGGATGTATGATAATATAATCTATTTCACAAGCACCAGCTATAACATGATTTCATTCATAGTAAGACCATCATACGAACACGACCCCAAGGGATTAATTATAATGCGTAGCCATTCAGTGTTTAACCTGCGCTGAAAAAAACATAGCATGTTAAACATAGCCATAGCTGAAAACATAGCCTGTTAGGCCACACGAAACTGTAGATAAGTAAGATAACGAGCCTTAAGCGGATTCCAGCTCCCGTACATGGTCACGGTCCCGCACCGGAGCTACCCACTGACCTAGACTCGAGCTCTCACCTCACCACTGACCTCGTGACCCGACCACTGACCTGTCCCGGCGGACGGCAGCACCGGCCCAGCGCGACACGCCCAGCTGGCTGACCTCGTGACCCGACCACTGACCTGTCACGGCGGACGGCAGCACCGGCCCAGCGCGACACGCCCAGCTGGCTGACCTCGTGACCCGACCACTGACCTGTCACGGCGGACGGCAGCACCGGCCCAGCGCGACACGCCCAGCTGGCTGACCTCGTGACCCGACCACTGACCTGTCACGGCGGACGGCAGCACCGGCCCAGCGCGACACGCCCAGCTGGCTGACCTCCAGCATCAGCTGCCGGCTGGTCGGGTTACGCACCTTCACCTCCTGCACCAGTACCGCCGGCGAGGTGCGGTGGGCATAGTACTGCACAACGGACCGGCGCGTGTCAACACGTGCGACAAACAGAGCTCGGCACACCGCCATGCTGGCGCAACAGGTCAAGAGATAATGGACAGAATCAGAATAATCTGTTTCGTTCGGAAAGCACGTGCCAAATGAAACGCTGCATCGTACCGGACTGGCGCAGAAACTAAGGAAGGAAGTCGCGGCGCCCCTCCAGTGTCTGTGCCCTGAACATACCTATTGTCTCCCCCCCCCCCCCTCCCCAAGATGAGTAACTTCAGTAATAATGGGCTAACCTTGACTGGAAGCAATACACCTTTAAACAAGGACAACAATGACTGTGTAGACAGACAACATCGGACCAAACTTCTCTGTGACATTTGATTATCCTGCACCACTGATCAGTGAAGTGAGCTGGCCGTAAATTGGTTTTAAAGGCGTAGTGACCACCAGGTAACTTGGCACCTACAACACTAGTGAGAAGTGAACAGTAGTGCAAACTGACCGCTGTCCATAATATGCATGCTACACGAGTGATGCTCGCCACTCGTCTCGAGCGGACGTGTTTCCACTCCCGACCGCGCCCCTTCGCCCAGCATATCGTGTCGAGATCATGTTTGTTCTCCTCCTCTGGCGCTGAAGTTGGGACTGGAGGCCTCGAATGCATGGGCTTATCGACTGATCCTGAAGCAACCAGGCAACGTGGTGGCTCGGCCAAAATAATTGTGAAAATTTTTAATGCGGCTGATGTTACGGTTAAAAATATTTGTACCAGATCAAAACGTTGTGTTCCTAATAAATGTTGAAGAATCGGAAATACAACACGAAAAGTGGAATATTCTCTGAGAAGTCCTTGACCTATAAAGATCGAAATAACATTTGGTTAAAAACACAAACACGAATAGCTTGTCTTCATAGCTCATCTCAAACTATTTGAACATCTATATCATAAATCCATGACTGGGTGCTACGTCGGTTGTTCATTCCCAGAGAAAGAGCAAACGTTAAGCAGAAATCATTTTCATAATCAGACTCATATTTTCATAGCTCTGCCAGCAATATACTCCTTTCATGTATTCCACAAATGCTGGAAGTCCTCAAATCACAACAGAAATACCCAACATTGAACAAATTCGCATATGTATGCAAGGGCTCAGGGCAGTAAGCTTTGTTCCAAGAATTCATTATTTTTTAATAAGTTACTGATGAAGTTGTAGATTATTGGAATTTTATGAGATATCCTATTTGATATGAATAAATATTAAAGCTGTCATTTAAATTTGCTGGTATTAAAATTAATTTACGCCTTTCTTTTAGAGAAGAAAATTGCAATACTACAAGTGCACAACAATTACCTGACCAATACCTTACTTTATGAAGCTTGGCCAATTTTCATATTTGATTGTTCTTCACCCGATAGGGACCGTACACCCTGGTCCGTCTGGCGGCCGCCCTCACCCGATACGGACCGCCCAGCCCGGTCCGCCGGGCGGCCGCTCTCACCCGATACGGACCGCCCAGCCCGGCCCGCCGGGCGGCCGCTCTCACCCGACAGGGACCGCCCAGCCCGGTCCGCCGGGCGGCCGCTCTCACCCGACAGGGACCGCCCAGCCCGGCCCGCCGGGCGGCCGCTCTCACCCGATAGGTGGCGTCGACGGCCCGATCGGCGCCATCCGGCTGGTAGCACTGTAGCCGCTGCACGGTGCCGGCCGCGTACTGCACCAGCTCGGCCTCGTGCGGCGCGGCGCCGGCCGCGTCCAGCCGCACCGCCAGCACCGGCAGGAACGGCACGCTCAGGTTGAGCGTGCGCTGGCCGCGCACGTACACGGGAGAGTCTGGGCGCGCCACCAGCGCCACGTGGCCGTTGCCGACGTAGGGCAGGTGCTGGTGGTCGTCGGGCCGCGCCGGCACGTGCGACACGACCGAGTCGAGCCGGCCCAGCTCCAGGTCGAACGGGTACAGCAGCTGGGTGATGCACTCGCTGTGCAAGTCGACGGCGCCTGTGGCCGGGGAGCGGTCAGAGTGGATCCGGTCAGGTCGGCTGGTCAGAGCAGATCCAGTCGGGTCGGCAGCGGCGGTTGGGCCAAGTCAGCTTAGGTCGGGGATGCAGATCAGTCCAGTCACGCATCCGAACCAGGCCATTCGAACCCACATCGAACCAGGCCACCATTCGGTTTCAAGTCATCTGTTTCACGTTCTACACCAGGTGAAATGCGGCCTTTTGGTGTGGGTGGATCCCATGGTTTCAAAATCCTTGCTGCACTCGGATATCACAACGAAGATGTTACCTGAGATTGAAAGGGCGTGCGCGTCCAAGGAAAGCCGCAACACACTATGCACCAGGGCACCCCAGCCACGACCATCCACCAGGACACCCCAGCCACGACCATACAGCAGGACACCCCAACCACGACCATACAGCAGGACACCCCAGCCACTATACACCATGATTCTCCAGCCACGACTATACACCAGGATAACACAGCCAAGACTATACCCCGCCAGAAGCCGAAACACAAAAAAAAAAAAAAGGGGAACAAAAAACAAACACACCACCCCGGACAAAACCAAAAAAAAAAAACACCCCACCAACCCCCCGGGGGGGAAAACACCAACCAGGGCACCCCAGGCACGACAATGCCACGCGACGTGTGACAACACCAACACATAGAAAAGAAGAGAGAAGTAAGCACCGTAACTCGACGTGTGATAACACGAACATATAACATCACAGCATATGACAAGCGACGTGTGACAGCACCAAAACACAACATCACAGCACGCAATGCCACGCGACGTGTGACAACACCAACACATAGCATCACAGCACACAATGTTACACGATGTGTGACAACACTAACACATAGCAGCACAGCACATGCCAACTGTTGATTGAGACGAAAATTCAGCCAAATTGTTAGTAAAAAACATCCAGCTTCCCGGATTCCCATTTCAATAGATCCAATTCGCGGTGCCATCAACTGCACCGGTGCTCACACAACCATCTGTATGGTCATGCGTGCCAGCTGTTTCCAGCACAACCATCTGTATGGTCATGTGCACCATTGCCAGTGCCAGCTGTGTTCCAGCACAACCATCTGTATGGTCATGTGCACCATTGCCAGTGCCAGCTATGTTCCAGCACAACCATCTGTATGGTCATGTGCACCATTGCCAGTGCCAGCTATGTTCCAGCACAACCATCTGTATGGTCATGTGCACCATTGCCAGTGCCAGCTGTGTTCCAGCACAACCATCTGTATGGTCATATGCACCATTGCCAGTGCCAGCTTTGTTCCAGTACTTGGCCAACTCAATGACGTTCGACACCGAGTTCCAGCACCCTCCGGCGAATTTCACAGAACTGATAGGAGCACCCACATTTTAACTGACGGGGAAGCTTCCAAATTCCGCAGTCTCCACATGGTATGGCTTTAGTTAGTTATTTGGGTTTAAAGGGCGCATCGATTGCATGATATGGCTTTAAGATCTGGAGAATCTGGAGAATCGGGAAAGCAGCTCCATAGGACCTTGTTATAAAGCACAAAAATGGCGAAGGGCAAGATTAAGAAAAGCCAACGCGTGCCCAGAAGGGGGACAGGCTGGACGACAGCCTGTGAAGCGACGTTCCGAGAGGCGGTTCTCACCTGGTGAGCCAGGCCGCAGCGGCAGGGACAGAGCCGGGCGGCGAGATGTCACCAGCCACCGCAGCACACCCGGCCCCACGTACAGCACAAACCCAGTCACCATGATGATGAGGAACAGCGCGCGCCGGGACCTGTCACACAGACATTCACGGTTACCACCACCCAGCCGCCAACCTGCCACAAACATAGCCGCGGTCAACGCTGCCCACCCGTTCAGAGCTACGATATAGACGATCACGGTTACCACCACCCAGCCGCCGAGACCTGCCACATAGAGTCACGGCCAACATTGTCCACCCATCCCGACCTGCCACACACGGTTACCACCACCCAGCCGCCGAGACCTGCCACATAGAGTCACGGCCAACATTGTCCACCCATCCCGACCTGCCACACACGGTCGCGGTCACCACTGCCCACCCACACGGACCTGCCTGCAGACAGACAGGGAATCGGACAACGGTCCGGCAGACAGCTTACTTCTCCTCACACTGTCCAGAAAGCACGCATCGGATCGATATCACACATCGCACGCCGTGTCGACAGCCTGCGTGACGCGGCACACCAGCGACACGTTTTGTCCGTCACATCTACAGGGCAAACCACATGCCACACACACATCACGCAATTGACAGACGCGTGGGCAAACTTTACCCTTCATCGAGCGCGGCATCTTCCTTCGTGCAGTAGAGGGTATGGGGGAGGAGTGCGACCCCTGGCATTTCCAAACGAAAGGTGCTAGAGAGACGAAACAAAAACGGGTGTGTGGGGTGGGACGACATCTCGCGATTGACAACCAATGTCTGTGTCTTGGGGACAGATGACCCTCCAGGTCAGGTGAAACGTTAAATTCTCGCAAAAATGAGAAAAAAAAAATACCCTTCACAATTTGATCGCTAAGGCTTCCTAAACTGCAACACATATGCACTTTCAATTATTATCAGGGTGTCAATCGATGCTTTACGGACGTAATCTCAACCTCCAGGTAAAGCGTAAGTCACGAGTCATGTCAGGCACAATTGAAACCTTTATAAAATGTGGGTTAACCCACCCCGTCTCGGGGAGGGTCATTTTACGTCCCCCCCCCCCCTAAGGTTTTCCGCGGATAGCGAAAAAAACGGCGCGAGGCAGCTCGCCGAAATTTGGCACACCGGCGCGAGGCATTTCTTACATCAATTTGGCATGTTGCACGAAAATTTTGAGGTCAGGTCATCTACGGTCAACAAGTTATCCAAGGTCACCTAAAAACGTTCAATCAGTAATCACGCTTCGAGGGATAAAGACATTTGAATGAAACTTTCAGCATTTGCATATCTTTAGGGACGTAACAAACGCACCAGGTACATTTTTGAATCTTTCCGATTTGGTGACCTTAGTTTTGTATATCTGCCCATTAGGGCTAAAATTGAAGATTCTGGCTAAACAAAACATTTTTGATGGGGGCAAGTTGACTTAAAACGTTTCTCGGTCTGCTCTACCCATTAGAAAACGAAAAAAGAAAGAGAATTTAAAACTTAGAATTTTGAAAATAAAAAACAAACAAAATGTTGATCTTGGGGTGGGAAAAATATTAGGGCCATGGTCGATTTCGACTTCCTTTTCTGATTCTAAATCGTTTTTGCTATTCAAATCTCTCCAACATGAACTCCACAGAGCAAAAAGCATGATGTTAGTTGTGATCACAGACCCCCAAGCGATATCACTTTGGGGGAGATTTTGGGGGGTGGTTTCGGGCCCTACTCGTCGAGCGCTTTCCGATGACAACACGTTCGTTTTCGTGCAACGTTTAGTTTGGAAATTAGAGGAGGATATAAAATGGCAGGGTGTGAGGATCTGATCGGAAAGGGTATCACTTGCAAATCCACCTAGCCAATGGTAAAAATGGGTGGCAAAATCGGATTCAGGACTTAAAATAACCCTAGATATCGTGTCAAGCTAAAAAAAAATGTAATCCTAGGTCAACATATGTCAATGACTTTGCATGATATTGGAATAATCAATTTCGTTCGTTATGTTCGTTATGTTATGTTTTGTTATGTTAATTTCGTTCGTCGCGATTTCGTTCAATAATGATCGGATGTATTTCTTTGTATGTCCTCATACCTCAGTAGCCTGACATGACCCGACACAAAATACAAAAAGCCCCCAAAAAATTCCCCAGAGGGTACTTAAAATTTAACTGGGTTCCGTTCAGCGGTTCGGAAGCTATCCACGGAACACCTTAGGGGGGGAGGGTTGCATCAACCCCCTCGCCCTCCCACTGGAGAGGGTCGAATCGTGTCTATGTTATTCGCCAACGAAATGGTCATGGCCATGTTTCTAATATGTAGGAGAGCGAGAGTACTGGTACACATAAACATTACCAGGACAGAGGTGATGCTAGATGGTCTGTGATGAAACAGAGGACTTGTAGGCATGGGACCAGCTGAGCCACACCTGGCGCCATGCTCGGACGTACGTGCGATGACGCACTGGCGCACGCACGTCTCCTTCCTTGATTGCAAGTGTCTCCCTCCCCAGACCGGCTGGTGAGTGTGAGCGTGACTGAGATCCCAGCATATTCCAGACACTGATATTACAAGCTTTTCTTTTTCAAGTTGGCCACCAACAGCACGGCAAAGGATAACTATGGTTGAAGACATCACATAGATCGGTTTTCACTATGGTTCTTGCTGAAATATTTCTGATTGAGATCCTGAGAGGAGAAGTTAAGGCGATAGCATAGACCAGGGGTCCCCAACCCGCAGAGTACCGCGGGCCGCATCGACAAGTCCGAGAGGGCCCGAGGGCCGCACCAATAAAAACTCTGAAAACCACATATTATACAAACAAAAAATTTCAAAGAATTTATTAATGAGACATCTGGTGACATTTCTCAGCACAAAGCTTATCAAAATCAGGGGTAATGGAACTAACACTCAGCAAGAGAACGTCGTCCAAGTGGTCATCCGCACCGATGACCCAGGAAATGATCTGGCGGGCCGCACGCAATGTTAATTTTGACAAGTGGCCGCGGGCCGCACGGAATGGCCTCGCGGGCCGCATGTGGCCCGCGGGCCGCGGGTTGGGGACCCCTGGCATATGCATAAGCTTACATTTTAGCATTTACAAGACATGTGTCATTCTAAGATTCACGTTCAGAATGCACCAAGCTCCAGGTGACCATGAATTTGGATGTGCACTGTGCAGTTGTACTGTTCAGCTGAGTACATACATACATACATACATACAAACTAGACAAAAACTGTGCGCCCTGAAGGCCTCTTCACCACTGCGTTCTGCTGACCAGGAATTGAGATTATTTGCGGGTGAGAGTGGAGTTCGTTCTTCTGCAACTGCTCGTTGGTTCGAGCCATCCGGCTAAGTAGTCTGGCGCGGCCCGCGGCCCAGTCGCCCGTCGGCAACATCTCCGATGGCGTCATCTGTCAGCTGAGCGGTTGTCGAGCGATGGTGTGGTCGGGAGCTGGCTAGGCTGGACAGCCTGCCACCTGTGTGGCGATGTCGGCTGGCGTTTGGTGTGTTGTGATAAGGTGTTGAGCAGTTTGTCTTGTTGGGTGCTACAATATAGGCTTGTGGTTTTACTGCTCTGTTGCCACCCACGAATAATGCAGCCCTCAGAATTCACAGCCCACTTGACAAATAGCAAATATTGCTGCAGAGAAGTAGGGGATGTGGCGGACATGAAACAGCTTGCACATCTATGCCAGGATAGGTCGCTAAATACCGAAAACATTGATGAGCAAATGTAGCACAGATGTTAAATTAGTTTGTCTTATAACTGCTTGTCAGGATTATAAGGAAATTACAAAACTCACGAAATGTTGCACTCCACCAGCCTTCGTCCCGCCTTGATAATGTCCTCAATCGCCATTCTGATCCTGTGAAACAGCCAACGAAGTCATAATGCAATCGCACTTCGGTTAAGAACAACTTGGGCCATAATTTTGCCTACATTTCCTAAGGATGAGTATGCATTAGTGTGTGTGTGGGGGGCCTGCAGATGCTCCCTTCCAAATCCTTAAAACAAACCGGCCGACCTCTATGTGGAAAACAGAAAGCAATAGTCAGTCATGTATGTGGTGAACTCGACCAGATTGTATTTAACATACATTCATTTTGAACTGTCCCGATGCAGTATATGACCCCCATTTATTTTGAATAGGCCTATGAGACATGTGCAATAGTGTTTCCCCTAGTGCCAATAGGACACCTTTGCAGTCTGACATAACTGCTGAGTAACCATATGGCTCTCATGAAGAACGAGCAGGTCTTATAGACCGCGGCAGACTGCCCTGTGAAAATGGAAGAACCACAAAGACAGTGACAGTCCAGAACCACAAAGACAGTTGAGAGCAAGATTACCATGTTGCAGGTCCTGGGATGATCCCCGGGCCAGCGGCCACACGATTACGTTGTGGGCGTCATATGCTCTGGCACATTGGTATCTCAGACTGCTAGCCTCCGATTGGTCGGGCGTGGCTTACATAGCCGACGGCAGCGCAAACTGTGCCTGCCCAGACCGATCAACTGTCTGCTGAGCTAGAAGACATGACTCTGTCCATCACCAATATGATAACAGGGACCTACCTGATGCATGTACGACGAATTGCCAGCATCAACACTTCCTTGTCTTGTAGCTGGCTTACTTTTGTGTCAAAAGTATTTCCTCATTAAGTGATGATAAAATTGCATTACAGTGCTCACACCCAAAATCCCAAGTGAGAAGAATAATACAATTCACCTGCAATGGAATTCCCAAAATTCACAAGTTATATCAGTGATTTCCAAGATCAGATTACATCTACAATTTCAGAAAACAAATTGCTACACCCAAATACATATCACCTTACACAAATATAATAATGGCCATGCACACATGGGTGAAACAATCATCAGGGATCTGGGAATGCATATATCATTGGTATTCAGACAAACTGCAAACTATTCCTGCATCATGAAATAAACACCTGCATCTTGAAATAAACACATATCATGCAACCTTGAACACATGTAACCTGTATATTCATTCGCCATGGAAGAGGCATCCAAAATGTGATTCATCCCTGACTTCAAAGGTTGCTACAACTACCAATGCAAAGTATATTTTGTGTGTGGAATTCTTAGAGTATTTCGCCTACCCTTTTCCTCATCAGCTGTGATGATCCAGAGCTGGAGTTGAAGAAAGAGTAGGTTTATGAGTAAAATTTGGAATTAAAGGTAAGAATGAAGAAATGAAGTTTGGAGGGGAGGGTCGTTTATTTTCCCTTAAAATATCTTAATGTCATCTATGAAACAAAACTTCATTCTTGATGTATATTTGATCTCTACACAAGTCAGAAAAGGGACAAAGGTAGAGGGAATGCTAATAAAATTGGTGGAATTATGCACATTTTGTGCCCTGCTAAAATCCCAAATGTGTATGAGGGCCAGTCTGCAAAACATGACAGATTTAATGAGATATCTGATCCCCCAAATCTGGACTCTATGGATGAAATGCTTCATATGAGGGTTTGCTTGATACAAAATTAATGATTTAAATTATATGAACAATTATCTCCTCAATTTTCTTGTGGAAGGGAAACTAGGATACCACTCTAAACTTTGATGTTGTGCATGGGAGGGGGAGAGTGATTTTTTAGGCATGCAAGAACATAAAGATCATTTGCTCCACCTTTCAAGCAAGTGTGCTTTGCAAGCAAGACAGATAAGTGTATATTTATGTAAAGGGAGTTTTGCATTATAGTGTGTGATGTTTTCGGTGCTGAAGGCAGGGACTGGGTGGGAGACATCTCCCTGGTGCCTGAATGGTCTTAGTTTTATTTTACTCCTGCAAGATAATTTGTAGCTGGGGTGAGGGTGGGGTGGGGGTGGGGGTGGGGTGCTTCAAGAGTGATGAGAAAGTTGATTTTGCCAGGGTGCCGGCATTAACCTACTCCAGTCAGAGAGCACAGAGCAGTCTTTACCGTTCGGACAGGGGGATAATTGTCCACACAGACTGTCACACTAACCGCCATGTGTTAGATTAGTAGGGGGTGAGTGCAAGCATGCCATGCAGGGTTGTCAGTGGGGTTAGTATGGTGTTTTGCAACTCAGCTCATCTATGTCTGCTGTACCTTTGGGTAGCAGTTTTATGTTGCGAGTTGCAAGGTAAATTGGCTTATCTACATCTGATAGCTCCTCTGGGTAGTAGTTTTATGCTATATTTATTTTTCCCTGCACCAAGTTATAAAGTCATAAAGTCATAAAGTGTTAAGACTTAATAAGAGCCACAGGGGCCCATCTGGGTTAAGCCTATCTGGAAAAGGTACTAGAAATGTACATACTCTCACCCCAATCAATCCCTTATCTCAAGTTCCTAGGAAGCTATATATCGCTGCCTATCTAGCACCAATTCACTTGCTATTGCATAACACACTCCCATTGTGCTACCATAGACAATCTCATCAGTATCACCTCCCAAAGGAAGGTGCTGAATCCACTGCTAGGTACACCCTATATAAAGTTATAAAGCATTTAGACTTAATAAGAGACTCACTTGCTATTGCATAACACATTCAACAATTACAAACTCCTCCCATCATACCCATTGTGCTGACTCATCTACATCCAATGGCACTGCTAGGTAGCAATGTATTTCAAATTGGAAAACAAATCAGCTTATGTATGTCTGATGCCATTCAGAGATGGATATTACATTTCCTATGAGTGCTTTGTGGGCATGCATTGCATGTTGAAGTGAGTATTGGTGGTGTGTTGTTTTGATGTGCCTCATCTTTTTGCTTAAACATGCTCCCAAGTTGGCTACCTTAACAAGGCAGTAGTCAGTGTTCTTCTTAGGGCATACTGCTTTTTTCTCACCTATTGATGTGTTTTTACAGTCAAAGCTCATTTTTTGGGCTCAGGCTCATTTTTGAGACCACTGTGACCACTGTGGCTTTGCCTTTTTTGTTTTTTGAGCATGCACTTTTGGGCCATTTGTTCTTGGTATTGATTTTTATTTATGTTCTCAGGTGCATATTTTGAAAGCTCCTTATTGATCTTTTGTTTCAGTGTTTTAAAGCTCTGTCTTTTTTTGTGGACAGTGTGTTTTGTAGGGCTCCAGTAAGCTTTTGGGCTCCTGGAAGGGGTAGAGCTTCCTATGTTTTTGGTGTTGCCTGCATGCCTGAAAGTGTTATACTTTGCAGTCTGGCAGGCTGGTATGATGGTTAGAAAAACAGGATGAGTTTTTGTCATCTATAAATCCTCTCCCAATAACTATCCTCTCATTTTTATCATTTTGAGGTTGAATGGTGCTGTTTGACACAGATATACTATGTGATCAAGCATTCCAGATAGACCGGAAAATGCAAGCTAAGATTATGTCACAAGTTTAAAGAAAAATATAGTCATGAAGTCATAAAGAGTTTAGACTTAATAAGAGCCACAAGGGCATAAAGACATAAAAGATCAGTGCAACTATGAGCCACAAGGGCCCTTCTTGGTTGCACTTGGTACACTGAACCAGTTGCCCACCAAATCTGTCAATCAACCCACCCTGGAATACAGAAAAACAAGCCCCCTATTCTTATAATGATTGTCTATGCCGTTTTTAAAGATGTTCAGTGTGTTGCTACTGACAATTGTTCCTGGAAGCTGGTTCCAGTGTTCTACTACCCTGTTGGTGAAGAAAGACTGTCTTAACCTTGTCCTGCTGTGATTAACTTTAATTTTGAATTGATGACCTCTAATTGCATCATTTCTGTTAAATTCAAACATTTCCCTTAGAAATCCCTGCTCCTGACCATGAACAAATTTAAAAACCTCGATGAGATCTCCTCTCAGCCTTCTATATCTAAGTGAAAACATATTCAATTTCTTCAATCTTTCCTCATATGCCAGGTTGCCTATACCATTAACCATTTTTGTTGCCCTCTTTTGTACTCTCTCTAAAAGCCAACAATCTATCTCATAACTAGGGGACCAAGCTTGGACACAGTATTCCAAATGTGGCCTGACATATGCACAGTAAAGCTTCCTGATGACCTGCTCACTTTTGCATGACACATTCCTCTGTATCGCCCCAAGCATTCTTAGTGCCTTCTTCCTGGCTTCTTTGGTCTGTTCTGATGCCCCCAATTTTGTGTTCAAAATAACACCTAAGTCCTTCTCCTGCTGAGTCACAGATAGTACTTGGCCATCCATCAAGTATGGCGCCTTCATATGCTGCCTACCTACATGCATGACTTTGCACTTATCAAAATTAAACTTCATTTGCCATTTTTCGGACCACTTCACAAGCTCGTCTAAGTCATTCTGCAGCAAAACCTGCTCATTGTGCCCTGTTATTGCCCTAAAGATCTTCAAATCATCTGCAAATTTCAAAACCTTACTGCTCAGGCCACATTCAATGCTATTCACAAATATAATGAACAACAGTGGCCCCAGTACCGACCCCTGAGGGACTCCACTAAGAACATTTTGCCATGATGACTTTGTACCATTAAGCATCACTCTTTGCTGTCTATCTGAAAGCCACAACTCAATCCATTTTAGGATGCTACCTGCAATGCCATGGACCTGAAGCTGCATCATTAACCGTTTATGGGGTACCTTGTCAAAGGCCTTACTAAAGTCAAGATATGCCACATCAACCTGATTTCCCTGATCAAATTGTTCTGTAGCAAAATTTAAAAAGTCCAAGAGATTTGTGAGACATGATCTCCCTTTTCTAAACCCATGTTGAGTATCTTGAATCAATCTGTTTCCTTCCAGAAAACTAACTATTCTATCTTTGATAATTGATTCGAGTACCTTGCAGACTAGGGATGTGAGGCTTACTGGCCTATAATTTTCAACTTTCCCTCTTTCTCCTTTCTTGAAAATAGGAACTACATTTGCCCTTTTCCAATCTGTTGGAATTTCATTTTGTGAAACTGATCTACAAAATATTATACTAAGTGGAATTGCCAGTTCCTTTTCAGCTTCCCACAATACCCTAGCATAAATTCCATCAGGTCCTGCTGCCTTGTTTGGCTTTATTTTTCTGATATAATTGAAAACAACATCACTATCAATGAAATCAACATTGTGTATCTGATCACCTGTCACTGAACTGTGGTTCACGGTTGGCAAATTTGTCACATCCTCCACTGTAAACACTGATTTAAACTGCTTGCTCAGCTCCTCAACCATCTCACCATCCTCACTCAATATAGTGCCATTTACTTCCAGTGGACCAATTGTGCTTGAAACTTTACTTAGCTTGTAGAAACTAAAGAACTTTTTACTGTCCCCATTACAGTTCCTAGCCAAATCCAATTCTTTTGCCTGCCTTGCTGCTCTGGTTTTCTGCTTCACAGCATCTCTAGCTTTTTGATACGACTTTAGATTTACGACATTTGAAGCTTCCTTAAATACTCTAAATGCATCTTTCTTAGCCTTAATTGATCTCCTCAAATCTGGTGTAAGCCATGCTGGCTTTCCTACACTTCTTTTGCGCCTTTGCTTTTGGGGGACATGTCTAATCTGAATTTCCCTCAAGTAAGATTTGAACTTTTCCCACATTTCACAGGCATTTAAATCAAAAAATTATTTTTCCCATTGTATGGCACTTAAAGCCTCTCTCATGGAGTCAAAGTCTGCCCTGTTAAAATTTGGAATCTTTGCCAAGTTATCCTTGATTGTCCCTGCTATTTGTACCTTAAATCTCACTATGTTATGGTCACTTCTTCCCAGAGTTTCTCCTACAGTCAAGTCTTGAACTAAATCACTTAAATCTGAGAAGACAAGGTCCAAGAATGAGCCCTGCCTGGTTGGTTCCATTACAAACTGGTGTAAGAACAAGTCCTCTTCAAGGCATTTCCTAAACAGTTTACATGATGGGGAGCCAACACCAACATGTTCATATCCTTTTAGATTAAAGTCACCAAGAATAAGGCATTTCCTCTGAAAGTTCCTACTGATTTCCTCACAAATCACCTTATCGAGCTCTAGTTGCTGAGAATGTGGCAAGGTTCCTGATCGATACAAAGCTCCAATCCTCAGTTTATTGCTATTGCCTCTTCCCACAGCAACATCAAGCCAAATGGACTCCACAGACACATTTTTTACCCCATCTGCTACTTTCTGAGAACTGTATAAGCTATTCACATAGAGCATTACACCACCCCCTTTCACTGCTGGACCCCTATTGCATGAAAACATATTGTATCCCTGGATCTCATAGTCCTGCAAGTTATCCCCAAAATATCCCTCAGACCCATGCCTCAGTAATGCAAACAAAATCTGGTTTCTCCTCAGCAACATAACACTTGAACTCATCAAATTTGGATCGAATGCTCTGAGCATTAAGCATCATACACTTAACAAAAGTTCCATAACCCTCTTTGGCTTTTTCATGTTGAGTAGCTCTATCATCTCTGGATGAGCTACCACTCTGCCCCCTTGATCTACTGCTACCCCTATTTGCTGACTGTGAGGTGTTTGCAAGACCTCTCTCTCTATCAGCTACATCCCCACATGACCCGCCTAGTTTCCCTGTTTCCTAATGAGAGCCTCCTCACACCTATTGCTGAGCAATTCAACTCCTCTCTTGCTCAAATGTAACCCATCTAATGCAAACATTTCAGTCCTCCCCCAGAAATCCCCCCACAAATCAAAGAACCCCACCCCAAGTTCCTTACAAATCTTGACCACCCTGGTATTCAGCCCAATGGCCCTCGAGTACCACTCTATGCTTGCGTTACCAATAGGGAGGATGGATGTTACCATTCCTTGTTTCCTACTGGGCCCATCCAGTTAAGTCTGTAAATGGAAGATACCATAAGCCCAGTAAAAAGACCACCCCAACCATGACCACATCCTAAAGAAACCATCTACCAACATCCCACATATCTATCAATGCCTATCTACCCTAGCTATCCAGCCCTATTTCCTTGATCCCTCTCAACACACGTGGATTGAATGCCCTACCAACAACTTTCACACCACATCCATGCCTGCTTAAAGGGGTCTGTGCCGTGCACACCCACCTAGCACAAATCTCACTCCATCCACCACAAATCAGAACTCAAATACAAGATTTTGCTGTCTAAAAATTTGTCCACCCTACTTTTAAATACATTCAATGAGGAACTCCTCACAATATCAGCAGGCAACCTATTCCACTGATCCCTCTGTATTTGATTAGTAATAAATCATCTGCACATTCAGGACAACAAAACACAAATCCATCCATGCCCATAACCAGAGTCTCTGCTACTAACATCAACATGGAAACATCTCAAAACTTTGAATACCAAGGCATCTTCACAGCAGCTTTTTGCTCCCAGGTCACATGGGCTCAGGAACAATATTTATATAGAGCAAGGAGACTTGACATAATGATCTGTATTAATTACAAGTGATCACTACATATAATTCCCATATCGGTATTGATAACAAAATGGTTTTAAATTGACACTGTTGAAATAAGTTGAAGTAGAATTAGTTGGTTGGTTGGTTATTTGAGCTTTGGGGTGCATCGACTGTGTTGGTCATACAGTGCCCAAAATAAGTAGAATTAAACTTATAAACATCAGCAAATACCAATGTGCTTACTTTTGTGGCAACTACGCTATGCTCTATGACAACAAAAGCATACTTTATTTATGTCAACCAAGTTCATACACCTATACCTGATACTCCCAACCTGTTCACATCACATAAATACAAATATTCACAACACAGCTACAAGTAGGACATGCATGCACTGATAAATTTGTTACTTGTAGCATACTGGGGTATAGGCTTTGGAATATAAAATGGTTTAATTAAAATTATTATTTAAAAAAACAATCCATCTCGCATTAGCCGGTTTTACAGCGGAAATTTGCTCGTGTTTAGTATAGCTGGTATAATAACTTTATAGATTGTATGAAAGTTAGCAGCTAGCATAACGCCACATACGTTTACTTTTTCGGTCATTTTGTGTCAATTATAGTAAAATAGTGGTCCGTTATTGGGCGTATGAACTGATATTGTACATAAGAATTAATTTTCATTTCATATAACATTGATTTGAAGATTTACATTTTTTGGTTCTAAAAACTGACATGTTCAGTCCGTTCCTCTTCCTCCAGGGTTGCCACCGAGGTACGATCGTGCCAGCTCTGGTACGCTTTCGACAAATCTGGTACGCATGTAAGATATCGGTTTCCGGCAGAGCGCCTGCTGAAGTCAAGGGCACTCATTTTGTGCACGCCTTTTTCAAATTAATTCAACGACTGTGGATGGTTTGAATCGGCATTTCACGACGCATTGAATCGGAATTTCAGAAAATATGTCTCGCCCATCTGCCACGGTGGTGTAGTTCGTGAAGAAAGAGCTGTAATATGTGGAATGCTGTATTGGAGTTGTGTAGAAAATGTTTTAATGCGTGAAGCTATGGTAAGCCCGGTTCGCTTTTCGGCGGGACCTAAATATTCGTGGTGTAGATTTGGGAGAATTTGTAAGGATGCGTGTGTGGGGTGGTGTTCTCGAAATTTGATTTTTGCGGCATATCTGAGTGTTTGTTCAATTCTTCGGAGACCTAATGGTGGAATTCCTGATTCGATTTGTAAAGAAGTAATGGGAGACGTGGTCATTGCACCGAGTGCTAAACGGATGAATTTATTTTGTATAGGGTCCAAAAGTTTCAAAGCGGAGGTACTGGCACCGGCGTAGATTAGCGACCCATATTCTATGATGGGAAGAACTAAGGATTTGTAGAGATGTAAAAGCGTATGACGATCGGCTCCGAATCAGGAAGAAGTAATACAGCGAAATAAATTGAGTCGGTGAAAACATTTGGTCTGAACGTGTTTGATGTGTTGATACATGGATAGCCTACGATCAAAAATAATGCCTAGAAATTTAAATGAATTTACAAAAGGTATGTTGTTGTTACCGAGGTGAAGCGGTGTGTCTGGGTTAGGGCAGGGTGTTGATTTGCTAAATATCACTGTTGCAGATTTTGGGGCCGAAAAAAAGGAAGCCATATTTCAGGGACCATTCGTGTACTCGGTCAAGTGCGTTTTGTAATCGACTTAAACAATGTTCATAATTTTTGCCGGAACACCAAATCGCACTATCGTCCGCAAACAGCGAGTATGATAGATTGGCAGGCATGTTATCGAAAATATCATTAATGATGATGTTGAATAATACTGGTGAAATACAACTCCCCTGTGGTAATCCGTTCTGAAGAAAACGTTGATCGGAAATCGCTGACCTGCACCGGAGATGAAAATGACGGGAACCGGACAAAAATCCTATCAAATAATGAGCTAAATTGCCTTTGACGCCGAAGTGGAGAAGTTTGGAAATTAATGCCGGTTTGTATACCATATCATACGCTTTACTAATGTCTAAAAATACTGCAATGGTGTGTTCATGTTTTTTTTTAATAACCAAGGCGTATGTCAGTTTCTAATCGAATGAGATGATCTATTGTACTGTGGCCATGACGAAAATCGCATTGAATTGGAGATAACAGATGACTTGTTTGTAAGTACCAGGTCAGTCTTTTTACAATCATACGTTCTAAAAGTTTTCCTAGACAACTGGTGAGAGCGATGGGTCGGAAATTATTGGGGTTACTGTGGTTTTTGCCGGGTTTTGGAATAGGGATGATGAGGGCTTCCTTCCAGGTTTCGGGGAAAGTATGGCTAGACCATAATGCATTAAATGTTTGTAAGATGCAATGTTTTGTGTCGTTGGATAAATGTCTGAAAAAGGAATAATGTAAATTGTAGGGACCTACTGAAGTATTACCGGCTGAGGAAATTGCAGTATCTAGTTCTGAAACTTGAAACGTGATATTGTATGTTTCAGTGTTGTCCGAATCGAATTTTGCCAAATCGGTGTGAAATGTGTGTTGTGCTTTTTGGAGAAATTCCGGTCTGTAGTTGTTGTCAGAGCTATTGTGAGCCATGGTGTCCGCTATTGTATTTACTATTGTTTGTGGGTCTGTAATTGTGGTGTTTTGAATTTTGAGTGCCGGGAGTGATTTAAATGGAGTGCGTCCTGATAATCGGCGGATTAACTGCCAGATTTTGCTGAAAGGTGTTTGAGAGGTGAGTTGCTGTAAATATGATGACCATGAACGCCGCCTAGCATCGCGTATGATGCGGCGGGTTCGGGCTCGTTCACGGTTTCGATTAAGTAAATTGTGTGAAACTTGATGCCTGAGATATTTTTGAAATGCTCTTTTTCTAATTGCGATGGCCTGTGCTACTTCCGGACACCACCATGGAACTGGAATTCTTTTTGTAAAAGGTTTGGTGAGTGGAATTGTAGTAGATGCTGCTTCAAAAAGTGTATTTGTAACTAAGTTGATGTTTTCGACGGGAGAAATGTTGGGGTTGTATTGAGTTTGTGATAGTTCCTGAAATTTTGTCCAATCAGCTTTCGAAATTTTCCAGCGTGGGATGAAACTGGGTGTGGTATCGGTCGCAGTTGAAAAAGTGTGTATCAATTTTATGGGGTAATGGTCGCTGTCATGAATGTCTGTATCAATGGTCCAATCGAAATCGTTGGCCAGGGTCGGAGAGCATATTGATAAATCAATAGCTGTTTCTATATTATGTCCAAGGTGGAAGAATGTTGCTTCTCCTGTGTTTAGTAATACTAAATTATGTCGGTCTAGAAATTGTTCAATGATGTGTCCTCGAGTGTCTCTATGTGTACGTGTTTGATCCCAGGCTGGACTATGTGCGTTAAAGTCTCCGAGTAGTATGAAAGGGTTCTTGAAATGTGCTATAAGGCTTTCTAAATGTGTCAAAATATTTGTGTTGTCGGTGTGTGGTGGAATATAGATGGATCACACATCTATATTTCTGCCATGTAAACGCAATGTACAAGCTACTGCTTGTAATTGTGTATTAAGTGTAATTTGTGTATGTGTGAAATCATTGTTTATGTAAAGTGCTGTATCGCCACTGCGATGTGATCCGCGGACCTCGTCGTGACGGTACAGTGAGTAATTAGAAAGATTGAAGTTATATGTGTCTGTAGGCAAAAACCATGTTTCTTGGAGTGCTATGAGAATAGGTGTGAGAATACTGAAAAAAAAACTTTCATTTCGGCCCATTTGGAGATCAGACTGCGGCAATTCCATTGTAATAGTGTGGACATCGGGAAGAAAAGTGTTAGTGTTTGTCTGCACCTTTCGGTGCATATGTTCGCCAGGAGTGCAGTTCAGGTTGGTGTGTGTGTTGTGTGCGGCCGGCGGTGGTTGACCCGCTCGAGCCGTCCGGCCGACCAGTGACCTTGGCAGGGTCACGCCGGTCGGCCACTGCCGCGGGGGACGCCCGCCGGCTGGGAGTCGGTTGGGTCATGTGGTTGCCGGCCGGTACTTTGTGCACCGGGCTCGGTCGACGACCCAAGGAAGTGGAGCGTATTTCCCCGGCAGCCGAATGGCTGCGGGGTCTGGCATTCCTGGTGGAATTCGTTGTAGTCTGTTTGGTCGGAATGGTTTGTGTGGTTTGAGCCAGGGTGGTTTGTGTAGGTGTGGTGAGTGGTGCAAGTTTTTTGAGTGGAGCTAGACCGGGAATCATGTCGGTTTGTATGGAAGTAGAAGTGGTGTTGACGCGAGGGGTGGGTGGAGCAATGCTGGTCGCCTGTGCGTACGTTTTGGTGGAGGGGGAGGTGGCCTCGACAGACCGCCGGGCCTAGGGGTAGGACACCCCGGTCGTGGCCTTGACGGCGCACACTTCCTTCTCCTTGCGCCAAACTGGGCATTGATGGAAGTGGTGAGGTGATCGGATGTGTTACAGCTGAGGCAGTGGGCAGGCTTGGAGCAGGTGGAATCAGGATGTGGTGTTTCTCCGCACTTAGGGCAGCGGGCTGACTGGCGACAAGTTTTACTGCCATGGCCGAAGCGCTGGCAATTAAAACAGCGGAGAGGATTTGGAATAAATACGCGGACTTGGAATCGGATGTAGCCGGCGAGGAGGGTCTTGGGAAGAGTTGTAGAGTTGAAGGTAAGGACAAGGAGGCTTGTATCGCGTTTCTGGCCGTCTTTAAATGAGGTAATGCGGTGGACGTGGGTCACCCCCTCCGGCCTGAGCTCCGTCTGGATGTCCGCTTCAGTCATGAAGCGGAGCTCCGGCGCGAAGACGGTGCCCTTGGTGGTGTTGCGGTTGGAATGGAGAGTGATGGTGACGGATTTTCCACAAAATGTGGTGGTGCGGAGGAGGGCTTTGGTTTGGGCTCGGGATTGGGTTTTAATGACCAAGGTTCCGTTGGCAGGGGCTTCAATGTCGGGATTGGCTAGGGAGCAGATGGCAAGGAGTTGTTTAGTCGGCCAGAAAACGTTGATACGGCGGAAGGAAACGGATTCCTCGACAGGCTTGACTTACAATGTAAGAGCCAGCACTGTCGAGGTAGGGTTCAATGGGCTGGATGGGTTCAGGTTGGGAGGGCGTGGTCTGGTTCGAGCGTGGGTCAGCGGCGTGAAGAGTGATGGTCTGGTCTGGATTACGAGGCGAGGTCGTGGTCTTGGGACGAGCAGGGTTCGGCGAGGCGCAAAGGGCTTCCATGGCGTCATCAAGGGGAATTGTCCGGCGCGGGTCATCAATGGTCGAATTCAGTGAGGGAACATCAGAGGCCAAGTCCGTGTTCGTGCGATGGTCGTCGGGTGTGGTCAGAGGAGGAAATTCCGAATCAGAGTCCTGTGGCGAGCTGGGGTCAGTGCCTTTCTTCCTCTATTTCCCCATCACGGGGAAAAAAACCCTACCAAACGAAATCTAAATAAACACGCAGAACAAAGGGAGCGAAAATACGATGACGACGAAAACGGGTGGGGTGACGGGTGTCACCCCACTAGAAAATAAATGAGAAAAGAGTGACGGGTGTCGCCCCACGAAAATGAAGAATAGAAAAACTGCAATAACAAGCAGTAAGAAAGCAGCGGAGTGATCAGCGGGCTCTGGACCAACCTATAGACGAGTTGAAGGTGTAGAGTGGTCTAGAAGTTGGTGGTGAAGAGTAGCAAGAAGTCGGAAGTGAAGATGTTGAGTTGATGGCAGGCTGGTCTTGCGCGATACGTCCACGATAGCTGGTAGCACGATCCACGATAGCTTATCCACGATCCACGCGTGTGTGTCCGGGTGAATGTCGCCAAGATAAAACAGATCACCACTATGTATTCTAACATACCACATCATGCGTGCTATTTTGGAGGTGCGTTGTAAGGCATGGGAATATCATAATAATATGAGAATACAAAATAAGAATCACTACAATAGTGAATCGACGAACTGAGGGCGTCGCAATGCAGATGGAGATAGAATGCAAGCAGCGGTGAAAGCGGCTGACAAAAACGCGATCGACCATTCGGAGGCGCGTTCGTTGTTCTCTTCAAATCGCTTCCGTTCACCGAGTAGCAAGTCGTAAATCACTTGCTCGCCTGACCGCATGCGCCCCGACAGATCGGTGGACCACGTCGACTTGCACGTGGGCGGGTTGCTGGAGGCTCCGATAGATGGCGCCGTGGTCGGTCCGACCTTCGTCTGCCTGCTGACTGACCAGTTCTTGCGGCTGAAGACCGGCGACCGGTTCTGGTACGAGACGGCCGACCCGCGGCTGCGCTTCACTCCCGGTGCGTGAACTGAGTGGGGCTTTGGCGGGGCCGGAGCGATTGTTGAGCTGGATGGTTGAGCTGAGTGATGGGGCCTGAGCGATGGTTGAGCTGGATGGCTGAGCTGGATGGTTGAGTTGGATGGTTGAGCTGGATGGTTGAGCTGGATTTTTTAGTTGAGTGATGGGGCATGAGCGATGGTTGAGCTGGATAGTTGAGTTGGATGGTTGAGCTGGATGGTTAAGTTGAGTGATGGGGCATGAGCGATGGTTTAGCTAGATGGTTGAGTTGAGTGATGTGGTCTAAGCGATGGTTGAGCTGGGTGATGGGGCCAGAGCGATTGGTTCACTGAATGTTACTCTCTGAATCATTTCGACTCGTGCCGCACTGGAGGGCGGGCACTGGATCGTGCCGACCCTGGCTGACGGGGTATGTGTATGTTGTGCCGCGATACGTCCACTATGTGTGAGTGGGATCACCACCGAGGTGATGCTGCAACTTCGCGCGCCGCCAGAGAGAGATGTATGTACCACCGATGCATTGATTCAGCATTAAGTTTATCAGAATCAGTCCGAGCCGCAAATGACAATGCGTCATTTGGTGCACTGTTAATTCTCAGACCAATCAGAGGAGCTAGGGTACTTCATTTTGCATTTTTTCCATTTCATGTCATACATTTTCTTCCACGCATTTAGTCATTATTTGCTACCACATGATGCGGCCTGACAACCGCTATTTTCACAACGAATTCGAACTGCAGTGAATGCCGAACAAAATTGATCGGACTTGGTCCAGCTGGAGCCAGCCTGATGTGACGTGACCTGACATGACGTGACGTAACGTGACCTGACATGACGTGACCTGACGTGATCTGACATGACCTGACGTGACGTGACGTGACATGACGTGACCTGACCTGACGTGACATGACGTTACGTGATGTGACCTGACGTGACATGACCTGACATAACGTGACCTGCCGCGACCCGACATGACCTGGTATGACGTGACGTGACCTGACGTGACATACCGTGAAATTACGTGACCTGACATGACGTGACCGGACATGACCTGACCTGGGGTGACCTGGCGTGACCTGACCTGACATGACGTGACCTAACATGATGTGACCTGACATGTCGTGACGTGACATGACGTGACGTGACCTGACGTGACATGACCTGACGCGACGTGACCTGGCGTGACGTGACCTGACACGACGTGACGTGACCTGACATGACGTGATCTGTCGTGAATGAGCTGACATGACGTGACCTGACGTGGCGGACCAACGTTTTCAGAGCAGCTGCAACAGCTACGGAAAACAAACCTGGCCCGCGTGCTCTGCGACACCTCAGACAACGTGAGGCAAGTACAGCCGCGGCCGCTGCTGCAGCCATCTAGCGACAACCTTCCACAACCGTGCGGCAGTGTTGCGCTACCTGTCGTCGACCTGTCGTACTGGGAGGAGCCGGCTCCGTGACATGCATACCGGCCACATTGACAACGACAATGTGGTAATTAAATGCGAAATACTGAACGCGCTGCTATTGGTCGGTGCGGGTAGGCGTGCATCGGTGATTGGTTGGTTTGATAGGCGGGCGGTTGCGATTGGCTGTTGCGGATAGGAGCATTAACAGTGAGATTCCCCCCCTTTCACGCGACATTTTGAACAATTTGTGCCCGAGTGCTCCGGTTATCCATTGATTTAACGATACAAACAAACTTTGGCAGCTTTGTTTGCTTAGCATGCCTGCTGTTGGTTGCGAAGGTTGAAGCTTGTTGGCACTCACTTTTAGAGCGGAACATTGTCTAGAAGATAAACGCAGGCTGCATTTGCAACGAAGCTGTGCATAGACGAGCACCTCTCAATCTTGGACGTATGTTTGTCGCTGCCCTCCTCGACGAAACCGTAATGCTGTATCTACGTTGTTTTTGCTCGGTTGCCAAGCGTATCACTATGCCGCATTTCCACTTTTTAATCTTCGTGAATGTCGTGTCGAACTGCACACAAGATTGACTCGCATGGGATGTCTGCACCTTGATGAACAGTTGATGTGTCGAATTTGCGAGTATTTACCGGGGTGAAAAGGGAACGACATTACGTGCCAATCATTTAAAGGTATTCTGTATGCGATGAGCGATGTCGCGATCTCACATAATCAGCGACACATGTTACAGTCCCAAATACCAGCTACTTGGGCGTCTGGGGAAAATCGATGCTGGCATAGGCATCAGTGTGGTACTCAGCGCGTCTGAAAATGCACCAGCTGCATCGGGGGGTTATTTAAGGATACTGTTCGAGAATAATGCAGTAATAGGCACGAGCAAGAGACTTGACATTATTGTCATCATTGCAATATTTTGCGACATTATCACTACGTCGTTCATCTTGCTTGCTGGATTTTGATTGCGTGATCTTGCTTAGAGTCCCTTGGTTCGCTATCTTGGGCGTGTGTCTTGATATATTAGTTGTGCTGTGAGAATGTCGTCAATTGCATCGTTACATAGTGTTGTATGATTTATAATATAGAATCACTGAGGAAATGAACGACGTATGCGAGTTTTGTTCGCCATGCGTTGTGAAATTATGCGAGTCGTCCGAGAAAAAAGTCGTAGAAAAAGTGACGTGTTGTTCCCACGTGTTGTGCCAACCGTGAGAAACTTGTGTCAACAGCACAAACAATTCACTATTCAACCTGCCCACATCGTTTTCGCAAAATGAAGCGAGTTTCCGGGCGCATTCCAGCTCATTCGAGGCGTATGAACTGCCAGTGTAATTATTGCCTTCCATATAATTAGCATGCAATGAATTAACTCTTCATGCAATTATTGCCTTCCGAACGTTTCAAAGTCTGCACCATTTTTATTTCGCGTCACAGCATGCACATGCAACCAGTGCTACGTATCGCTGCAGCACCAGCTGCAGCAGACAGCTGTAACAGAAAGCCGCAGCAGATAGCTGCAACAGACAGACGCTGCAGACAGGCGCAGCAGACAGCTGCAACATACAGCTGCAGCAGACAGCTGCAACAGACAGCCGACCATGCCCGTCCTCGGTGTATCTCGGTGCCGCTACTGTCTCAAGCCCGAACTCTGGAATCCCTTCATCACCAGTGTACAGTGACAAGTCCGAGCTATGGCAATAACATCTAGACCTGACTCACTACATCTAGACATAACTAACGTCTCCTCTTTACCCGCCGCTCTGCACCAGACACTGCTCTGCACCAGGTCTATTGCTGTCAGTCTTCCTCACACAGCTTCCCGATCATGTTTCTCCTCGCCAAGCTTCCTGATCAATGCTTCCTCGCCCAGCTTCCCGTTCATGTTCTTCCTCTCGCAGCTTCCTGGTCATGTACCGTTCCTTCTTCACACTGCCTTTCATGAATGTCGTAGCGCGGCTTCGTCTCCTCTATACTTACCTCATACCTGCCACTGTCTTCCCATGCCTTATTTTGTGCCTGATAGCTTTCTATCTCTCTCTCGTTCTCCCTCAGTTTCTTAAATACGAACATACCACACGCACTGTCCACGCATCCCGGTGTCAAGCAGCCATTACTTTCGGCTGCTTGGCACAGTCTCCACTTCACTTCACATTCTCTTCCGCATCACGTATCCCCTTCCTTCTCGCATCCCTCTACCCTCATTGGCTCCTCTTGCATATTCTTGTGTCTCCCATGCCTGCACCCCTCGCGCATTCCTTCGCCTCCCCATGTATTCCTGCATTCCTGCACCCATCGCTGGCTACCCTCGCGCATTCCTTCGCCTCCTCATACATTCCCATATTCCTGCACCCATCGTTGGCTCCCCTCGCGTTTCCTTCGCGTCTCCGTACATTCCTACATTCCTGCACCCATCGTTGGCTGCCCACGCGTTTCCTTCGCGTCTCCGTACATTCCCACATTCCCGCACCCATCGTTGGCTTCCCACGCGTTCCCTTCGCGTCTCCGTACATTCATACATTCTGCACTCCTCGCTGGCGTGTCCCTTCGCCTCCCCATGCATTCTTCCACCCGTCGCACATCTGGATGCCCTTCACTCCCCCCCCTCTCCCACCGCTCTGGTGTCACTGCGCCAGAAGCCCAGGTCGACGGCGGGAATCTCGTCGCAGGGCGTCAGCTTGATGGTCTCCGACTGGGCGACGAAGGCGTCCTGCTGGACGACGGAGATGGTATCGACGTTGTCGCAGAGCACGCGCGCCCAGCTGGCGCGCCGCAGCTGCTCCAGCTGCGCGGCGCCGAACCGCCACGGCCGGCCGCCGCCGCCCAGGTCGTAGAAGAAGTTGTCGCCCCAGCGCAGCCTGAAGAACTGGTTGCCGACGATGCACTGCGGCGCGAGGGATGGTGGTGTCAGCGGTGGCGGCGGCGGCGCAATTTGGCGGAGGGAGGGAGCGTCGACGACGCACGGCGTGCCCGCCATTTTTGGAGCCTATTTCCGCGCCGATCTCTCCATTATACAAAGATACATCACGTACAGATACATACACACATGCATACGTGCATCACATGCGGCCTGTCGCCAACCCCGCTCATTGCCATCCCTGCATTGGCTTCACCGCTGGAAATGGAACACCGAACATGTAGTGGAGTGCACCATGACATGACGTCATAGGCCAAGTATGTGATGGCTTCGGAACGGATTTAAAGTCCATTTTCAATGGATTATTTCCGCGCAGCGTTCACATGAGTAATGGCTCAGGTGCTGACGAGCTCTTGGTCAACGAGCGTCGACCTTTCCCGTGCTAATCCTTGACCATGCCGATGTCCTTGTGTTGTGAACCACGCAAGCTCCATAATTCACCCGTTCCCGATGGCACATGAACTGCCGTTGCCCTGAGTGGACGCGATTTGCATACGCAAAAGCTTGCGAACAATGCCTATTGGTTATTGACGCTCTATAACCAATGCAGTTGATGCGCTCAAAAGCCCTGCACGCTAACTACCGAACAGTGCGCATGGGGTGGGGCGATGGCAAAGTGTGCGACTGCGCTCCCGACAACGACAACAGCATGCTGTTCGGTAACGGCTCTGCTTGGAAACAAAACGGGTTCAACATGCCTACTGTGTCACCATGCTCTTCCCTTTGTGACTCGTCCTGCCATCCTGACGCGGCGCACACCGAGCGCCCAGCGAGACCGCTTGCCTGACTGCTTGCCCAAGCGAGACCGCTTGCCTGACTGCTTGCTCCAGCGAGACTGCTTGCCTGACTACTTGCCCCAGCGAGACTGCTTGCCTGGCTACTTGCCCAAGCGAGACCGCTTTCCTGACTACTTACCCCAGCGAGACTGCTTGCCTGACTGCTTGCCCCAGCGAGACCGCCTGCCTGACTGCTTCCCCAAAAGACCGCTTGCCTGACTGCTTGCCCCAGCGTGACTGCTAGCCTGACTACGTGCGCCAGCGAAACCGCCTGCCTGACTACTTGCCCCAGCGAGACCGCTTGCCTGACTACTTGCCCCAGCGAGACCGCTTGCCTGACTGCTTGCCCCAGTGAGACCGCTTGAGGGAGAATCCGCGATTTCTATATGGATCGCACGAATGGCTAAACACGTAAACAAGACCCCATAGCGCTTGACCTGTCCTCGTCCTCTCTTCGTATAGAATGGACCAAAGATATCAACTCCAACACTAGTGAATGGTGGATCGTCAGGTCTCACTCAATCTTCCGGTAGATCAGACATCCTGTGTTTCATTGTCGGAGCCTGCAGCTTCCGGCACGACAAACACTTCCCTAATACTGTCCGTTCTGCTGAGTTTCCCTTGATGACCCAATACTCGCTCAAACGGGACAAGACATGTTCCCACCCCTGGTGGCCAACAAGTCTGGACATGCCCAATTATCAGATCAGTTACATGACCCCGGTACGGCAGGAGATAAGGATGCCGTGCTTCATGAAGGATGTGTGCCGAATGCAGCCTTCCTCCAACGCGAATCATTCCACTCTGTACAAAGGGGTTCAACTTGACCAACGTACTGGACTTCTTCACCCGATAACGGTCTCCATCAGTCAGACCACCAACACCTTCACAAAGCATGTCAGTTTGCACGAACTTAATGATCACCCTTTCAGCTTGCGATAATTCCTCAGGCGTGATAAATCCACAAACAGACTTGTCTCTAATCTGTAGACTACGGAACTGAAGAATCCGTTGGACTCGACGAAACCACGCAACCGCTCGTCTTAGCCTATACCAGCAAGATAAATGACTAATCAGCCTTTGAGTCGGACTCGGCTCGTCCACCACCCTGGCGCCAACCACCATCACTTTCTTTACTTCTGGATCTACTTCATCACTGAACATGACAGACGGCATTTGTAGCCAATCCTCTTGGCGTCGAAGAAACTCTGGTCCATGGATCCAGCGTGAGCTTTGTTTTCCTCTTGTTGCGTCGTCAGCTGGGATTATCCATTATAGATACGTTGAAGAACAACATATAGTCATCAACCGACCAGCACACTCCCAACACTCTCTCAACGGGAAGGGATCTTGAATTAGATCTAGCGTCTTAACTTGCTCCCCATGCTCAACTGCCGGGTGCTGCAACGCGCCAACTTCACAGTAACGTCCGAGCCAACTTCACGATAACGTCCGGGCCAACTTTGCGGTTACGCCCAAACCAACTTCACGATAACGCCCGAGCCAACCAATGGTAATGCCCGAGCCAGTTCCACGGTAACGTCCGAGCCAACTTCACGGAACACCCGAACCAACTTCACCATAACGTCCGAACCAACTTCACGTGAACGTCTGAGCCAACTTCACGGGAACGGCCGAGTCGTACCGTGCCAACTTCACGCCAACACCCGAGCCAACTTCACGATCACGTTCGAGCCAACTTCACGGTAACGTCCGATCCAACTTTACGGTAACTGTACCACCAGACGGCCTCATCCTACCGTCACCACCAGACAGCTCCTCTGTCTCCTTCACAGATGGCTGTACTATCAGACATCATACCTGTTGGGTATTTCCTTACATATGGCAGCCCACAGCTGCAGCCAGCTGTGAGCAGTCGTACTAGAAACTGGATAAAACCCGCGCATTCCCCGGTGAGGGCGCTAGTGCGCTCACTATGTATGACGTTTCGGTCAGTCTCGACGACGTTTTCGCAAGCACTTACTAAATATGCCTTGGCTGTGCTGCCTAGTGGTGGAAATGTGTGTCAAAATGAAATGACGATTCGCGTAACGGCCTGTAATGATATGTTTTTGTTGTATTAGTTTGACAGTTCAACACATACATATTTTATAAACTGATATTATCATAATATATATATTGCTGTAGAATACAACCGAACTGAGCAAATGGCATGAACCTATCATCTCTATACCTTCAATCTGGATAGAGTTTTCGTTGGAGGAAATACATGAGGAACAATACCTGCATTTAGATGAATTAGGACGACCGAATTTATGGGTAAATTTTAGATTGTCATCCTAGATAATTATACTCCTGTTTTTCAATATATCAATAAATTAACGAATATTCATGATTTGTGGGTCTTGAGGGAAGTGTCGAACGCCCTGTCAGCGCTGCGCTAGCCCCATCTATGCTCACTATAAAATACTTCTGGTTCGACATTATCTGAACCAATATAGGGAACCAACAGAGGCATGGTAGGCACACATGATGGTATGCTTCACTGACGGATCTGGATTTCGTTACGGGGGAAAGTTCTTAAGCACCTTCACTGGCGGATCCAGGGGGGGGGGCAAAAGGGGCTTTAGCCCCCCAATCAAATCTGGGGGGCTAACAGTACAAATTAGCCCCCCCCCCAACAAACACAAAAACTAGGTAACAAGTGAAGGCTTCTCTTGTTAGCTATCCAAATCTAATAGGTTTTTGTTTCATTGAATACATGATTGTGTCATGCCTGCTTGCTTATTTATCCATTATTCCTTCTTCCTACAGCAAGAGGCAGAGATATCGCTATACGAGTAGATATGAAGCGTCAACTTTCCATAAAGGATTTATTCTCTAAAAATAGGGCAAAAGGTAAATCCATACATGTTTTGTGCTTTCATAGTTTTCATATATGCCGGTATTTATCTTAGATGTGCTGCCCCTGTAAGAAGCCTTTCAATGGGGTCTGAAAGTTGATAAAGATGTAGATGGCGCTGAGAGTCAATGGTCACCCAGCCTTCTTTGGCGAACCTAAAGCGCTATGTTTTGTGGGTTAGGGAGGGCAGAATCTTTATATTTAAAAAGCCTATTGTACATTTTGTAAGCAGCGTATGTTGTTTGCGCGTATTTAATTATGTTGAATGTACTTCAGACACGTCTAGTTTGCTGGAATATTTACCATTAGTGCGCTAGAAATTAGGAGAAGCAAGCCAGAAGTATGGGTGTATGTGCGGTTCCCGGCTGCCATAAACGTGATCCATCTATCAGGTTTCCAGCAGACTGCAAGGTAAGAAGGCAGAAAATTGATTTGAAAAACAACTATTGTATGACTGCCTTTCTGTAAAAGACGTAGTGGGAACCATTTAGGAAAGCACTGATAAGGTACCTAGGCACATTAGGTACCAAGGTAAGTACCTATCTATTGTCCAGACTGTAAAGTATGGCACAAGGTTCACTGGGGCACATCAGCCCACAGTGAAAATATGCACCAATCCACACCAAGGGTGAGAAATTGACTCCAATCTGCACCCCCCCCCACCACCCCCAATCCATAGCCAGGAATTTGTCATGGCTAATACCTAACATGCTAAGATTGGATTGTTAGCCTACTTAATTTGAAACTAATAATTTGACTTCCACCCATAAGTTATGTTCAGTCAAATTAATTTCACCAAAATTGCATTGCAGGTTAGGTTGGGCAGTGGGTAACTGGCCACCTAGAGCTAGGTACCTTACCAAGGTAGTTGTTCATATGGGCCCCATTAGGGGCCCACACCCACCTCTCAGGGAGCCTGCACTGCTTGGGGCACTGACTCCCAGGGGCCCACATCTCTTGTGGGTCCTGTACACAGGAGTGGATCCAGAAAGCTGTCAAGGGGGGGGGGGGGTGACACAACAAGTTGAGGTGTTGTGAAACTCCCATAAAAATCCCTATCACTATTCAAGTCCATAATTGCGCCTAGTAGCTACCACCGTAACGTGCAGTCAATAGCAAGGCACTTGCCAGCTCAGACGCGTATGTTCTACCCAAGCTAGTGGCCAGAGTCCGATAATTGGCGAGTTCCTGGCACACTGTAACCCATGAACAACCTTTCTTCAACACAATATTTCCGAAATCCTTGGCCTAAATGACTTGCAACCCTAATAAAAGCCACATGCCAACACCGACTCCCGGCAACCCCACGCAAAATGCACAGCAAAGATGGCCGACGCCTCCTCGTCGGGTGACCATTGCGTACAGCGCCGCCCTGGTGGCCAAATCGTAGCTTCCAGACCCCATTAAAACATATTTTGAGTATCTGATCTTAACTATTTTAATGCAACTTATGTAATACTTTTCTTTCCTGATAGTTGTTAGAAAAACCAGAAAGAATTAGGTACATAACTAACTATCTTTGCCCTAATAGTTATTAACCCTCGTACTCCCAGCAGATTTCACCACCACGCACCACTGGGGGGTCAATTTGACCCCACTAACTTTTGTTATACGCCATATGGAAAGATACGGAAAACGGCATCGTTTACCTTTTTATTGAACTTCTAATATTGAATAAAAAGTTGCATTGTATGTCTGATAGTTCACGGTCCAGCTGGAGAGGAAGCAACCTAGTTTCGGGCCGCGACCGCTTCTTCAGTTGCAGCCAACGCAGCGCGGTAAAAAGTGTGAACCCCGGCTACGTTTTCATTGATAAAAACGGAACCGCAGTATAAGATTTGAAGCTGATATTTGTACACTGATAGATACGATAGTGCTCAACATACGTTACGGATGTTGAATTTTTTATTAATTAGACAAAAAAATTGTCAAATTGACCTCGTATCCTCGCCTTGTTCGAGGTCACACAGATCTGGACTATTTTTCAAATTGTATTTGATCAATTGCTTATCGAGAATATGCCATTGGTTTCGAGAATATGCCATTGGTTTTTCGATACCTGTTATTGGTTTTCCTACAGACAATCCTGAAAAGATGAATAAAAATTTCATTTTGAGAAGCAAAATTCGAAGTTAACGTCGAATATCTCGGTAAACCTGGATCACCCAAACATAAAGTTTGAACCAACACATCGGCTATTCCTAGAACGCATGCAAAGTTTCAGCTGATTATCTGCGCGTGTTCGGCACTTAGGTACTGTGGAAAAACCTCACGGCTGTGGTGCGAAAATGACCATCCTCCCCCCGTCCGGCGTGCGAGGGTTAATGTTATTACAAGAAGCATTAAGATACAACATAACTTTGGCCTAGATATTCTTAATGTATATGTATAAATATATATATATATATATATATATATATATATATATATATATATATATATATATATATATATATATATATATATATATATATATGCATATAGGTCTGCCTATTTAAATACAGGGTCATATTTTCAGATAACTGCATGGCTGTGATTGGCCTCAAGTCAGGAACACCATGAACGTGCAATGTGCACCGGTGTTCATCGTAACTGGCTGATACCGGCCGAAAAGACATTCCGCGTATTGATGTTGTTTAAATTCAGTCAATATTTAACTTCTTTAGACCATTGCGAATTTTCCTTTTGTAATGTACTTTTATTTATGAATATTGAATGTGTCGTGGTGCAGGTAAATGTTTATTTAATGACAGACTGAAGATTGTGGGACGCTCTCGCGATATTAACATCCTTTTGACTATATCCTGTGTCTGATTACAGTCCCTGCTCCTGATTCTGTTTCGGCTCACTGACCGGCTCCTGCCACCGGTCATGCACCGGCCCCTGACTCTGCTTCGGCTCCCGTATCGGCTCCTGGCGCCGGCCGAGTGCTTGGCCCTGCCGCCGGCCAAAAGCAGGATCCTGATCCTGCTCCAGGTTCTGCTCCGGCTCCCGCCCCAGGCCCTGCCGCCGGCCAAGTACTGGCCCCCGACGCCGGTCATGCGCCGGCTCCTGAATCTGTCTCGGCTCCCGTCCTGGATCTTGCCTCCGGTCGAGTGCTGGCTCCTGCCGCCGGCGAACCGCCAGCTACTGATCATGCTCCGGTTCTTACCGCCGGTTGCAGCGTTTCTCCGAAGGACATCGGTTATCTGGTCGGTGACGGCGTCAAGACCACAGACGCCCAGAAATTCGCTGGTCTGACGGATAGGTGGCATCCAACTGACAAGAAGGACTTTCCGGTGTCCTACCACTTGAAGAAGGAGAAGGGGGAAAATGTCCTTCGCCCGCGACGAATCACACCAGACCACCTAAACCAGTACCCCTGGCTGGCCATTTCGAAACTGGGGGACCGGACTGGCGCATGGTGCAGCGCATGTGCTCAATTCGGAGAGAGTAGAAACTCAGAGGGCAAAGTGACGGAACGCGGACAGCTGCTGGGGAAGCTGGTTAACAAGCCATTGAACGACTTTTCGGACCTAACCGGAAAGAATGGCGCGTTGGTGCAGCACAACAAGCACCCACATCACCTCTTGAACATACAGAAGGCCTCCGAATTCAAGGCCCGCTACAACAAGGCTGAGCTCGATGTGGCATACTAGGTAGAGACAGCGAGCCAGCGCGAGATGGAGAAAAATCGCGCTACCATCGGCGCCATCGTCGATACTCTGAAGCTGGTGGCTGTCCAGAATATTCCGCTTCGCGGCCATCGAGATGACTGACGCATTGATCCGAGCGGAGCCTTTCCCACCGACAACGACGGAAACTTCCGCATGCTTCTGCGCTTCCGTATACAGTCGGGCGACGCCGTGCTGCAGAAGCACCTTCGAGAGGCGAGCAGTAACGCCCTGTATACAAGCAAGAGTGTGCAGAACGTGATTCTCGAGGACATGGCAACGATCGTTAAGAAGGAGGTCGCCGCCAAGGTCACCAAGTCAGGAGTGTGGTCGATCATGGCCGACGAGACTACAGACTGCTCAAACAGAGAGCAACTCGCGCTAGTCGTGCGATACGTTGACGAGCACGATGGCTCACTGGTCGTCCGTGAGGACCCGGTAGCGCTCGTCGATGTATTCGCTGCGCTGCGCCAGACCTCTGATGACGGTACGGAGGTGCGGATGTCAGGCGTAAACCTGGCCAACGTCATCAGCACTGCGCTAACCGAGCTCCGCCTCGACACTCAAGTGATGGTCGCGCAGTGCTACGACGGAGCGTCAGCAATGGCCAGTCAAAGAGTTGGCGTATGTGCGCACCTCCAGGCCAGCGCACCACTGGCGCATTACTTTCATTGCGCTGCGCACGCGCTGAATCTGGCTACGTCGAAGATGGACGAGGTGTGCGTAGTGCGCAACGCCACCGGTACGATGGAGTCAGTGGTGGTGTTCCTAACCGATGGGGTAAAGCGAGAGGAGCTGCTACACTACGCGCAAAATACGGAGCTGGAGGACGGGCATCGGCTGAAGTTGCTGAAGCTGTGCAAGACTCGGTTCATCGAGCGTCACGTCGCCGTGGACCGTTTTCTGAGGGAGCTCCCTGCCATCTTCCTGGCTCTGCAGCTCATGACGGAGTGGCTGGATCGCCGCACTAGCGCCAAGGCCGCGCAGCTTCTCAGCGCCGTCAGTCACACCGAGTTCCTGGTGGGTCTGGCTGTTGCACAGCGACTGTCCGGCATTCTGCGACCGCTGGCCCTGGCGCTCCAGGGACAGAGTGCAGACCTCATCGCGTCCCTGGAACTGGTGGATACGGGGAGGTCAGTTCTTGACGGCATGCGACAAGAGAGCGAGAAGGAGTTTGCGGCCATCATGGCGAACGTTTGCTCGCTGGCAACGAGACTCGGCGTGGAGACAAGGAAACCTCGCCTGGTGGGCAGGTCTGTCCACCGGGACAACGCCGGCACCGATCTGTCTGTGGAGGGGTACTTCCGCGTGAACACCTTCAACCCGGCCATCGACGCGGTGCGCACAGACCTACAGGCACGCTTCGAGAGCCATCAGAGGAGGGCATTGGGCATTGCCCACCTCCTGCCAAAGAGGGTGAGGATATCCAGGTGGGACCAGCTGTACCCGACGTGGGTGCAGTACCGCAGTCTGTTGGGCTGCACCGAGGCCCAACTCAAGGCAGAGTTCGATGTGTGGAAGGCGATGTGGAACAGGAGGCCGCAGCACAGCGACCCCGTCACGGCGATCGGCGCTCTCAATGAGTGTGTGGCGGACGTATTTCCGTCCATCCACAAGTTCCTCCGAGTACTGGCCGTCATCCCTACATCCACAGCGGAGGCCGATCGTACCTTCTCGAAGGTAACGCGCACGCTGACCGCTTTGCGAGCGACGATGGCCGAAAATCGCCTCGAGGCGCTCGTCCTGCTCCAGGCCCACCGCAAGAGCCTGCCTCCCACCAGCGACGTCGTCGACGCCTTCGCAGCGTCTGGCGCCCGTCGGATGAAACTGAGGATACGGCTGCACTAAGGAATGAAGTACAAGGTACATATATAGATTTAGTTAGTTTCTAAATGCTACTGGCATGCGCCCCTTTTTGTCATTGGATTTGTGATTGTTGCCGGTGAGTTTGTAGTTGCTATTGTAACTACGAACTCACTGATGCACTTAAATTGTCTATGTCGTAGATTTTATAGCAAATAACATTTCACCTGCACTGTATGGAAATAACGACCGCAAACAATTCTGGCTGATCATTGTCGTAGGGATACGATGAAAATAGCACTGTTTTTGCAGATTTTTTGCAAGTTGAGGTTTATCTGTAAATGATCCCCACACTAAAAAAAACATGTAAAATAATGTCGCTAATATCTTCACATATACAGAATGAGCAAATAATACAGTGCGATCCATATAAAGTAACTGTTCACGTTTGATTAATGCCGATCTACCTACGACATAATGACCATGCTCAAGAATGACGTACTTTTCATGTCCACCAATTAGAATACCCATGTATGGTCAGTTTCTTTCAAGTAAAACCCGACCACATAGGGTGCAGTGCAACACCACAAGGTGATTTTGAATTGTTTCCTCAAGTCTGAGCCGAACTCTCCCTCCTCTGCTCAGGCTTGGCTGTTGTTGGCGGGCCGCAAAGTGTGACTGGAGCGCAGCTCGACGCGGATTCCAGGGCAGAGCTGACATCTCAAGTTTGTTGCCGCGCCCACCGCTGCTGCGCGGATGCTTCCCTGCCATGTTTCTTGCGTGCGCAACTGAGATGTTCGTTTTTAAAAATAATGTCTTCGTGGTTTACTGTTTTCGTTTCATTCAACTCCTACGGACATTCCCATTCAGAACATGTGCAAAGGCAACAAAATAAACAATGCACAAAATAAAATGTGTATGAGACTATGGTATTTCATCAAATCTCCATGAAATATATAAATAGAGCATGTACAAAACATAAAATTCCAATAAAACGTGGTAGTCAAACAATGTTTAAGTGAGCTGTTCCTCCACAGCTCCAGGTTTCAACCACAACCCACTCCTAGCGGCCAGTCAAACTTCGACTCCCCCCCCCCTCCGTCGCCAGTTGAACTTCGGGTTCGCCCCCCCCCCCCCCAACCAGTGACTGGATCCGCCCATTGCGCTTCCCACACCCTCCCCCCCCATGGTCGACAACAACACATCGCTTCGCACCCTACCCCAGGTCAGCACGTCAAACACCACGTCTACGTTGCTTTCCCCCCCGGTCGACGACAAACGCCCCGCCAACATCGCTTCCCCCCGGTTGGCAAGTCCTGGAGACCCAGTTTAGCCCCCCCAAACCGAGCGGCTAGATCCGCCAGTGAGCACCTTCGGCTAAAAGTTTGTTGAATGTGGGAAATGGGAGGCATGGGTGTAGTAACAGGGGGCAGGGGGCCATGACCCTACACTTTCTATGAAAGTTTAACGTTAATGTTATGGCGATACATGGCAAGAATGAACTTCAAAATGAATTTTGCCCCCCTCCACTTTTTGAGACGTTCCTACGCAGGGGCGTCGATTTGTATCCTTTTGCGGGGGCCATGGCCCCCCAATGCTGATCTTGCCCCCCCCAATGTTGATTTGGGCCCCCAATAACCCATGCTATTTTTATGCTGATAAAAAGCTAAAGGAAAAAAAAGAAGAAAAACACTGTGTTAGGTACATAGAAAACTTAGTTGATGTTAACCAGCACATTTTGTACTGAAAAGGAACAGATTTGGATTAGATAGTGGACTGAGTGTCCAACTTTTGCTACACAATTCAAAATTATGTGCAAAAAAAACAAAATAGCTAGATTTCCCTCCACTGTGGAAGGAAAACTTACAGCATGCAATGTTAGGATTCGATGATGATGCATTTTAAACCAGATTGTCTTTTAAAGAAAGGTTAAGCCACAAAACAACAATTGGATTGTCATACTGATGTTTGTACACGCCACCAATGGCAAAACCACATGCATATGAGCTTAAACAGGAAAAAATCCAGTAGAGTCATTGAGACTGGATGACTGGCGCGGCTTCAGCCTGTTGTGATGTACCAACAACATTTTCCCGTCTTCCAGTCTAACTCTGTAATTAAACTTTCCCTGCTTAGCTATAATGGTCGCAGGTTTCCACGGTCGTACGAATTTATAGCACTCGCCTCGCTTCACTACGTTGCGATACAACATTACCTGGTCCCCTGGTTGGTAACTAAAGCTGTTAAGCTTCTTTTCGTAAAGTTTCCGATTTCTCACGTGGCTCGCACTAGACACGTGTATTGCCTCTCGGTATGCCTCACAGACCTCTGCAGAGACTATCAACATATGATGAAACACTGCTCGATTTCAAGGCTCGCGGCGCATCAATTTCCACGTCGACCGGCAACCGTGCCTGGCGACCGAACATCAAATAGAAGGAGACTGTAGCCCAATGACTTGTGAATCTGACTGCGATACCCCAACATTAGTAGTGGTAAATGTTCGTCCCACTCAGTGATTTTCACAAAGATATTTTGACAGCATACCCAAAATAGTACGATTTACTCTTTCGCATTTACCATTTCCCTGAGGGTGAAAACTAGTAGTATTCGTCTTTTTTTACGCCCATTATGCGGCAAACCTCTGAGAGAAGCTGACTCTTAAAGTTAGCTGCGCAATCCGAATGTAACCGCTTGGGGCAGCCAAAGCGAGAAAACAGCTCATGAGTCAGAGTGGTAGCCACTGTGCTTGCCCTCACGTCTGGTAATGGAAAAACCTCCACCCACCTCGTAAAGTGATCACAACAGACGAGCAAGTGTTTGTTACCCCGACTGGAAAGAGGTAAGTCTGTCAATGTCAATAGACACAACCTCCCAAGGTTCAGACGCATACAGCTCGCCCATCGATTCCCTAGGTGCCGGAATCGGACCGTTACGCGCGTCACATCTGTCACATTCCCTGCAAAACCCATCGACATCAGCGGCCACTGTCGGCCAAAAATATCTAGGACGAATCAGAGCTAGAAGTTTTTCTGCGCCAAAATGTCCACCACACGGGCCGCTATGCAGTGACGTTCGTACACCTGTCCTCAGGCTCTGGGATACAACCATTTGCAACTCTTCGGACGCGCGCGCATGGTGCTTGTACACGCGGAACAGCGCACCCTTGATGAGTTTCAAGCGAGTCCAGTGTCGCAGCCAAGGTCGTAACCGTGGGGAAACTGTGCGCCGCACGTGACGCACTCCCTCTGCAAGCAGGCAAGATACCTCGGCAATGATAGGGTCACTTGCCTGTGACAGTCTGGTAGTTTCCCCTCGTGCGTCAGGCGTCGAAGAAGATGGACGCTGCTGCTGATGACCGCGTCTGTGCATCGGATGCTCCGGCCTCGAAACACGGCGTGATAGTCCAGACCTCGTTGATATTGACACGCACAGGCACACGAGAGATAACCACTGTCCAAACCCGGTTCTCAAGTTCCATCGGCACTCAGTCCGTTCCCTAACCAAGACAGGTCACAAGGAGGTAGACGCCGTGAGATGTTCAGAGGGAGCGATGTTAGCAGCTCGGCGTCTCGTGATGGTCTGCCCTCTCGAGGGTCTTGTCCCCGGGTATTTATTCATGCGTGTATATATACCAATGGAAAAAGCCTGCATGCGCTGACCTTTGCCATGGATGGAAGCACACGTGCAACGCGCGTGTGTGTGAATCACTGCCGGCGTGACCGTGGCTAACTGCGACTGCGCAGTTGCCATCGGTCGAGCGGAGCGTGTGCGTTTATTTATGTGAGCCGTCATCTAATCGGTGGCGGCCGGCGGCCGGCGGCGCGCTGGCGCGTGTGGAGGGGGGTGACGAAATGCATGTTCATGGGCCGGGGGAGCGTTGCTACAATAGCGTGATTGCTACAATACCTAGTGCTGATTACTACAATACCTAGTGCTGATTGCTACAATACCTCCCCCACCACGGAAAAGAAGCATTGTAAGACGGTAGGAAAAAAAATGCGGGAAAACCGGCGCCTAAATGGCGAAGGGCTACAATGAGAAATAAACAAACCTAAAACATACAATAAGGTCAACGGTGGTCCTGAAGGGGCATGAACGGCGACGAGTGGCCGACAGGCAAAACATGCACACACCAAGGCAAACACCCGTATCAGCAGCGCGGACGACGCAACACACACACAAACACATACAAGAATCCGCGAGGTCTGGGCGGCGAGCATACGCGGTCACCGCGGCGAGCACTCGAGGTCACGGCGGCGGTTACAGTGAGCACCGCGGCGGGCACTCGAGGTCACTGTGGCGGTGAACGAGACGACTGTGACGTCGGCGTCGGTCGCACGTCGGGCACGAACGAACTTCGGACCCTGACGCTGGCGGTTGCACTCGTACGGGGGGAGAAGGGGGCGATGTGGGCCTCACATCGATGACGTGTCACGGGGGGGGGGGAAGAACGAGTTGCGCGCGAAAGGCGCAATCGATCACATCCGTCGATTCGGTGGGACGTCGGCTCGTGATGCCGCGGTCGCCTTGACGGGCGGGGGTGTGACCGGATAAGACACCCTCTCTTGTGACTGTGCTGGCTCCGTAAGCTGTTCCACAGACCAGCTGCGAGCATGGCATTTTCGGGGAGGGCGTCATTACCTCCGTGAACCAATATAATCCAGCCAAGAATTAACCAGTTTACCCTGCGAGTCATTGTGCACTGAAACAGAAGACATTGCTGATGATGGCATCAACAATCGTAAACAACATGCGACGATCAAACAACAGATCCGATGGCGTTCTACTCTGGGAACAACCATTATTAGCGAATGTTTGCACATTCGCGATGTTTACCCCTGGGGATAAACATCGTGATTCGGACTGTAGGCGAGGTCGTTTCTTCTCTTTCTGCACTGCTTCCTTCTCCGGTTCCTTCTCCGGTTCAATCTTACGTTTTCGTTCGTTGGCTGGAAAGTCCATAAACTGACCAAGCCGTAACCCTTCGTTCCGGTGTGCACAATCCGTGAGTATCTTCCGTGAACGTAAATCGTAACGGTGAGTCGGTTGCGTGTTAAAATACTCACTGTTCGGTTGTGTTTGTCTCGAACTCCCTTCTCCGTCCGTTAACAGTGATGGGTCATTAGCTAGAGGCAAATCAACATGCGAAGGGTCCGCAGGGAATGGTGGGATTTCTCCATATCCCCGTTCCGTGGTTCTGTAACCATCCGTGGTTCTGTAACCATCTCCGTTTCCGGCAGCCATGGGCTGTGTATCCTCGCATGGTAACTGACGCTGGTCATACCAGAGGCGATCACTAAGGGAGAGCTTGGCTGCGCGTAGGGGCTGGTGGCGAAGCGGCTCCTCCTCCCGTCTTGTACTTACCTGAACAGGTCGACGTACTGACTCATATGTCCTGTTCCATATGTCATCAATGTCACGGGGTCTCAGGTTTTCTGAATGTACCAACTTGGTTTTTCCATTCGTCATGTTTTTGATCACATAATTTTCGTTGCCTATTTTGGAGATGATTCCAAAATAGGGCTTCCAGAACAATGTAAATTTTGTCGACTCCCCTGGTTTGACTGAGGGGTCGTGGTAGTAGACGGGGTCTCCTGGCTTGAAAGAAGACGCGTGAGCATTCCGGTCAATTAATGCTTTGTTGTGATCTCGGGACTGCTGACGATTTTGAACTACGTCCTGGAAGGCATTGTGCAAAAATTCAAATGTTTGTGCAACGTAATCCTCTCCTGCGTAACGAACACGAGGTTGTAGGAAGGTATCGATCGGAACTCGGGCATCTCTTCCGTACATGATAACAAAAGGAGAATGGTTTGTGGTTTCGTTCTTGCTTACTCGATAGGCGGCTAAGCAAGGGTCCAGCACTTGATCCCATTGACTTTGATTTTCGCTAATTTGCTTGGAGATCATTTCGTTCAACGTTTTATGAAAACGCTCGGTTAAACCATGCACACTAAATCCATAATTGCGTTGCAATATTCTATGCCCTGGTCACTGAGTAGCATATTGGGAAAACCGTGTCTGGGCAGGAATTCCTTCAAGATTAATTTAGCAATTATTTCCGCGGTTTTGTCTGGTATAGCCCAAGCTTCTGGCCATCCACTGAAGTGGTCCACAATCGTGCAGACGTAACGGTTACCGCTGTCCGAAATAGGAAATGGGCCACACGTGTCGATACCAATTATATCAATTGGGTATCGCGGCATCGGCATGTCTTGCATGGGACGTCTTTCTTTCAGGAGTTTTCTCCGGTTGCATGTTTCACAAGTCTGTACGTACTGCTTTACGTCTTTTAGCATGGTTGTCCAATAATATGACTATGCTACTTTGTCTATGGTTTTCTCAATTCCCAAATGTCCTCCGAAAAAGCCATCGTGCATGCATTCCAGCACTGGTTTCCTGAAGGGAAGTGGTAGCATCAACTGCATTCGAGTCTGCGGGCGCGTTTTCGTACCTTTTTCTAAATGGTATAGTAATTCATCTTCTATACAGTATCTTGCCATATATTGAGAATTTTCTTTATTCAATTCCAATCTAATGGTCTCCAATTCGTCATCTGCTAATTGTGCCTGTTTGAGGTCGGGTAGGCTAGGCAAAGCGGAGTTTGTGTTGTTCGTCTGGACGGGCGTCATCTCTTCACCTTCGGAATCAGATTCCGACTGGTATGCGTTGTCAACTACGTTAATTTCCTCATCTGGGCCTTTCCAATCTAAATGCTCATTGTCTGCTAGGTCTCCGGCTATCGGCGTGTTCGCTAGGCGTGACATCACATCGGCAGTGTAGTTCTGGGGTCCCGAAATGTATTCTATTTTGCATGCGTATTCGCCTAACATGATAGCCCAACGTTGTATGCGCGGATTTTTCATTTCACTAGTGAATAGATGTTTCAACGGCTTGTGATCTGTGTACACGGTCAGCTGTGTTCCTACTACAATGTGGCGGAGTTTACCTAAGCTGTAAATAATCGCGTAAGCCTCGCGCTCGATGGTCGGCCATTTTTGTTGTGCATCTGAGAATTGGTGCCACACATACTGTACAACTCGGTCCTGACCATCCTGATCTTGTGTAAGCACAGCGCCTAGGGCGTATTGTGACGCATCAGTATACAACTTGAAAGGCTTGGATATGTCCGGAAAAGCTAACACTGGGGCTGTGACTAAACTGTTCTTCAACGTGTCAAAAGCCTGTTGCGCTTCGGGGGTCCATTTACATTTTGCTTTTTTTTTTGTCATGGCCGTTAGGGGTCTTGCAATTTTGCTGAATTCGGGAACGTACTTTCGGTAATAGGAAGCCATGCCTAGAAAGCTTCTGACCTGACGGACCGTAGTCGGAGCTGGCATTGACTGTACGACTTGGACTTTCTCTGGATTTACTGATATTCCTTCATTGGAAACAACGTGTCCTAGGTAATTCAGTTTTTCACGTAAGAAGTCACATTTGGAAATTTTCAACTTAAGATTCGCTTTTCGCAATCGGTCAAACACTATTTCTAAATGCTTCACATGTTCCTCAAAAGTGTTACTGAAGACAATGATATCGTCAATGAAAGCCAGGGCAAACGGTCGAACATCACCAAGAACAGCGTTCATCAGGTTTTGGAAAACAGCTGGGCTGCCAGACAAACCAAAACACATTCTATTGTGCTCGAATATGCCTGCATCGGTTCCAAAAGCGGTCTTTTCTCGGTCTTCTTCTGCAATGGGTATTTGCCAGAATCCTGCTTTCAGGTCTAAACTGCTACGGAACTTCGATTTCCCTAGGGACAATAGAATGTCATCTGCGGCGGGAATACTGGGCGCGGGCACAATAGTGACAGCATTTAATTTCCTGAAATCCAAACACACACGATACGTTTTGTCCTTTTTTGGTACTACAATGACTGGAGATAACCAAGGTGAGTTACTTCTGCGTATAATTCCAGCGTCAAACATTTCTTGAATTTGATCATCCAATATTTGGCGGTGTGCCAAAGGCAGACGGTACGGTTTTTGTATAATTGGCTGATGGCCCTGAGTGTTGATTCTCATCTCCGTGGCATCGGTCATTGTCAGTTCTATGTCTTTTTGCACAAAAACATCACGGTTTTTGGAGAGGGTTTCGCTCATTTGCTTTCTTTGAGGTTCGGGAATGTGATCCAAATTAAATGCACTCATTTTGTCCTCAGGTGAATATGGCATGTTCGCTGGCTGGGAGACCGACGAAATATCGGCTTTCACTTCGAAATCGCTTTCCAATACTTTGGATGCAAGACCTATCACTTGACCCTTTCTAAAATGCAAGAAACGACCCGTCTCGTTGACAATGGCCCATGGGATGTGCTTATTTTTGGACATTTTCACCACGGCATTGGGCAGTAGCACTCCAGGTTCGTCTTCAAAACAAGGGGAGGTGGCCAACTGGGATACTACAAAGTTTTCTCCTGGGGTCTTCTGCTTTGCTACATGACATTTGACTTGGATATCGGAGCGGGGGAAGACTTGGATATCATCGGACAGTCTGACCAGGAATACTCCGGTCTGCTTCAGTTCTGGTTTCGTTTTGAGCGGGTGCACAGTCTTTCCAATCGTGAGCGTCTGGTTTTCAAAATCTAACCGAGCTTTCCGTGCTGTTAGAAAATCTACTCCGAGGAGCATGTCATGACCGAAATTGGGTATCACAAAGAAATCATGATACATTCGTACTTTTCCCAGAGTAATGCGTATTTTCACACGTTTTGAAATGGGCAACTTATGACCCGAGGCAGAGATGAGTGATATGTTTTTCTTTTCTTCGATCGGTTTTACTAGGTTGGGATCGCACAGGGTTAGGAAATGTTCGTCAACAAGAGATAATTGAGCACCAGTATCAAGAAGTGATCTAAATGGTTGAGAACCTATACAAATGTCGACAAAGGGGCAATTTTCACTTACCTGGCAGACGGAAGCTCGTTGTTCTGACACGTTTGGTGAGTCGGTGTGAGGCCTCTCTAGTTTCCCGACGGCTGCGGGGGCTGGGGATGAGACATCTCATAAGCCCTTTTCCGACACATTCGCTGGATGTGTCCGGGAAAATTGCAGTAGTTGCAGATGAGTCTGCCTTCTGCCGTCCATCGATACGTATTTCGGGGGGAGTTCGGTGCCGTGGGAGTTCTCTGGGAGTTCTGGTAGCGGTCATTCTGCGGCGGAACATACTGCCTGGGTGGTCGTGGCTGGTACTCACGAGGCGGTACAAATTCCGGGGTTGGTTCCTTGGGGTGTCTCTGGTACTGAGTCTGCTGCTGTGATCTCACCTGTGGCTGTTGTGAATGCTGCTGCGGGGCATGACTTACCTGGTCTACTCGTGAGGCTAAATTTGACACAATATCTGTCAGCTGGGAGATCTGTCCGGAGAGGTGGTCGGTAACGTGCGTGGCAATGGCGCTAATATCCATTGGCTCATGGTCTTTGGTGTGCAAGTCTACCAAGTACTGAAGATTGCGCTCTTTTTCGGCGGCGGTTACGGCTTGTTCAAGGGTAGCGGGATGTTTGCGTATTAGCGATACCTGCATGCGTCTATCGTACAGGCCATCAATGAAGTTTCCAGAGAGTTGAGCTTGAATGGGAGGCAAGTCGATTTCCGTGCTCGAGTATAATTTATGAGCGAGAAGGTTGATCCTCTCGCCGTACTGTTCCAAGGTTTCATTTTTCGTGTGTTTGACCCGTTTAAGTTGTTCTTGCACAGTTCTGAGGTCGTGCATACCGGCAAATCCCACAGTGTCGATCCATGTACGTAATCCATCAGAGTTCTGGCCATCGAATCTCTTGCTTTGACTTAGCACATCGGTTAGGAAAGGAGCCATCGCAATGTCATCTCCCATAGTGCATACGTTGGAATCCATTGCAAGCGTTGAGTAATGGTGGTCATCAGGAGCAGTTTCGTGAGCCATGTTGAACAGTTTTGTACGTTAACAGGTTAAAGTAATCAGTAATTAATCAACAACGAATTTTTTTTTTAAAACAGTCGGGAACAGCTGGGTATTTTACGTTATACGTGGTACCAACCGGTAAGGGGACGAGTGCAGACGACAGCGTCAGACGCTCGAACGTCCGTTCGTGGCGAATTGTGCACCGCCGTGGGCACTGATGGACTCGGTGATGGTGATGTCGGAGACGTCGAAGTCGTTCGGGATCGTTGACGCTGTGAACGGAGCGGCGTCTGGTCGTGCAGAGTATGGCGGGAGTAGCTCGTCTTCCGGTCGGATGAGACTTGGGGGTCCGTTTAAACAACAATCTTCTATCACTTCTTTGTCGTGGAGAAGGATTAGGAGTTGGTACTCGTCTGGGGTCGCCGAATTAAAGCCGCAGCGCCGATGAAGGCAGGGGGGGCAGGTACAACGATGGAAGCAGAGGGTGGATGTGGTGGTCAAGTCGCAACCACAAAGATGGCAGAAGCCGCACTTGAAGCAGTACTTGTTTGCTGTATTTGAGTGACAGTGGCAGAAGTGGCCGTCTCGTCTGAGGTTGGTCCAGTAGGATCTGTGGTAACTGCACAGATCGTCTTCGACTTCAGAGTATGGGGTGCGGAGCTCGGCTACTGGGATGAGTAAGTCCCAGCACGTGCAACTGCCGTGGGTGATGTAGTCGAGGTCGTTGGCTGACACCCACTGACCTGCCTTGGCGCTTGGCTCGATGGGGACGGAGAGGCCGATGTGCAGTCCTCGTTGCGGTTGTTGTGCCTGGGCGAGATCTGCCTCCCGGGTTTCGGCACCACTGTGACAGTCTGGTTGTTTCCGCTCGTGCGTCAGGCGTCGAAGAAGATGGACGCTGCTGCTGATGACCGCGTCTGTGCATCGGATGCTCCGGCCTCGAAACACGGCGTGATAGTCCAGACCTCGTTGATATTGACAAGCACAGGCACACGAGAGATAACCACTGTCCAAACCCGGTTCTCAAGTTCCGTCGGCACTCAGTCCGTTCCCTAACCAAGACAGGTCACAAGGAGGTAGACGCCGTGAGATGTTCAGAGGGAGCGATGTTAGCAGCTCGGCGTCTCGTGATGGTCTGCCCTCTCGAGGGTCCTGTCCCCGGGTATTTATTCATGCGTGTATATATACCAATGGAAAAAGCCTGCATGCGCTGACCTTTGCCATGGATGGAAGCACACGTGCAACGCGCGTGTGTGTGAATCACTGCCGGCGTGACCGTGGCTAACTGCGACTGCGCAGTTGCCATCGGTCGAGCGGAGCGTGTGCGTTTATTTATGTGAGCCGTCATCTAATCGGTGGCGGCCGGCGGCCGGCGGCGCGCTGGCGCGTGTGGAGGGGGGTGACGAAATGCATGTTCATGGGCCGGGGGAGCGTTGCTACAATAGCGTGATTGCTACAATACCTAGTGCTGATTACTACAATACCTAGTGCTGATTGCTACAATACCTAGTGCTGATTGCTACATGCCTGCTCGGACTGGATGTAGCTTAATGGCCAGTCAGCGACAGCAATCCTGTTGCAGCTCGCAGCACTGTCCGTCTGGCATGCAACATCAGTTGTGTTGGCTGGTCTGCGACTGAGGGCGTCAGCCACAGAGTTCTGAGCTTCAGGGCGTTAAAGAATCTCAAAATCAAAATTACCCATAAATATCGAACCACCTGGCCAGCATGCCAGTGGGATTTTCGAAGTTTAGCAGCCATTGCAAACTGCCATGGTCCGTGCGTAGCCGAAAATGCTTGCCTACCAAAAAATGGGAATATTCCTGGACGAACACTACACAAGCCAAGAGCTCGCGTTTTGTGACAGTAATTTTTCTGGGACTTTGTCAGCCTGTGGCTCCCATAAGCAATCACCTTCTCCTGTCCATTTTGTTCTTGGAGCAACACCGCTCCTATCCACTGGTTACTTGCGTCACACTCCAATGTGAACAAGCCAGCGTCCGATTGAAAATGAGACTGAGCCATGACTGGCGCGTCCACTAGCGCTCGCTTTACCTGATCAACTAAATCTGCAGCCACAGCCGACCACTGAAACCGAACACCCTTCCTGGTGAGGTCGAAAAGAGGCGAGGAAATCTGGGACAATTCTTAATAAATCGGCGAAAGTAAGCTGCCAAGCCCAAGAAGCTACACATCTCCTTGGCGGTGCGTGGCTGTGGCCACTCGCGCACCTTCCTGACCTTTTCTGGGTCCGTGGATAGACCTGTTTCGGACACCACGTAGTCGATAAAATTCGCCTTGTTCTGGAAGAACCGACACTTTGCTATGTTTAATGTCAGTCCAGCGGCTCTCAACCGCAGCAAGACTGTGTCCAAGTTCTTCAACACTGTATACAAATCCTTGCCATGTACGATAATGTCGTCAAAGTAGTGAACACAAATATATTTTCCTAGCGGTCCCAAAACGATATTCAACAGTTTGGCACATGTGAACGGTGCCGAATTCAGGTCGAAACACATTCGCTTGTACTGCCAATTACCGAATGGAGTGGTTATTGTGGTTTTATCTCGGTCAGCTGGATCAATCGGAATCTGCAAATAGACTTTGAATAGATCGAGAGTACAGAACAAAGATGACTCTGCAAGTGCCTCTGACGAGTCGCCTATCCTTGGAATGGGAAAAGCCGGTAATCTATAAATGGAATTTAGCCGACGCATATCAGCACAAATAGGGAGTTCCACAGATTTTTTGCGCACCAGACAAATGGGGTCTGAAAGCTACGATTTGGCCACCAGGGCGGCGCTGTACGCAATGGTCACCCGACGAGCAGGCGTCGGCCATCTTTGCTGTGCATTTTGCGTGGGGTTGCCGGGAGTCGGTGTTGGCATGTGGCTTTTATTAGGGTTGCAAGTCATTTAGGCCAAGGATTTCGGAAATATTGTGTTGAAGAAAGGTTGTTCATGGGTTACAGTGTGCCAGGAACTCGCCAATTATCGGACTCTGGCCACTAGCTTGGGTAGAACATACGCGTCTGAGCTGGCAAGTGCTTTGCTATTGACTGCACGTTAAGGTGGCGCAATTATGGACTACTAGGCGCAATTATGGACTTGAATAGTGATAGGGATTTTTATGGGAGTTTCACAACACCTCAACTTTCAAGCTTATTAAGGGAAAGGCATGCATCCACAAAAGGCATGAAGGAAGAGCTGGTCCAGAGGTAAGAGATCTCTACCCACCTACTGTTAAAAATGCATGTGCTGGCTTTTGGTGAGATTTGTTGGGTGAGTGTGGGGTGGAAATTTCGGTATTTCAGGGGGGAAATTTTGATGGATCCATTACGCATTTGTCTCATTGACGTAAGTGATGTCTTGAGTGACATACAAATATAACTTCAGTTGTTTAGGGGGGAAACGGCAGGTTTGGCCAGAGGCGAAAGGGGAAATGGACCAAAAAGGTTGGGAACCGCCGCTCTAGTGGATGTGCAGGTTCCCTGAGAAGTTCCGGTATTCATTTAGCAGGCATCACACATTGGGTGGGGCTGAAACCTAACCCGGCCTGACCAAACTTGACCTAAAGCCTACCCTAAACCCCTTAATCTGTACGATAATTTTCCCAAGATGGGGCACAATTTCACAAGTGTCAGACCCCCCACCCAGGATTGGCACATGGAATACCTGTGGGTCACACCAGACATTGCTCAGCCACCCCCCCCCAAGACCGGAACATGGAATACTAGCAGGCCTCATCAAACATCACTTTCCACCCTGCCTACTCCAGGAAGGACATTCTTGGCTGGCATCCTGGCACAGCATGGGCCCCCTCTCTATGAGGTCACCCCCCCTTGACAGCTTTCTGGATCCACTCCTGTGTACAGGACCCACAAGAGATGTGGGCCCCTGGGAGTCAGTGCCCCAAGCAGTGCAGGCTCCCTGAGAGGTGGGTGTGGGCCCCTAATGAAGCCCATATGAACAACTACCTTGGTAAGGTACCTAGCTCTAGGTGACCAGATACCCACTGCCCAACCTAACCTGCAATGCAATTTTGGTGAAATTAATTTGACTGAACATAGCTTATGGGTGGAACTCAAATTATTAGTTTCAAATTAAGTAGGCTAACAATCCAATCTTAGCATGTTAGGTATTAGCCATGACAAATTCCTGGCTATGGATTGGGGGTGGGGGGTGGAGGGGTGCAGATTGGAGTCAATTTCTCACCCTTGGTGTGGATTGGTGCATATTTTCACTGTGGGCTGATGTGCCCCAGTGAACCTTGTGCCATACTTTACAGTCTGGACAATAGATAGGTACTTACCTTGGTACCTAATGTGCCTAGGTACCTTACCAGTGCTTTCCTAAATGGTTCCCACTACGTCTTTTACAGAAAGGCAGTCAAACAATAGTTGTTTTTCAAATCAATTTTCTGCCTTCTTACCTTGCAGTCTGCTGGAAACCTGATAGATGGATCACGTTTATGGCAGCCGGGAACCGCACATGCACCCATACTTCTGGCTTACTTCTCCTAATTTCTAGCGCACTAATGGAAAATATTCCAGCAAACTAGACGTGTCTGAAGTACATTCAACATAATTAAATACGCGCAAACAACATACGCTGCTTACAAAATGTACAGTAGGCTTTTTAAATATAAAGATTCTGCCCCCCCTAACCCACAAAACATAGCGCTTTAGGTTCGCCAAAGAAGGCTGGGTGACCATTGACTCCCAGCGCCATCTACATCTTTATCAACTTTCAGACCCCATTGGCGATGCCCAGGTGCCGTCTGATTGCTAACACGTAATCCGAATGGAACTGATGAGTTATAAAAAGCTTTATGACGGACAAATAAGGACTGAGGCGTTGCCAGTTCTACTTTGAAGTTGTCTCATATCAGCTATGCTCTCGCGCATTGAATTGTCCATTTTAGTGGGCTTCCTCCATATCTTCGCCAAAGTGGACTTTGTGACTTTGTGGGTTTTTTTACCCCTGCTTCCAGAATCCATTGATCCACCATTTCCTGGATCTGCGACTTTACCTCATCACAGAGGTGTGGAGGAGTACGGCGAGGGCTCTGTCGCACCGGGCCACGATCGCCAGTGTCAATCGAATGGGAGACTAGACTAGTGACTCCAATGTGGCCGTCGAACATGGACTGGTGCTTTTTAGCACAGAGAGCAGTATCTGCTGTTCTTCAGCAATACTCGCTCCCTCCAGGTTAACCAACTTTGCAATCTCGACAGGCAGTTTTATACCATGGGAGCCAGTCGGTAGTTCTTCCGAAAAACTCACCTCAATGTTACCAAGCTCTGAATGTTTGGGAATGGTGATCGAGTCTGTGCTGACATTTCGAACCGTTACCGGCAAAACATTTATAACTTCGGCAACACATCGAACCACCTCTATGCCCGGAATTTCCAGTGTTGGCTCAATCAGCGCGGTACCATTGTAGGTGCAATGGTGAGCGAAGCCCGAACAAATTTGTTCCGTACCCGGAGCTATGGACCAATCATGCCCCACGACGACGCGACCGACCGTGACCTCGGCAGACATCGTGCTAACTTGCTCACTAGGTGTCAGCACCAGACGCCTCCTTGTCAAGTCAATTACGCAAGGGATTGCCCTCAAGAAATCTAAGCCCAACAAGCACTGGACGTCTATAACCGGCGAGACATAGAAAAGCACCACCCTCTTTTGGCCTGCTAATTCGAGAGGAACAGAAATGCAGCCAATGATGGTCAATTCAGACTGGGAGACAGTTTTGGCTTGCACTGAAGTCTTTTCGAACTTTACGCCGGACAGCTGATCAAAAATGTCTTGATGTATTACGTTTATCATGGACCCGGTGTCGAGCAAGCAAGTACACGCCAGGCCAGCCAACACAGCAGGGGACGTCAGCTGCTCAAACAGCAGAACACTGTTTAGACTTTCATGCTTATTATTTACTGGGACAGATTTCGGTTGTATGGGTCCGTGCCTCCGTACTCCCGAGGCAGGACCCGAAGCCAGCTTCCCTGGTTGGTACACACTGGTGAGATGTGTCCACGCTGGTTGCAGGAGAAACGGACACTATTACGGTGCCGACAATGAGCCACCAGATGATTGAGACTACCACACGCGTAGCAAACACGATCGAGCATCGCACTGCGGGTACACCCCTCCGCCGCACCACCTGGCACAGAGCCAGAGGCGCTCACCTGCCCGACAGGTGGCACGGCTCAGACGCGGCGGCCGCGGATCCGCGAGCCGCCCAGGGCGATGGCCATCACGGGACGTCTCGAAGCCGACCAAATGAACTCGCTGTTCCAGTTGCTCTATTCCGTCAAGAATCTGGGTCAGGAGAGCCGAGCCGGCTCTGGGGTCTCAATCTGCCTGGCTGAGGGACCACTCACCCGACCACGGAAGTGATCAGCACGTATTATGTTACAGGTTTTGACAATGGCGTCCGCAAATTTATCCACGCCGCTAGCGATCAGCCCGGCTTGATACCGCTCTGGCGGAGTGCCCAAGAATGAGTTGAAATAAAGCACATCGCTGTCGCTGTCGGAATATGCCTGTCGCACTAACTTTTTTAATCTGATCACAAATACCTCGAGGCTCACTAGGCTCGAAACGTAATCGTTGTAGTTGAGCGTGCACGTCCAGCGCACATGGCCGCTCAAACAGTTCTCGCAGCTCCAAGACAGACAGACCACAAGTAGATCGTTTTTCCGCCGGGAGCGAATCATACGCGTCCCGTGCCATCACGTACAAGCACAGGGGAAAGAAACGAGCTCTAATGTCACCATCGAAATTGTGTTAAGTATAGTAGATGTCTAGACCAGCCACAAATCTGCCGAAAGAACCCTCTCCCGAAATTTAGGTGCCGACATCGACAACCCCCCAGGCCTGACACGAGACTGCATACCTTCCTTAGACTCCATTATGCTGAAAAATAAAGTACGCAAAACAAAATTGCGACACAACTTAGAACACAGGCACAACAAGCGATGAACAGCGCAGAACTTATCTTAACGAAGGAAGCTGGAAGATCCGATGAGCCAGACCAGAGTCTGGCCAGAGTCCACCTCGGCCTAGCCTGCGTCCAGCGGTATGCAGTCTCCAGCAGACACCCGCCAACCAGTCAGAGCGCAGAGCACCCGGTGCCGCTAGCTGCAGTCGGATCCACTACTCACCAACTCTGCAGAACGGCGCAGGAAGTCTAAGAAGCTGCAGCTCAGCTTGCTGTTCAGCACCAGTCGCCAGGCCGGAGGCCACCGGAACCAACGCAGCCGCGTCTTCCCGCCAACACGGCACTGCGCCAGAACGGGGAACAGTAGCTCGCTCTTGAGCGCCACGGCAGCACCACTGTCCGTGCTCCCAGCAGCCGTAATCCAGCGCTCGCTCACCGCCAGGAACAGCAGGAACCTCGGCCGCAGCAGGGACCCATGCAGAAGACAGGTGGCAGCCCAGACAAGACAACGCCAGCAGTGGTCGACGGTAGCCACCAGGGCGTGACGAGCACGACCACGGTCGACCGAGACCAGAGGTGCAGCCCGGAGCCCGCCGTCAGCAGCAGCCACTCACGTTCTCCACTTGCCATGAATGCAGCAGCTTCACGAGCCCATCCACATGTCCGCGGGAAAGTGACGGACAGAATCCCACCGTTGCCGCCAGTGTAGGCTCCGAAGTGTAGGCTCCGTGGGTAGGCTCCGTGGGTAGGCTCCGTGTCACTGCTCGCTTGCGAACCCATGACTCCGGGCTTCAGTTCCTGTATTTGCGGCACCATCTCCCTCGGTATTCGGCCCGGTCACGGCCGGATAGCGCGCCGCACCCGCAATCTCGCGCCATCGCGTCCCAGGCCAGACCCCGGCTTCTCCGCCAAGGCGACCCGAGGTCACCACCGCATGGCCCCGGGCGCGCCGCCGCAGAGGCACACTCAGCACAACAACACGCGCGGACAACACGTGGCGCCCGCTGTACCGCCGGCCGCGCCCACACCGCTGCTGCTTGCGTGAGCCCGGTCATCACGACGCATACCACCGGGCACGGGCGGAGGCAGGCGCGCCACAGCCCCCTTGCATATAGATGATTTGACCGGAATCTGTGTGCGCGGCCCAATTGTAGGTTTCGTACAGCAGAGAAAGGTGGAAAAGCGATCACACGTACGCTCAGGAACGATGTGGAATCCAGTGGAGTTGGCTTTTCTCGACATGGCTATCGCTTTCGGTGTCAAAAGAAGTAAGTTGGATATTAGCGCCTTCTTTGACCTTAACGGCATAGAATGGAATGTCAGACGGCACAGCATGGCAGCCGTCATGATCAAGTTTAGGGAACTGACAAAGTGAAGATTTAGTGAAGTGAAGTTTTACTGGTGAAGTGGAGTTTTAGTTTTAGTTTAATACAAGTTTCAGATGAATGCAAGAGCTCGAAACGACGTTGAGTGAAGATGATGTACGTATTATATATATATATATATATATATATATATATATATATATATATATATATATATATATATATATATATATATGTAGGACCTCCTCGAATCGGCAGGGCCTTGACGCGGTGAGGAGGCTTGGTGCTCTTCAATTGAAAGCAAACCAACACTGCCCAAAATAATATTATGATATAGATATATATATGAAATATATGTATATAACATATATATATTTATAATGTAAGGATAAGTGAAGCAGTTTTATATTGAAATATTTGCAAAACATAGGTACATATGACCCTTCCTAGATCAACATACGTGCATTTCAGGAAAAATCCCAGATAGCAGTTCCATAGATAATTGATGTGCGCTACTTTGCTCCATTATATTATATTAGAAAATGTTTTAAAAAGTTACAGAAATACATTTTTTTCATTACTAATTTTCGACCATCAAAAAAAGTGTCTCCCAAAATACTTCATGCTTTTTAATGCGCAGATGAATTGTCTTTACAAAAATAATTTGTGGAATTTTTAAAATTGTCTAAATGTTTGTCAAAATGCAAAAATGTTTACACATTTTTTATGCAATGTCTAGAAGAGTAAATGACAATTTTGCATATACACCGGTTAGGGCTAGTCGAGATCTATCTAATGATGTATAATGTTTCATCATCCCGTACATATCACTGGATTTAAGGGGCCTGGGAGGTATAGGTGTTTTTTTTTAACCAAATCCTAATGGTAATATGCTCGTATCTCAAAAAGTGATGGACAAAATCTCGATTCAAGGACGGATTGGTGACCAGCGCGTTATTCTACGTCTAACACGATTGCTTTGAACAATTAGTTTGTACGATTAATATATGAACAAACTTTGAGGATTGCTTAAAAAATTGCTTTGGGAGAAATGCTGTGGATTTATGGATTTCACTCCCACATGATCAAATTATCTTTTCCGTCCAATGCACGGACCTAATGAAAGTAAAAACGTTGGGGAAAAACATTTATATATTTTTTCACATCCAAAGGGGGGGTAAAGTTTTTCCCCCCTCCCAAAAAAAACAAAATATTAAAGAAGTTTCTGAAATCGAAATATGACATCACTTCATCAATTCTGAGCACATTTCAAATGTATCATGTTTCAAAAACTGTTGACTGTTGACAAAAACTGTGACTGTTGAGGAAGGCCCGTGGTCGAAATATATACAGTGTGATTTTGGATCTATTCCTTTACCTTAATATGAGCATAAGGTTATTTTATGCCTGTTTCTCATGTTTCAAAAATATCAATATTTTTGGGAATAATCATTCAAAAATGTCGTATTCGTTTTTGGGGATTTTTTTCTCGAAATTATATTATTTTAGAGCAAAACACAGATTCTCGCGAGTCCCCGTCAAGTGCGCATCCGCTCATATAAAACACTTTGCTCTTACATGGATACACGAATGTACAGAGGGCTGAGAACGGAGCATTGCATTTTCACAGTTTTCACAGTTTTCAGCCAACTTTGAAGAACACGTTGGTACATATTTCTTTCTATGCTTTCCAATGCCTTCCTATCCCTTCCTATGCCGAAATATATAACTTTTACGTAAAAACCGAGATAGCAGATACATGTAGAATTTCCGTGCGCTACTGTTTCCAATCATAAAGTTTTTAAAAAAATATTCCAAAAAAGCATTAAAAAAACAAAAATATTTAAGGTCAATTTTATAAAATTAGAGTTCAATTTAGAGCGAAGTAAACGTGTTTTTTTTAAGCTCAGCTCGTCGAGTTACGTCTGGGTAACTTGACTTGTATTAGGAAATTGTTTCAAACAAAAAAGTTGGAAAATCTGAAGAAATATTGCCGACACTTTTTTGCCGGTTTCACGAAATTCGCCCTAGATGGCTGAATTCGTGTATGATATACAATATTTTTATACCTCTGTATTCCGCGTGAGGGGGGAAAACCGAAAAAAAATTATCCACAAATTATCAAATGCCTTTTTGGTAAGTTTTTTTAAGCTGGACGAAACAAATTCCAAAGCAGCTCCCTGGAATTCTAACAGAAGGACTATGCATCAATTCTGAAAACATTTGTTTCTCTATCACATGTCCAAAAAAGTGATATTTCCCCCCAAAATTTCGAAAATATATAAGCATGTTCGTTATTTAAAAAAATATTTGTTTAAGTTATTTCTTTTTTGACGGACAATGCATTTATAAAAGGTGCAGTGATCAACTCGGAATCCAATGGTGTAAAATACTTTGAACTCACATGTACCAACAATGGTACAGCAGGTGAAAAGTGAACCCATGTTATATTGAAATATTCCCCTAAAACATGGGTTCATACGACCTTTCCTAGGTCAACATACGTGCATTTCAGCAAAAATCAAAGATAACAGTTCTATAGAGAATTAATTTGCGGTACTTTGCTCAATTATATCGTATTAAAAAATGTTTCAAAAAAAGTTCAAAAAGTACAAATAGTTTTTCCATTACTAATGTTGACCATCAAAAAAAGTTTCTGCCAAAAATATTTCATGTTTTTAATGCGCGTCTTTACAGAAAAATTTTTGTGAATTTTTACAATTTTGAAATTTTTTCTCAAAATGCGAAAATGTGTACACCTTTTTTTTGTACCATGTCTAGAAGAGCAAATGACGATTTCGCGTAGACACCAGTTAGAGCTAGTCGATATATATCTAAGGATGTATAATGTTTCATCATCCCGTAAGTATTACGGGATTTACGGGGCCTGGGAGATGGGAGCCTGGGAGAACAAATTTAAAGCAGCCGTTTTCCACAGACCTGGGGAAGGTAACAAAATTAGCAAATACATTATCGAATGCATGTATTATATCAAAAACTATGGGTAAACCCTTATGGCCCTAGGCGAAATTTTCAAACTTTTCCTTAAAAAATATTTTTTGACTTTGGCTGAGAATAACCTTCAAAGTTATTATTTCAGAGCTTAGCTCGTCATAAAGACTCTGATGTGCCACTCAATTCTACACCGAAATGTGTCAAGCAATTTGGTCTTACATGCCTAGTTGGATGTACAGTGCGCTCAGAAGGGAACAATATTTTTTTTCCACTTTCGAACAAACTTTGATGACAACATTGAAACATATTACCCCTCCTAGGCCAAAAATATAACATTTTCGAAAAAACGAGATAGCAGATACATATAGAATTGCCTTGCGCTACTTTTTCCTCATATAAAGTTTCAAAACATTTCCAAAAAAACTTCAAAAATCAAAAATAATATTTAATGTCAAAAATGTTCCCTTAAAAAACATTTTTCGAACAGAATATATATTCGATATACATCGGGGACCCGAAGGTGCATCTATAAATGTTTTGATCAAAACTTTGTGGCGGTAACTTTCCTTCCGAAAACCCAATAAGTTTAATCATAATTTTTTAGGGGTTTTGAATGTCGAAATTGAAAATTTTGAAACCACTTTCCGAGAAAAGACAAAATAAACCCCTAAATATGAAAACGAAGTATTCAAAAAAATCAAAAACCAAACTTTCCAAAATCCTATGAAAATTTCAAAAGTGCGCCAAAATGACCCAAAAAACTCCTGCTCGGAGGGAAATTTTTTTTCAAGATGGTCCGGTCGAATTTGTGAAATTTTCACTTTCATCTGCAACCACGCCACTATGCCATGGGTGTATACCACGGGGATTCACGGAAGGGTGCCACCAGGATAGGAGAGCTTTTTTGGAGGTAAAATCTTTTTACAGAAATGTACCCCACGTCCAAAGTATGACACTTATGGATATGGGGTACATAAAACAGGTAGAAAATTTCCGGGCTATCCGGGAACGGCCTCAGAAAAGAAATCGGCGGGAAATATTTTGAGTTCGGGATGACTCGGACTGGAACACCTCGTTCGCCCTAGTGATCAGTGGGATAGCATAGTTAAGGACAGCGATGTACATCTTATATATGGGGTCGTGGACGTGATTCTCGTCGGAAGAAAAGTTACGGCGGCCAAGATTTGATCAAAACTTTCCTAGATGCACCTTGGCGTCCCCGATCTTTTACGTTCCAAAAAAGTGATTCATATTATGTAATTTCCATAATACGAAAATTATAATGGTGATATCTTCCTATGTATCGGTGACTCCATCGAGAAAAAAACAAAATCGCGGTTTTTGACTCACTGTAAAATCGGGTAATTTGGGGGGTGGTGGTGAAATTTTCGAGTTAGGGGTGCCAAACTTTCAAAAATCCTATGAAAATTTCAAAAGTGCGCCAAAATGAGCCAAAAAACTCCTGCTCGGAGGGAAAAATTTACAAGATGGTCGGGTCGGATTTGTGAAATTTTCACTTTCATCTGCAACCATGCCACCCTGCCATGGGTATATACCACGGGGATTCACGGAAGGGTACCACCAGGATAGGAGAGCTTTTTTTGGAGGTAAAATCTTTTTACGGAAATGTACCCCACGTCCAAAGTATGACACTTATGGATATGGGGTACACAAAACAGGTATAAAATTTCCGGGCTATCCGGGATCGGCCTCAGAAAAGAAATCGTCCGGAAAGATTTTGAGTTATTCACGTTCCAAAAAAGTAATTCATATTTTGTAATTTCCATCATACGAAATGTATAATGGTGATATCTTCCTATATATCGGTGACTCCACCGACAAAAATCGCGGTTTTTGACTCACTGTAAAATCGGGTAATTTGGTGGGTGGTGGTGAAATTTTCGAGTTAGGGGGTACCCCTGATGGTTTTTTTCGCCCCCCCCCAAAGCTGGGGGTCGTTCAAACCAAGGGTGAGCCCACCAGAGCCGATGCCCCAAAGGCGTTTTTGAGCCGTATTGAGCAAGGGAGTACGAGATGAGTCACATTTGGTCCAAACAACTAACCTACCCTACCCTACCCTACCATAACCTAACCTAACCTAACCTAACCCAACCTAACCTAACCTAACCTAACCGTTGTAGACCATTTTTGAGTCGGAAGGCTTGGACCACCTCCTGGGGAACAGACTCTGAGAAGATAATGGCCTCTCGTCGCACACCTGGCTCAGCACGCAGGAAGTGCTGCTGGCCACGGAGAGGTAGAGCTTCAGGAGCGCAGCCCGAGCGTACTGGATCCTGGATGACTCGGACTGGAACACCTCGTTCGCCCTAGTGATCAGTGGGATAGCGTAGTTAAGGACAGCGATGTACATCTTATATATGGGGTCGTGGACGTGATTCTCGTCGGAAGAAAAGTTACGGCGGCCAAGATTGATCAAAACTTTCCTAGATGCACCTTGGCGTCCCCGATCTTTTTGTAATATATATTCTGGTCGAAAAATGCTTTCTTAAGGGGAAAATTTTTATAGGATTTATTTTTGATTTTAGAAATTTGTTTTGATTTTTTAAAAACTTTACAAGAGCAAAAAGTAGCGCCCGGCAATTCTACATGTATCTGCTATCTCGGTTTGTTCGTAAAACTTATATATTTTGGCCTAGGAAGTATAGTATATTTCCATGTCTTCATCAAATTTTGTCGAAAGTTTTGGAAAAAAACAATGTTCCGTTCTGAGCGCCTTGTACATCTGACTTTGCATGTAAAACCAAAGTGCTTGATACTGTTCGATGCAGAATTGAGTGGCGCACAAGTCGTTATGACGAGCTAAGCTCTCAAGTAATAACTTTGAATGTTATTCTCAACCAAGATGAAAACAAAAATTGAAAGAAATTGTTCCCAGAATTATTATTTTTTTTGTCATTTCACAGGGGTTCAAATAGTTCCAGAAGTCATTTCTTCGTGTGATATATCGATTTCAGAACATTTTTGGGGGATTTTTTTTTTCACCTAGGGCCAAAATGGTTTCCGCATACTTTTGGATATCAAAAAGGCATTGGATAATATATTTCCTAATTTTGTTACCTTCCCCAGGTCGGTGGAAAACGGCTGCTTTAAATTGGTTCACCAGGTAGCAAAATCCATAAATCCAGAGCATTTCTCCCAAAGCAGTTTTTTAAGCAATCCTTAAGGCATGTTGGTATGTTAATCGTGCAAACTAGTTAAAAAAAAAATATATATATATATATATATATATATGTATATATATATATATATATATATATATATATATATATATATATATATATATATATATATATATATATATATATATATATATACATACATGTATATATATATATATATGCATATATATATATATATATATATAACTAGTTCTGAGTCCAACCCCTTTGATGACTGGCAAGAAATCTGCAGGCAGAAAACTCCCTTATTAATTGGCATCATGGCATCATGACATGGTGCCACATGTCCTCAACTAAGACCTCTTACATTTGATTTGTTGTTTGAGTTGGTTCAAAAAGAAATCCTATCATGCTCAGTAGCATAGAAAACCTGTGAGATTTCATTTTCACGTGTTTTTCAGGTCATGTTAAATGTTGTGTGATGGTGCCTACCTAGCTGGTGCCATCTATGGTTTTGATAACCAGCTTGTCAATGTCTCCAGCAGGGGCTATATGCTGTAATGCAAATAAACCTGTGCCAGCTGACTGCTGCCATAATTAGTTTGAATATCCTATAGCTATGTTCGGAGAGTCTTACATGATTCTATTTTTTCAGTTTTAGTCGATGCTTTGAGCAGCATCACGGTACATATCATTCTATTTACTGAATTGAAAATGTAAAACAGTTGGTGATCTATTTGCTTTGCTGCATAACCGCACTAGCGGATACGGGGAGGGGCCATTCCGGCCATTCCCCCTTCCCCCCCGAAGCGCTTAAAAGGGGGCCATAGTGTCTTTTGCCCCCCCCCCCGAAACCAACAGAAGTAAACTAAATTAAAGTGCAGCAACCTTTGCCAAGGTTAAAAAAAGCGTCTGGACGAAAGAATCTGCAATTTTAAAGGTTTTGTTTGTTAACTTGGAAGCCAATATGGTATTATAGTACATTCGGACACACATCGACGGTTCCATGCTACTCAAGTTCGGCTTACAGCAAGAGTTGACAAAATCGGACCTGCCAGTGTGTACACGTGCACGAACGTTGACGTGGTACAAGACGTTGAACTTGAACGTGAACGTTTTGGTAAACAAGAACAAAAATCCGGTATCTTAGAAACGGTCGAGGTAGGCTGGGCCCCAACACAGGAACCTATGTTGTCATTAATTATTATTGTGAAAAAAATGGGCCCCTTTGACAAATAGTGGTAGAAATCCGATGCTTTTAACCACAAATAGTGGGAGAATGGACACTCTCCAAATCCGTTCGACCCCTCCCCTGATGCAATTCCTAAGTACGCCACTGGGGGAGGGGGATTGGGGGGGGGCTAACGCCGAAAACCGAAAGTTGCCCCCCCCCCCCCAGCCGGTGGGCTAGATCCGCCAGTACATGACCGACGAGGTCGATGCGCCCCTAAGCTCCTATACAAGTATCAGTATTCAGTAGGATATCCAAATGTGCCAGCGAAATACGATCTGTCCTCCCTTGTTTGTTTTTCGCGGTTTGGTCACTACCTTACCATCCCGCATGGTCCAGTGGCTAGGATGCACGACCTTGTGTCGTGAGGCCCTGGTTCAATTCCCGGTGCGGGAAATTGTGTGACCATCCATGAGAGACGAACAACCCGTTGTCTGTATAACACAAAATTGGGGGCATCAGAACAGACCAAAGAAGCCAGGAAGAAGGCACTAAGAATGCTTGGGGCAATACAGAGGAACGTGTCATGCAAAAGTGAGGAGGTCATCAGGAAGCTTTACTGTGCATATGTCAGGCCACATTTGGAATACTGTGTCCAAGCTTGGTCCCCTAGTTATGAGAAAGATTGTTGGCTTTTAGAGAGAGTAGAAAAGAGGGCATCACAAATGGTTAATGGTATAGGCAACCTGGCATATGAGGAAAGATTGAAGAAATTGAATATGTTTTCACTTAGATATAGAAGGCTGAGAGGAGATCTCATCGAGGTTTTTAAATTTGTTCATGGTCAGGAACAGGGATATCTCAGGGAAATGTTTGAATTTAACAGAAATGATGCAATTAGAGGTCATCAATTCAAAATTAAAGTTAATCACAGCAGAACAAGGTTAAGACAGTCTTTCTTCACCAACAGGGTAGTAGAACACTGGAACCAGCTGCCAGGAACCATTGTCAGTAGCAGCACACTGAACATCTTTAAAAACGGCATAGACAATCATTATAAGAATAGGAGGCTTGTTTTTCTGTATTCCAGGGAGGGTTGATCGACAGATTTGGTGGGCACTGGTTCAGTGTCCAAAGTGGAACCAAGAAGGGCCCTTGTGGCTCATAGTTGCACTGATCTTTTATGTCTTTATGTCTTTATGTCTGTGTCTGCCATGCAGTACAGAGTAGAGGCTTTATATACAATTGGTTATGGAACTAAATTTGACAGGAGTAATTTCGCATCGCAGTAACACGGCAGTTTGCTCGTTGTCTCAGTTGATCTATGATGATATGTTTATTTGTGACGTGAACCTAACGGTTTTAAGTTATCCTGCCCTCCCGTGCATGCTCTGCATATATTGTCCATCATCTGTTTCATGTTCCCGACCTTTGTATCCATGGGGGAGGGGACAAAGTCCACGACCCTTTCAACTGTGCTGAACGTATGCCCTCCACCGCTCGCGCTGCGAACCATTTCTTCTGGAGCATACCACGATGAATTAACAGGTACAGAAGGCCTTCATATTTCATTGTTTGACACAAAGTAGTCTCGAGCATAGTCGCTAGATACAGCTGTGCATAAATTAACTCGATCAAACAAATGGCTACCAACTTAAGGCCTCGGGCATCATTTAGAGAACAGCCATCAAGTAGAGAACGTGGATTTGTCTCCCGACACTCATGTATGGACTTGAGGCAGGCCGGCAACGAAATCTACCTCCAGACCGCTGGAAAAGGTTAAACAGTTATCCTATCCACAGTAAAAAAAATTGCAACGACGATGGGATGGTCTGACTCGGGCGACTCAGACATGCTGCATATTTCAACGCACGTCATTTTTAACGTCTCCAGAGGTAGTGAAGTCTTAGCAGCTTCTCACAAACATAAGGTACCCTTTGGGACGCTGGACGAGCGAGGACTCAAGATAATTATTGGGTTTTGTGCCGCGGGCAAATGATCGGAAGCCATATCACACGGTTAGAAGGAACTTGTATGCTTTCGTATTTTAATTCCTTCTGACCTGGTTGAATCCACAGTGATGATACCCATTGTTACTGTCCTGATTTTTCCACCAGATTTCACAATAGGCAGAGTTGCTAGATGTATTAAGGTGCTAATCTTGCACTGACGCTTTAGTATCAGTAGTGCCTTATCGCCGTTTTCATGCATATTTTTATCGTACGAAAGTAGTGCAAGTGAACACTGACGATCAGGGAGTGCGCTAATGTTTCTGCGGGACAACTCCTTGGGCTCGAAATGGTCTAAGTAAAGTAGTCGGCGCACCATAGATCGCCCATCTACAATACAGCCACCACGGCAGGACAACTCAACCGCCCCACGACCACACCTGCGGCGCTGCAGCATCGCCGCATGAGTTAGGAGACGAAGAGATTGATGAATATCTTCCGCCTCCAGCATTCTCCTTCCACTGCGCTCAAAACCTCTGGTCTGGATCTGATGCACAAGTACGGAGAGGACTACGTTCACATTATGGCCACAATCCGTTTCACCATACTAGATGTCCAATATGTGTTCGGGCACTGGCGGATCCAGGGAGGGGCCATTCCGGCCATGCCCCCCCCCCCGAAGCGCTTAAAAGGGGGGGGGGCATAGTGTCTTTTGGCCCCCCCCCCCCGAAACGAACAGAAGTCAACTAAATTAAAATGCAGTAACCTTTGCCGAGGTTAAAAAATAGCGTCTGGATGAAAGAATCTCCAATTTTAAAGGATTTTTTTTAAATACAAAATAATTGTTTGGAAGCCAGTATGGTAGCATAGTAGATTCTGACACACATCGAGGGTTCCATGCTGCTCAAGTTCTGCTTACAGCAAGAGTTGACAAAATCGGATCCGAAAACCGAAAGTTGCCCCCCCCCCAAACCGGTGGGCTAGATCCGCCAGTGTGTTCAGGTATATCGATAGAGAAATGTATGTCAATAGTCGTACTTCACAAGCAGGGCGACAAGGCGCGCGACATAAGCACCTTGCCGTCACGTTTTTCCGCTTTCTGCCAGTTACTACTACCAAAATATCTCATCGTTTTCTTTGTCAGACAGTGACAGGGCAGATTGACAGTGTGAAGCTAAGCAAACTGAACCAAATAAAATCGCGCTTAGCATTGTGGCCCTCATCCTTCAACTCGTATGGGAGGGATGAGCTGGCTCTCTCGTCGTAGAATTTGGCATCTACTAGCTACACATAGACATTTATTATGTGGCGACGAAAGACCCAAGATCCGTGATATGTGATGCCCCACGGACAGTGCGTATGTGTGTCGGGCGTCGATGGCTCGGTGGTTAAATTGAGCATATGGCATGGCAGAGATACGGGGTTCGATTCCCCGTGTTTCCTGCCCTCCCTGCCAGGGTCAGAGGCAGGCGACGCCATGTGACCCCAGCTATTGAGTCCGTTGTAAAGCAACAACCAAAGTGGGTCATGTCGAACACGATGCGAACACTTTCGCTGGTAGACTAACGTGGTGATGTTTTTCGATTCGTTCACAATAAGCGTTATTTTTTTGCTTTCATGCAGTGGTGGAGTTTCAAATAATATATGCACCTCGATATATTATTATTTACTATTGCCATTATTACCTGCCTCTCCAGCACCTTAGCGTACGTGACAATATGATGTGCTTGTAAGTATCATTTTATCGAAGTATAATCATGCCAAAAAATTGAACGCAAGTCATGGCGCGGCGAGCTTTGTTTAAACCAACAGCCAAAGCAAGTCTGCGGTAGGTATAAGAAACGTTCACACCAAAGCAGACTGTGGGTATGTGCACAAACGTATTAGAGATTGTTCACGAGCAAACGCTAACTTAACCCTGGTCTGGCAGATTTGTTCAAGGTAGGTGCGCTTTAAAAGAAATCAATCGGTGTATACCGCATAAGAATATGTTCGTCAGCTAGTAACTAGAAGATGCTTTTAGAGGGTGTAGAGCTGCAGGAAGTCGAGTGGAAGGCAACGTTGTTGCTGAATATGTACCCAATGATGCAACAATAAACGGAGAGACCTACGCTGCCACCATCGCCAAGTTGCATTCAGAGTTGAAAATGAAGAGGAGAGGAAAACTTCAGGAAATGCTTTCTTCAGAAGGATAATGCACCAGCACACAGCAGCATGCCAGGATCGCGGAGTATCCTGCCAAGCACAACACGTTTGAAATCCTTTCTCGCCCACCAACTTCGCCTGATTTAGCACCGTCTGGCTATTACGTGTTTGGAAAGTTCATCGATTCTCTTGGTGGAACGCATATCCATAATCGGAGAGAGGTAATTGGCGGTACCGCATAAGAATATGTTCGTCAGCTAGTAATTAGAAGATGCTTTTAGAGGGTGTAGAGCTGCAGGAAGTCGAGTGGAAGGCAACGTTGTTGCTGAATATGTACCCAATGATGCAACAATAAACGGAGAGACCTACGCTGCCACCATCGCCAAGTTGCATTCCGAGTTGAAAATGAAGAGGAGAGGAAAACTTCAGGAAATGCTTTCTTCCGAAGGATAATGCACCAGCACACAGCAGCATGCCAGGATCGCGGAGTATCCTGCCAAGCACAACACGTTTGAAATCCTTTCTCGCCCACCAACTGCGCCTGATTTAGCACCGTCTGGCTACTACGTGTTTGGAAAGTTCATCGATTCCCTTGGTGGAACGCATATCCATAATCGGAGAGAGGTAATTGGCGGTATTCATGGGTGGATCTGCAAGCAAGAGGATCATTGGTTTAAAAAGAAATAGAAACATGAAGATATTGGCTTAAGACGTCGATAGGAACAGTGCATTGAAGCTAAAGCGTGGGGAAAACAGGCTCCACATCGATTGGAGGGCACCCGATGGGGTCCCATGTTAAAAGTTGAATTATTTCAGGACGGGGGCAGGCCAACATTGTGGGAGGGGTCGCTCTTCGAACGTATGCAAATCGAAACCCTTGCCTGTTACTTTTCAGACTAACTTTGTCAGCCAAGGCAGGCTCATGGGATTGCTGGAACTTCTCATTTGGATGCAACAGAAAGGTGCTGAAAATGTCAAGTCAAGTTTGTATCCTCGATGTGGGGGATGCCACGCAAATTCGCCACGATGTTTGGCGAAAGACGCTCCTACCCCAGTCAATAACTGATTATGTTTCAGATATCCCCTGACCATCTTATGTTATTTCTGGTAGTTACCTGGTAGTTACCCTTTAAAAGGTTTAGGGGCCCTTTTCGACATCCTGGTCCCTCTTACCACTTTAGGGCCTTCTCCAGCATTCGTCCCCAAAATGGCTTTCTTCTCGCAGTTATTGATCCCTCTAGGCACACTTCCCTTCCGGTGGTTGTGCCGAAGGTGCTGTAGTTCTGCGGCCTGAAGGGCCCGGAATCTTCTTGGCCCGGAAAGAAAATGTCACATTCCTTCGTCCTCCTCCCACCCCCCGTTTCGTGTCGGATTTTAAAGTCATGACGAACATAAAACATTATTTTTTCGATGTTCTTATATTCAACTGTCACCCATGCGCGGCATTTTGCAACCTTCCCTACTGAAGGAATGAGGATGGGACTGCTGCAACCCCCCAGCTATTAAAAACAGAGAATGACAAACGGCATGAAATAAAATCGGTTATGTTGCATGAAACATCTCGCGATCGATATGCAACTTGGGTACTTTGAGCTTTTGGTTGAACTCTCAGATCGGTTTAAATCTTATCAAATAAATGTTCACAAGCAGCGATAATTTTCGCGTCTAGCTGTCCTCCATTGTATGGACAATAATTGATACGAGCTTTAGTCACAGTAATCCCGTGTCCTGGGATAACATCTATGTACATTGCACTACATTTCGACTAATCGATCAAATGTTAGATGAGGTCGATATGATGATCTTGGTGTTTAAACTTCCGAAGCATTCCTAAAAATACATTTTGTCCTGAAGGTAGGTAAAAGCTGACGCTAAACTAAATTCCAATGTGCACATTAACCCCAGTGGGTATTCAAAGTATGAAAATGTATCAGATAAATATCTGAAGCCTAAGAATATCGGGACATGTTGGGTCAATGACACAGGATGAATTCGGAATGCAAAGGATCTCCATATGCACGTTGATATTCAATTCGTGATTTCGGTCAGAGCCAAAATCAGCAAGCCGAAAACAAACACTAGTATGCCTCTAGTGTTACGGTGCTATCTGCAATACAAATGATAATTGTCAGAACATACCCGCTCAACGAAATATTTCACGGACAGAGGCGCAACCAAGGATGGTTGCCCGACCCCCCTCCCCTGCTTTATCACACAAAAATACACTAAATGAAGCGAACAAACTAAAGGATTTTCACCACGCGAAACATTAGATTTTCGGCGAGCTTCGTGCGTCGAAGGCTCTTTCTATTTCATTGCATTTTTTGGATTTCCCCTCCCCCTTAGGACTAGGTGCGCACCAACCCCACTAGCATGTTGGTGTGTCCAAAATCGGTCAAGGGTACTGCGCTCCCAATCGGGTTTACACTGAGTTACCCTAACTTGACCTGACCTGATCTGACCAGGCCTAACTTGATCTCACCTACCCTGCCCTTTTCCAACTTCATTTCCATACTCCCTATAAAACAGTTATATTTTCCTGTAGACATCATAACTTATATTCACCTATAAAATCCCTTCCACTGCAGCTTGGCTGGTGTGACAGCACGTGCGACCGTTTGGTGACGGGAAACAGTGTACCATTAGAAAACCCACTACCATTAGGTTTGGTGACGGGAAACAGTGTACCATTAGAAAACCCACTACCATTAGGTTTGGTGACGGGAAACAGTGTACCATTAGAAAACCCACTACCATTAGGTTTGGTGACGGGAAACAGTGTACCATTAGAAAACCCACTACCATTAGGCACGACAGATATCAATGCATTTTTTTTGCGGCAGGTCTGGGTCGCTGAGCAGGACTCGGAGAGTGTCCTGGTCTCTGATCCCTGCAACAATTCTGTCATCTGTTATCATTGAGAGCCACTGGTCGACAGGCCTGCATGGTGAGAGGCCCGCCACGGATTCCCTTCATGGAACCCACCATACGTCGTCAGACACCTGAACTGTTTCAAATGATAGGTTCAGAGTTCTGAGTTAGACCTTGCAGCCATCAAAGACAAGCCAGATGCATATGCCAGAGGCATATCATTCACTAGACACACTAGACCCAGCTATCTGGGGGAAATGTCTGAATTTAACAGAAATGATGCAATTAGAAGTCATCAATTCAAATTAAAGTTAATCACAGCAGGACAAGGTTAAGACAGTCTTTCTTCACCAACAGGGTAGTAGAACACTGGAACCAGCTGCCAGGAACCATTGTCAGTAGCAACACACTGGACATCTTTAAAAACAGCATAGACAATCATGATAAGAATAGGGGGCTTGTTTTTCTGTATTCCAGGGGGGGTTGATCGACGGATTTGGTGGGCAGCTGGTTCAGTGTCCAGAGTGCAACCAAGAAGGGTCCTTGTGGCTCATAGTTGCACTGATCTTTGATGTCTTTATGTCTTTATGTCATTGTAACCATGATGCCATACTTTTCCAGACGACTCAATACTTCCTAAAGCACAGCCATGTGTTTTCCACGGATTCTGAAAATACTTTACGTACATTACATATCATTTTTATATTGGAGAAATTTCATAAGGGACTTCACAAACGTATTTGGGTCAACGATTGCCCTTCATTGATAGATAGCATGATTTATTTGTTAAAGGTGTTTTGGGAAACATTTCCAACTGATATTTCCTAATAACACACGTTAATTTCCAATTGTAAGAAAAACGTCTTCAGCCAATTTAATTGGTTGACAAAGACCCATCGATACAGTGAGTTTAAGGATTTCATAACGTACTTTACAGACGTATTCGGGTCAACGAGAGCTGTTGAATGATGTACGACATGGTTGGTTTTCTTGGAAGAAGTATGTTGGAAAAAAATTCCAACTTAACTTTCCCAATAACTCTAATTGTTTTCCAATTGTAAGATACGCGACTTCAGCCAATTGGATTCGATAGCAAAGACTTATCCATACAGTTAACTGATGATAAAGCATAGGAGCCTCCTCATAGACGACATATTTTTTAATTACTTCATTTTTTATATGGGAAAAATATCACAACGAACTTCACAAGCGTATTTGGGTTAACGAGTGCTCTTTATTGATGTATGGCATGGTTGTTTTTCTCGAAAGAGTTGTGTTAGGAGAAATCCAAATTATTTTTCCCAATAACACTTGTTGTTTTTGAATCACAAGAAAAAGGTCTTCAGCCAATTTGATTGGGTGGCAAAAATTTATAAATGCAGTGACTTTAAGCGAAATCGTAGGGCCTCCCCATGAACGACAATATTTTAACATTACATCTAATATTTTATATTGGAAAAATTTCAAAACGGATTTCACAAACGTATCGAAGTCAAAGAGTATTGATTGATTGATGTATGACATGGTAGGTTTTCTCGACAAAAAGTGTGCCGTGCAGAAGAAGAACAATACCGTACATCAATCATAAGCTCTCGTTTACCCCAATACGTTTGTGAAGTCCGTGGTGAAAATTTCGCATGGGAGAAATTATACGTAATATTAAAATTCCGTTGCCTATGGGGAGGCCCCTACGATTTCACTTCAAGTCACGGTATTGATAGGTCTTTGCCACCCAATCAAATTGGCTGAAGACGTTTTTCTTACAATTGAAAAAAAACAAGGAGTGTTGTTTGGAAATATAATTTTGAAATTCTTCCCAACACACTTCTTTCATATCAAGAAAACCAACCATGCTATATATAAATCAAGAGCACTGGTTGACCGAAATACGTTCCTTAATTTTGTTGTGAAATTCTTCTCAAAGGAAAAATTATATATAGTGCTAAAATCTTGTCGTCCATGGGGAGGCCCTACGATTTCACTTCAAATCACTGTACGGATAGCTCTTTGTCACCCAATGAAATTGGCTGAAGACGTTATTCTTACCATAAGTAAACAACGGGAGTAATCAGAAAATATATATTGGATTCTTTCCCAACACACTTCTTTGGAGAAAAGCAACCATGCCATACATCAATCAAGAGTTCTCGTTGACTCCAATAAGTTTGCGAAGTACGTTGCGATTTTTTCCAATATAAAAATATGTCAGTCTAAATAAATTGTGTCGTCTATGGGGAGGCCAGTATGACTTCGCTTCAATTCACTATATGGATAGCTCTTTGCAATCGAATCAAATTGGCTAAAGACGTTTTTTTTACAATTGGAAAACAATGGGAAATATTGGGACATTTAAGTGGGATTTATTTTCCAGGACAATTATTTCGAGAAAACCAACCATGCCGTAAATCAATCAAGAGCTCTCGTTAACCTTGAATATGCTTGTGAAGTCCTTTGTAAAATTTATCCCATACGAAAAATGTTATGTCATTTAAAATGTCTATGGGGAAGCCCCTTCGATTCGGATTCAAATCACTTTATGGATATGTTATTGCCACCCAATTAAATTGGCTGAAAACGTTTTTCTTATAATCGGAAAGCAACGGGCGTTATCGAAAACATACTTAGGATATTTTCTAACACACTCTTTGAAGAAAACCAATCATGTCATACATTAATCAAGAGCTATCGTTGATCCCAATACGAATGTGAAGTCCGTTGTTAAATTTTTCCCATGGGAAGCATATGCATGTATATATATGTATATATGCATATGTAATGTAAATTGTGTCGTCTATGGAGAGGCCCCTACGATATCGCTTCAAATCACTGTATGTTTCCACTGTCTTTGCCATCCAATCAAATTGGCAAAACGTTATACTTACAATTGAAAAAAAAAAACAACGTATGTTATTGGGAAATATAATTTATAAATTTTTCCCAACACACTTCTTTCGAGAAAGCCAACCATGTCATACATCAATCAAGAGCACACGTTGACCAAAATACGTTTGTGAAGTCCGTTGTTAAATTTTATCCATGGGCTTAGAGGCCCTTTGCGTACTACCGAGAACCCTCCGCTTCGGCCCGGCTCGTCTCCGTAGCTCGGGGCCTCTTCATCGGCCTGAGGCCCGCTGTCAACTCTGAGCCTCTCTCCATCAGCGTGAGCCAAAGCCGACCCAGTGGCTCTGCTTGTCCGGCCCAATGTTCCCATCCGTTGGCTCAGAGACCCTCTTTCGCGGCTCAGTACTCTCCGTCCGGCCGGAGTCCCCTGAGCTTGGAACTCCCCTATCACGCAAGGGGTCTCCCGTGCGGTTTCAGCTTCATCAGCCCAAGGGTTCTTCATACCGACTCTGGGCCCTCCCCGATGGCATGGGGTCCTCCCGCGGCTAAGGGTCCTCTCTGTCGGGCAGGGACCCTCCTTAGCGATCCAGGAGCCCTCTTTCAACAGTTTGGGCCTTCTCCATCAGGCCAGGGACCCTTGTGCGGCTTGGTCCCAACCGTCGCCACAAGGGCCCTTTATGACGGCCCGAGGTCTTCTGTGGCAACTATAACACCTTCCGTCGTCTCAGGGGCCCTCCTTGACTACTCAGGGCCTTTTCCATAAAGTCATCTATCCCATGTCAATGTTACGATGGGAATAATACCTTCGCATTTCCGGTTTATTGGAGTTTATGGGTGCATCGACTGCAGTGGTCATGTAGCGCATTTCAGGTTTACACAACACATTTTGGGAAAACTCTGATTGCCGATGCTGATCTCGTAATTGCCGATGCTGATCTCGTAAACGCCACCGTTTTCTCCCGTAAATGCCAGTCTTCTTTTCCTTTACCGGGAAGCAGCAAAATAGCGAAAGATACTTGGATGCTTTCGAGGGAGATATAACTGTATTTACAGTCTCTGGGCCTATCCAGACATACATTATCAAACTCACATTTGCACATAAACACCTTCAGCCACCAAATTTAATCTGGACAATAATGCAGTCGCCATGCATCCCTTATACAGGATACATATCGCGGATCACTACTGCTCGTTACGATCATTATTCTGTTGTTCGAAGAGTCTATGCGCTTCAGGAATTTTCAAGAGGCCTTTCTGCATCAAAATTGTGAAGACGTTCTCGTGGAAATATACTTGATGTAATGCATGATTTATCACGTCCATAACACATTCTAGCAGTATCGATAACACACACCTTAAACTTCTTCATTACTTCGTCATGGCATGAGTGCCACAGATGTACTCCGTATATTGTTGAGCAGTATGTTGAGCAGCAGTATGACACAAGTGTCGTTTCACATGGTACAATGCTATTGAATCTTCGATCCTGGAGCTTAGTGCTACTATATTTTTGTTATCAGAAAGTATGTGGTCCACCACATGGATGGACCCAATGGGGAGGGTTGCGCAGTGACGATTGGAACATAAAAGGCGCCCCCATGGAAAAGTAGGCACCCCTCCAGAATGATCGAGTGCACCTTCCATCGACCGCGTTGAAATGTTCAGCTGAAGGCGACCCTCTGAGCAGAAAAGGTGCTCCTGCAGGGACACGCGAGTGAACACTTAAAATTTTCCGAATCAGTAGCGTCCCTCAGATAAAATGGTACACCCTCAAAACTACGCCCCTCCCCATTGGTGAAACCAAAGTGGAGGGCACCATACAATTATCAGGTTCCATTCCTGGTTTTCTAAAGCTAAATCTGGAGCATATAAAGCTGCTAGGTCGGATGCTATTACTTATATGAGAACCAAGGACGCTCTCATGCTAGGCTCGTTTGAAGAAGCAATTTGAACTCGCAAGTTCTATATCTCAATAAAATACTTCCACGTAGTTACTTCGTGTACCTACGCAGGCATATACACAGAAGAATGCACCGTCTCATTATTTTACACCGCTCCCTACTCCGAGTGCATCCTATATGTAGGTACTCCAGGGGACTACACAGGCATATACACAAAAGCACGCACCGTCCCAATATTTTCCACGACTCCCTACCCCAAGCGCATCTCCACTCATCAGCAACGCGCAATGCTCCCGAAATCAATCGCTACGCAAAACCCACCAGAGTTGGAATATGGGTCATTCCTGGATGTTTGCTCAATCAGATTATAATGCACTTTAACAAGTTACATTCCATGTGTTGTTATGTGATGAGAGTCACATTGCATGCACGTCATGGGTACATTCAAGAATTCACAACAAACAGTGGTGCACACTCCCTAGAAGGGGTGCCTTCGGCAGAAAAAAATCGTCGGGCGGGGGAAGAGGGCAGGGGATAGTCGTGCATGCTGGGGGGCGCTTTCAGTCCCAATGGACTCTTTTCCTCTGAAAAGGGCTTTTGGTTGCAAAAAAGGCCGTTGACCTGGGGGCGGGGGGGGGGGGGGGGGGGGAGTGCACTGGAGTCCTCCTGAGGCAACGCCTTTCCCGACCGGAGAGGCGCCATCTTTCCATGGGGGAGGGGGAGCACATGCCCGCAGTGTTCCCTGTACCTATCTGCTGACGCATGTTGCATGATGTGATACGTTTGGGCCCTCATTGGTCCACGTTTAAATCCTGTGAAACGTGTAGATCTCTAGCAAAACTACATCAATGCAGGGACAGCCCCAGCCGATTGCTTCGAATGAACTAAGATCAAATTGGCCGGGCGTATTTATTAATCCATTAAATATATTTCAGATGTGTGGCCAAGTGATCATACTCAACTATGACACGATATTATTGCAGTTGTTTTCAGCTCCTGCATTATGGCTATAGGGGAATTTAAACTAGATGGGTTCTGATAGTGTGAGTCCCCCTGGAATACCGCACTTTTCGGGAACAAAATAATCCGTCCCCTGGATCCCGCACTTCTCTTCACCCGGAGACAAGCCGCTGGTGACGGCGCCGGATCCCAGGAGCATGCTGCCCGTCAGCGGCTGGTCAGCGGCTGGTCAGCGGCTGGTCAGCGGCTGGTCAGCGGCCCGTCAGCGGCTGGTCAGCGGCCCGTCAGCGGCCCGTCAGCGGCCCGTCAGCGGCTGGTCAGCGGCCCGTCAGCGGCTGGTCAGCGGCCCGTCAGCGGCTGGTCAGCGGCCCGTCAGCGGCCCGTCAGCGGCCCGTCAGCGGCCCGTCAGCGGCCCGTCAGCGGCCCGTCAGCGGCTGGTCAGCGGCAATGTCCGCCCACGCCGGTGGCGAGCCCGCGGTAGGGCCTGGCCTGGAGCTCGGCCTGCACTTCTCCCAACGTCGACCGGCCACCGAGCCGGGAGACGACAAGCAGTGGCGCGCCGCGTGAGAAGCGACGCTGCTAACGTGCCCCAGCCTCCTCGGCCGGACGTCAGTAGGTCGAGGTGCCGGACAGCGCGGCACGATCCCGCTGCTGACCTTCCCCAGCCTCCTCGGCCGGACGTCAGCAGGTCGAGGTGCCGGACAGCGCGGCACTATCCCGCTGCTGTCGTGCCCCAGCCTCCTCGGCCGGACGTCAGTAGGTCGAGGTGTCGGCTAGCGCGGCACGAATCTGACGCAGACCGGCGGGTCGGGCATCAGCAGGGTGCTGTACACCTGGCGCAGCGGCGTGTAGCTCCCGCCAGTGGGCAGCACTTTGAACCGCTTCAGCAGTCGCACCAGCGTCACGTGGATGCCCTGCTCGGCGAACCGGCGACCTGTGGGACGCGGGTGAGGGTCATTTCAAAGAGGAAACGCTGGGAGGAGAGGCAGATATCAACATGTCATTTTGTACTGCAGGCAATGGTCGTTCAGATTCTACCCACTGCTATTATAGCTGGATAGTACACTTTAAAGAGCATGGCCAGAGATTGAACATGACAACCACGCAGGTTCCTCGCCATCGTAAACAGTTGGTTTTGTACTATTTTAGCCCGATTATGTGAGAGCTCTGATCGACAGCGGAAAGTGCAGACGGACACTGCGCCCCACTCCCTCGCAGAGATCTTGCAAACTAAATGGTTGATTGTTTCGCAAAAAAATAACGGCATTGGATTCCTTGTGACATAATTTATAGGTCTGGAGCATGGCACTTCGAACGTCTCGACACAGGCATATTCAGGAATCGAGAAATGGGAGAAAAGTGGTAACTTCTCCAGGCTCCACTGTTCCTTCAATTTTGGAACACATTTTGTCATATCTAACGCCATTATATAGTTACTGAATTATACTCCAGCTCAAGTAAGAATACACTGCTTTCCTCCAAGGTCAAGTGCGAATCCAGGGCATGTAAAGTCAGGGAAATTATCTTAGGATAACTTCTTTCCTTATCATACCTACTTCCAATTTTAAGAAACAGATGTACTGGCAGCCAAGACAATTTGGACCCAAGAGTTGGAAAACGTAACAATAGCACGCATTGACAATGGCGAAATCAGCAAATTGGAACAGGGAGTAAATCTGTTGAAAATTATGGTGATCAAAGATCTGCATCATCTTAAGTTCACTCATAATCTGGGATCTTTTGAGAAGAACACATTATTCATCAAAAACGTCTTTCAGAGGCGGAGTAAGAGACATCAAGATGGGAGTTATCCTTACAATCCAACGTGCACACAAAGTAAACTAGCGAATTCTTAAAATGGACAACTGAAGCAAAACTTTCCTCCCAAAGATCTTTTCCCTGGCACTGCTCTTGATAGTAGTGCGTATTAAAAACTGCTCGAAGGTGCTCAAAGCTGCGCAAAAAAATGTTCAGACAGCCATTAGCGGCCCCAATTTCCGCATATGAATAAGCAGTTACAAACATGTACCCCACTCCCTTTAGCTCCTCCTGGAACCGCCTTGATGAGCTAGTTTATTACAGACAAGCAGGGACACAGATAAGCGCCTTGTAGCAATTACTGTTGACGTGACTGATGAAAAACGCACGATGATATACAAACCGACATATATGCCGGTAAAACTTTCCTCCCGAAAACCCGCATGGATAACTATATGGAGAATTGGACAAGCGGACCGAAAGATCAGTTCCAAACTTTAGACATGTGTGCGAAATATCTTCGGTATGTTCATATACGAGGAAAGAGATATAAATTTAAATGATTGTAGCACCAGCATAACCAAACTCAGTTACCGTTATACCCACTCTGCATTCGCCCCCGGTAAGCATGCAAGTTCTAAGCTTTCACATGGCTTCTGAGAGCAATGTCTTCATAATAGGTGACAAAGAGTTTTCGATAATATCTCAAATCAACTGAAGGAATCAGAAGGAAGATAATTGAACAGAGAGCAACAGAAACAGAGAAAGCTTTCAACGCGCCGTGCGCTCCGAATGCGCTCTCAGTTTCACCAGATTTGTTTTTGGTGCCCCCCTCCTTCAGAAAATTCTGGCTGCGCTCCTGGTGCTAAGAACTGCATGCATTTGAGTTGCAAAATATTTACTCCATTTCTCATTCATCCTAAGCGTGCCTCTGGTAAGCATAAGTAACAGAAACTCTGGGTCATTCTAGTCAATATTCTTTCAATTTTGGACGACAGACATGGTGAACAACCATCAAATGCTTCTGAAGATGATAGACGCCAAGCATGTTGCGACGTGAAAAAAAACTCAGAGAAATATCCGACCATGGCTCAGACAACTCGCTCCTAAGCAAAGTAGCAAATTCAAGAATCGGCACCCAATGTAGAAATTATTTATATTTGGGGGAAGAAATCATGACGTTTCACAGGATAATAGCGTGAAGCAGTCAGGAGCTAGAGCCCTCCCCCCTCCCACTAAGAAAACAAAAAAATACGGGGGGGGGTGCCTTCTTCTGTAATAGTGCGCTCTTTCCATGCTGCGCCTACAGGTTGGTGCCGCATAGCTTTCAACACGAGTGCTCTCGGATCATACGATTGTCATCCTGCACGGCCAAATCGACCCGAGAGACTTATATGACGGATATTGCACTGCACGCATAGTCCGCAACATACGTGCTCTCGGATCGAGGGATTGCCATCTTGCGACGATTACGTCGACCCGAGGGACCTACATGACGGATTAGAGTAACCGATTTTGTGTTTATTATTCCTGGCCGTTTGCCCGAGCTGCACTCCCTGTTCACTCGCACCAAGACATCTTCCACTGCCCTTCCTGTCCGTCCAATGCCGAGTAGCTGCTTTGTGTCTCTGCTAGTGCCCACAAACACATCGATACTGAATGTAATGTATTTAATGTATGTATATATATACATATATATATATATATATATATATATATATATATATATATATATATATGTATCTATGTATCTATGTATGTATGTATCTATGTATGTATATATATATATATATATATATATATATATATATATATATATATATATATATATATATATATATATACGTATGTATATGTATGTATGTATGTATGTATATATATATATATATATATATATATATATATATATATATATATATATATATATATATATATATATATATATATATATATATATATATACATACATACATACATACATACATACATGCATATATATATATATATATATATATATATATATATACATACATAGATACATACATACATAGATACATAGATACATCTATATATATATATATATATATATATATATATATATATATATATATATATATATATATATAGCGCACTCTAGCAAGACCGGCAAGCACTCCTGGTATACGCATCCTCCGTCCACCCCACATATTCCTACTATACCCTTCTTTACTCGACATATAACTTCTGGCGCCACTGGCCATTTCACATATCCCTCCCCAAACATCACCCTCTTCGGCTAATCACCCCGTCAATTACCTCACTCACCTGCTTCCACACTCACCTGGGCTGGGAAGGTAGCGACAGAGCACTCGTCAAACAACGAGGCTAGGGCGAAACACTCACCTGGGCTGGAAACTGACTTGATGACGTAGCAGGACACTGGCAGGCATCAGCCATTTTGTGACTGATCGCCCGCTGAGGACACTCACCCACGCACATTCTTGTGCCGTGTCCGAAGGGTATTTGCAGATAAGGATGGATGTCACTGCGCTGTGAACGCAGCCATCGCTCCGGCCGGAAGCTGTCCGGCTCAGGGAAGTGGTCGGCAGATCGCAGCTGAACCCACTGGTTCAGGTCCACGTGGGTCTGTGATGGACATGCGGGTCACATCTAAATGGGTCTGTGATAGGCAAGCGGGTCACATTTAAATGGGTCTGTGATGGACAAACAGGTCAGCTCGAATTGGGTCTGTGATGGACAGACAGGTGATCTCGACTTGGGTTTGTGATGGCCAAACAGGTTAATTCGACGTGGGACTGTTGTGGATAAGCAGGTCAGTTTGACGTGGGTCTGTGGTGGACAAACAAGTGAATTATACGTGGGCCTGTGGTGCACAGGCAGCTCAGTTCGACGTGGGCCTGTGGTGGATAAACAGGTCAGTTCGACCTCGTTGGTCTGTTGTGGACATACGGGTCAGTTCCATCCATATTGGTCTGTAATGGACACACGTGTCAGTTCCACGTTCGTCTGTGATGGACACACGTGTCAGTTCCACGTTGGTCTGTGATGGACACATGAGTCAGTTTCACGTTGGTCTGTGATGGACACACGTGTCAGTTCCACGTTGGTCTGTGATGGACACACGTGTCAGTTCCACGTTGGTTTGTGATGGACACATTAGTCAGTTTCACGTTGGTCTGTGATGGACACACGTGTCAGTTCCACGTTGGTCTGTGATGGACACACGTGTCAGTTCCACGTTCGTCTGTGATGGACACACGTGTCAGTTCCACGTTGGTTTGTGATGGACACATGAGTCAGTTCCAAGTTGGTCTGTGATGGACACACGTGTCAGTTCCACGTTGGTCTGTGATGGGTGCATGACATGAAAGGCGACGCAATGTGTGAAAAAGAATGAAATTGAAGCAGTGGTGTTTTTTTGTTTACTTTTGAGGAGGCAAATGGACCCTGAATGTTAGGCTTGCCGCCCTCCCCCCCCCCCCCAATAATTTCAACTTGTAACATGTCATCATATGGAGTGTGCCCCCGATCAATTTGGGGCTGCCCGTTGTCTTCATGTATTTTGCCCCCCATCATTTTCAGCAATCGACACCGGTGAATTCAATTAGATTTCAGCAACCTCTGAAGGAGTTCACGGAGCTGTATATATCAAACACTGCTAGGGACACATTCAGCGTTTGAAAAAGTTGGAATCTACATCCACAAGCGGTGATGTACACTTGTTCCCAGTCTGCATTACAAATTAAACTACGCCGCGAGTTATTCGTTGTGTGTCTGTGCTTCTTCCACTGGACTTACCCCAGCAGGCACGTGATACCCTCCCAGCTCCATGTCCTGGTCAAGTATCCGTGATACCTCTGTACCGATCGGGTACAGCCTAAAACACCAGAAAAAGCGGCAGTACCATCTGTTTGTCAGCAAATGTTATGAGATAAAATCGTCACCGCTACACAATATCGTGATTCCAAATCATCACCGACTTCCAACATCATCAAGTCAATGCATTGCTCCCTTCCAACATCGACATAAAAATCTTCACCGCTCTCCAGCTCCGCCAAGCTGTAAGATCAGCATTGCCCTCCAACACGTGGTGTGTGAGGAGAGTGGTCGAATGATCTGACCCATACTCTGGCGAAGGAAATGTCAGAGTCGCGAGTCAAGGCCTCTGTACACACAGCAGAAATCCGGCAGATTCCCGGCAGATTCCCGGCGGCATACTGGCGTCGTCGTAACGGGGCAATTCCCGGCAAAGCCCAGCAGAATCAAGCAGAACCAGACATCGGCGACTTCTACGGCGTCGGAACAGGCTCTGACGTCAAAGCATAAATGGATTTCGTCACGCACTGCGTTGCCATAGCGATTATGATATAGTAGCTTTGCTCGACGTCGGCGACGTTCGCGGCAGACAAATTGAGAGTCTTGAAGTTGTCGGCCGCGTTCTGCCGTGGGAAGGTTGCTTCTGTGATTGCTGTTTGGTCTTTGTGTGGTTACTAGTTTAGTACTGAAAATGACATGGATCAAGATATTAGTGAGCAAACTGCGTTTTCTGTTGTTGTTTTTAAAATAATATATACGTGTATAATACACTGCAATCAAACATGGCATACAGTATATGCTGATTGTTTTTTTTATTGTTTTTTTAAGAGGCTCTTGTCAAAATGAACTCCACTTCAAGGATAAAACGTCGTGTACTTTTGGTGTTGCCAATGCAGAGACCAACTGCCAATATTAACATCAGTCCTTTGAAATGTATGAAAAAATTAACTTAAGATTTGGCTTGACAACACAATCATATTGGGAGTCTGCATGTCTCTTTTGTGGTACTCTGAGCCCCCTTCCAAATCGGAGCAGAAAAGGTCGAGAGTGCAGCCTTCCCTACCCCTAAGTATTGCACCCACTCAAAGCTGCTGCGCCCACCCGGTTCCCGCGCCCTTGCCCTTCATCCTGGCGGTTGAGATACTTCAGTTTTCGGTACCTTGAAGCACAATCACCGTCAACGTGCAGGAGCCCTTCTTGTGATGAGGTAGCACCAACTACCGATTAATTAACGCTATATAGGTACTACCACCGATTCGACAGGCCTTGGCGCTACCCTGACTCGTACGGCTTGAGTCACTTAGTACTGTAGCGAATCATTCATGGCGCATTGAACGAACAACCGCAACGCTTCATGGCACATTGAGGGATGTCGTCATCCTGCTAGTATGACGTTACAAAGGGAAGCATGACGTCAGAGTCTGCAGCTGTCTGCCACAATCTGCCATCGCCCGCCACTTTTTGGCGCCACCTGCCACTTTCTGCCACCGCCTGGCACTTTCTGCCGCCGACGTCGCGAACGTCGCTGATGTCGGATTCTGTCGACGTATTGATTCTGCCGGATTCCTGCCGTGTGTAGGCAGGCCTTGAGGATCGACACGTCTCCAAAATTGTACTCGGTAGACACACACCAACAGAGAGATTCCGACTCCGACAAACGTTATTTTAATGTTACCATGCTTAATAAGGTATTATCAACTTTCGGCCAGGTAAAGTGCAAAACTGATGTGCATTTATGTGATCAACGAAACCTACGGGTATTGTATTACTTAAAGCCCATGCGGGTCGAATAGGCTACAAATGGTGTGACCTATTTATATCCCACATTTAGTGTTATGTGAAATCGTTATATGTGAAGTGACAAGGTGACATGCTTCAACTCATCGACGATCGTTATGATTGACTGATTTTACCTGCAGGTGCGAATGTGTGACTGCTTAACACTTCAATTTTCGAAGCGTATGAACGTAAGGGGGGGGGGGGGATGGTGGTCATGGCCCCAACTCTTCTGTACGTTAGGAATTTGTAGAAAATCGCCGGCAACACCAACACTATTCCTAATCGCAAGGTTGTTGTTGCAAAATAGGAAACATACAAATAAAACGTCTGTGTCCCAGCTGACAGAGCTGGTGATGCAGCTACAATACCCGCAACCTACCCATTAACGTTAAATACAGCAAGCAGTAAACTCAGCAACTGCTACGTCGCACTTACCGGAAGGAAGTCTAGCTACATCGAGACACAATCAAGAACTGTTCAATCAACTCTCTTGACCGAAGTTGTCCAAGCAGTCTAACCTGAGTGTTTCCTTCAGCACGGCCTTGACATAGGGCAGTTGATTGATGACGTCGATGGTCACTGATTGGCCATCGCCGTCTGGGAGGGCGGAGTCGATCTCTTCATGGAGCTTCCGTTGGGCTTCGGCAGTGTGAGCTAAGCACCAGATCGCCGACAGCAAGGCAGGTACTGTCTGAATGGTGGGCAACGCCGTGTGTGTTAATCCATGTACGCGAGACACTGTCGGAAGGTTTGTTAACAGCATGGAAAAAGGCAGTGATCTGTTCCACCACGGCTAAAAAGTAAGGTCGCACTTCTTTGTGCGATTTAAATTAATTTTGTTTCAACACGCGCAACGAGCAAAATCATGACTATAAATTTAAGTACTGATTTAAATACTTCTTTAAATCCTGATTTCATCAGACAACACGCCATGGTCGGCACTGTTTCACCAAAGCGGGATCTGCGTGAAAGGGGTTCGCACATGACGTTGGATTTAAATTATAATACAGGAAAATGCCAGTGCCGGTCGTTTTTCTCTAGCTGACTGGTGCAACTAATGTTTCAGGCACTTTGGCAGTTCACTTGTTTGATCAGAGGCAGATGGCGGGGTTGCTTTTTGGTGAAGAGGTGAATGGAAGAGGAGAATATGCAAGACGAATACCACGGTAGCAGGGCGCCTGAAGGACCGCCTGTTTATCTTAAAGGGACAATTGGCTGAAAAAATCCGCTGAGCGGGAGCGGGGAAGGGGGTGCACCCGAGCCGTCCTGAAAGGAGGCTGGACGGCAAGTGGCCCCCTTTCCACGGGTGCACATGCCTCCAGTGTCCTTCCCTCTGTATCAGCCGCTGACTACCAAGTAGCGAAACAACAAAGCCCTCTCACCTGGATGTTTACCTAGGTACCTAAACCACAGAAGTATCACATCGAAATGGCAAATGCATGCTAATATAGGTGGGATGCACCGCGAAGTACTTACTAATGCCGAGAAACAAACCTATGCAGGACAAACTTCGTCCCCAAGACCCCGAAATTTCCATGAAATGTAACAACGAGGCTTACCATCAACAACTGACCGTAAACCCCTGGAACAATGAAAACTTGGGCCCCACAACCCAGCTGTATTCTGATGGCGTTACAATGAGTTGGAAATGTTCCTACGCGACGACACAGTTTTGAAACTGTGCTTTTGAAAGATAATCATAAAGTTGAAGGAAATGTTCTAAGTAACACCTTGATCCTAATGTTATCAATATATTGCAGACGATATATTTTCGTGCATATCACGATACGATACATCACTGTACATTTGCATCAATGTATTACACACATCAATGTATTCCATGAGATTGTGCAACATAAAATTACTTTCCACGAAATCTAAATTATGAATTCAAACATAAATCAAACGCAAGAAAACAAGGCGACGACGACATTCGAATAGAGGGGGTGATTTAAATCATCGGCTTGTTTTTTTACGATTTGATATTTGTGCTCGTGGTAAAACAGGCCACAGGTATATGACGATGGTCCACAATAGGGGCTCAATAGGGGCTTCCACGATGGCCCAAATAGGTCGCTGGCATGGAAACATTTGTTGTTGCTGCTGTGATAGCCGACAGCATATTCCGTGGATTAATCATCGACACCACACGAGGTTGTTTTGCTCAGAGAGGACTCTTCGCTTGATTAATTATACGTTTTCAGTTCTTCACTTCTTTTTTTCGCTAGGTCACGTCTGGTCACAGGAGGTGTGTCATCATTATTGAAGATACGTTGATTTGTCCCTTATGGTCCCTTGTGATTGCCTACAATTAACCTGCTCGTGCGGCTGACATTTGATGTTTTTTTTAGCTAGTCTAAGAACATCAGAACACGCCGAATTTCAGTTGACCCCCACGGGGTGAAAATGGTTCCGCAACCTCAACTGTGGATAACGTTTCGGAAAAAATCAGCATTTCAGGAGGACAAGATTACGTCTCGAAGGGAAATCTAGCGACCACTTCTCTCTCGAGATTTCCAATAAAATCATTGGGAAGTTTTCACAAGTCACCGTATATCAATCTTGGTACGAGCTGCGAAGATTTTACCTCTTGTGGTTCGCTATACATGAACCTTGGATGAGATGGATGGAGGAGATGCAGAGAGAGAGCGAGAGAGAGAGAGAGAGAGAGAGAGAGAGAGAGAGAGAGAGAGAGAGAGAGAGAGAGAGAGAGAGAGAGAGAGAGAGAGAGAGAGAGAGAGAGAGAGAGAGAGAGAGAGAGAGAGAGAGAGAGAGAGAGAGAGAGAGAGAGAGAGAGAGAGAGAGAGAGAGAGAGAGAGAGAGAGAGAAAGAGAGAGAGAGAGAGAGAGAAAGAGAGAGAGAGAGAGAGAGAGAGAGGGGACGAGGAGACAGATAGGTGAACAATTTCTGAAATGGTGTTAGCCAAGTTAATTTCCGCAGATTAAATCCATAACATTTTCACCTGTGCCACGCCATTGTTTAGCCACGTTCCTATTCAACATGCATGCTCATACTCGTCAGCCCTTGCCTACTCCATCACACGAAATTCCCATTCATATACCCTCCCCCTCACAATCACGTACGCATATACTCACCTGCACACACACGGATAGACGGAATACCCACCGTAGAGAGGCCGTCGTTGAACATCGATAAGACAATGTTGAGGACGTCTGCACGCGACATGCTTGGTCGAGCCAATAAGTAGCGGAAGAACTTATACTGGTGATCTTCAAGCTGGCCGTTTTCAACTAGTTTCTCTATGTCACTTATTGTGTTTTCGAATAGCTCCATAGTGACACTGAAACAAGGGTGTAGACGAGCACCTATCACCGGATTATATGGCGTCACCGGGCAGCACTGGCATCGCCCAACGCTCTCAATCAGTCCTGGAGCTCATTTTTGCCTCTCTGCACAGCACCACTTGAACAAGTAATTGAAAGCCAAACGCTATCATCCTCTCCGTCGTCGTAAAACACATACATATAGGTTATTTCACACTAGATAGGCAGGGACCGATCCAATTTGGCCAAAACGGACGGTTTTCCTTGTAAGATCGCGCTTGGTTTTTAACCTTCTCAGGTTTTTCCAAGCTTTAACTTAAACATACACCTACACATACAAGGTCGGGCCTGACGCCCACGACTCGCCCTGGGCGTCGGGCCTCCGCTTCGTTTCAGGTCGCAGGTGGGCGGTGGAGCCTGTTCGTAGGCTGTGAAGCTGCCCACCCTCCAAATGTCCTTCTGATTGTTATGCATGTATGTATGTATGTATGTCCGTATATGAACCTGTATGCTATGTATGCATCGGCCCTTTACGTCACGTTCTTTTTTTGCCGGCGTCTCATCTTTCCTTTCTTGCTTCTTTGATATAACCGGCTGCCACATAAGCCGGATTAACTTAACCCTTTTTTAACGTAGCAAATCTCTAGCGGATGGCACTCTGCCACTGCTTAAAAAAATAAATGAGTCACCAAACGGCTTACACCGGCAACCATCCACTTTGCAGGGACTAGAAGTCAATAGACGACTCAATTGTCCTTCAGCGTTGAAGCCAAAACTGCATAGCTCCTCTTGCTAGTACAAAGGAGACGTTAACGGCAACAAACTGGACTCAACGTTGGTATCAATCAATGTAACTTGACCCGGGTACCACTGTTAAAGAGCAAATCTCTTTTTGTTTCCAACAAGCACTCATATCCTATTTGACTAGTGGCCTTCTAAAGAAATCTGTCACAACCTGCTCGAACGGCGCTCTCATTGCTGGCTTGTAATTTACACTGCCGTATTGCCGTTCCGGACATATAAAATATAGAAATGTTTATATTAAATCGTCCGCTTTCTTCTCAATGGTTCAGCGGAAGTTGTCAAATTTGCAACAGAAGCCACATGTAAATGCGCACGATTTCAGAACCAGCCGGAGTTCATAAACGCGAGAGAGCAATGCTGTAATCAGGGGTGGATCCAGGAATCGTCATGTTGTGGGGCACTTGTCTGGAGAGGCGCCATTTCTTTGGAGGGGCGCCACCGCGAAAGTGCCTGGAGGGGTGCCTCCGGCTGAAAAAAAAACTATTTGAGGGGGTGCGCTCGGGCCTTCCCGGAGTGGTGCCTTTTTCTCCCAGAGGATCGCCTCCGGCTAAAAAAAAAATCGAGGGGCACGCTCGCACCTTCTCGGAGGGGCGTCTTTCCCGGCCGGAGGGACGCCGCCTTCCATATGGGAGGGTGGGGGGGGGTGCACATGTTCCCAGCACCAATCCCTGTATCCACCCCTGTTCGTTAATGCATCGAACTGTGTCCTCGTAAAACAGGAAAGCATGGAAATGGTCAGTCCATCTTTACTAAAATAAAACCATTGTTCCAATATTTTTTGTTTTCCTGTTACAAGAGGGCAACATTTAACGTCATTGCAGCATTACTCTATGGTGATTGTGAAATCAGGCCCAGCTCATACGACATAAATCTAGGTGTTCAAAGGGAGCGATAAGCACTTGCTAATTTTGGCGAACATTTTGTCCCCAAAATATCAAATTTAACGACGATAAATCTCAAAACCATACCTTGCGAAAGAAGCGGCTTAAATTCGTGGAATATTTTGGTGTGTGGATGCGGGGGGGGGGGCGTCCTATCTCTCTATCCTGCCCAAAGTTTCCGCGTCCCTGGTTTGTCCCCCACAATTTTATAACCGGGGCTACAGCAAGTAAGGCCACTAGTAAGCATTAGCAAGGCAAGTGAAATTTGATATATTTGCACCGGTTAATGGTACATTAATTGACTATGATCTCGACAGCACGTGCAATATTTTCATACTCAGGTACATAGCTTCTGATAAGTAATTAAACATACCCATAGAATACTGGATTGACTTTAAGTTTAATATGAGTGCAAAGATGAGTGTTCTTGCCATGGAAATTACGTCTACGGAGGTCCGCTTCACCCCCTGTCCTTCCAATGGGCTAACACAGAAATGGCGGAGGTAAAAAATATAGTCTTGACCCCCATACTTTTGACAAGGGGGTCAGCTCATCTCCTGCCGCCTAATCCTCATCCCCTACCCATGGAAAGAAGGCTGGTTTTTCGGCTTCCCTTAAGTCACTATGTACCAAGTCTCTGTTTCATGTCAAACTGATCTCCAGCTGAACATTTCACAGTCACAAAATCGAAGAAATGTTTTGTTATCCCACTCGTGAGAAACCAGTCCGAAAAAGTTCAGAAATGAACTTAAGCAATTGCTGCGCAGGCTTTAGACAAATTTAGCCCTGGACCCAACAATCAATCTCGCTAGACCATAAGCATCGGCTCTCTGTTCCAATTCACGAATGCGATTCCCAAGCGCTGTAAGTCTGCAGTAGGCTGTGAACTTTGTTGTGCTTCCCCTCAAGTTTTTCTTCCTATTCAGTTGTGCGCTTGATCAAAGGTGGCGGAGTGTGAGTGGAGTGGGGGTGGGGGGTGTCAGGAAGAGCGACTGCCCTTCCACATTCTAAATGTTGCAGGGGAAACACCTTCTCGCCCACCATCCAACGCCATCCCACCCCCGTAAACCTATGCTAGCCCAAGAGGTGATCTTGGAACATTTAAGGGGAGTTGAGGATCTAAAAAAAACATTATTTTTCCCTCCTGTGAGGGCACCTCTGCTCCTCAAAATCTGCCTGTTTAGGAACATTAGTTGGCTATACCTACTCAGTTTTAACTTGAGTGTTATTTCCACTTGGTGAAATGAACCAATGCATTATTGTTGAGTTATTACAACAGGAACCCTTATATCTGAGGAGCTTCCTTTGCAGCGACTTCATATGAGCTCTGTAGAGACCGCCTTTTGCACCGGTGATTCCTCTGAGTTCAATGATCTCCTTCTGAATTATAGGACGCCCTATTGCACTGAATAGACGTCCTAGTTTGTGGCGAATCCAGAAGCCTGGTTTTAAACCGGCATGGGCGGGGGAATAAACATATCCGATTTCGGCAAACTACAAATTTGAACAGTTAACATTAGTCGGATCCGCTTAAGACAACATTTATCTCATCAAATGTTGTTGGAATTGAGAAAATGTCATTGTACTGCAACATTTCGTCCAAGATCGGCCCTGTGGCCCCCTTAGATTCGCCAGTGGTCCTGTTCCTCATCGGAATCCCAGATAGCACTTCCCTTCTTAGGCCTCTCGTCCATTTTACCTCTTAGGGGACCTTCACGCTGTAATATCTCATGATCTCATCAGTGGGGACCTCTAGTAGCACTCTGCGTAAACCACAAGACATCCAATTACACTTACTCCCTTGCTAATCCTTGAGAAGCCATGTATTTTTAGTCATGAATTCACAAGCGCCCAAAGGGAGCATTAAGCACCTTTCCAAAACCTATGCATATATCTCGGAACTAAGATGAGTCCTATGTAGGTGAAATGGAAACCTGTGGGGACCCTTGAATTGCGCATTCGAAGAGTTTGAGAGCTGTGCTGGCCTCCTTGAGATGCATTAAGTCTCTTCGAGGTCTGTTAGGGTCCCTTTGAGGTCTGAAAGCGCCATTTTCAGGTCTGAGAGGAACAATCACGGCATGTGAAGAAACAGTTTAGGCGTCAAAGCTCCCTTGTCGCCTACGAGATTCCCTTTGAGGTGCGTGAAGTTTTCTATAGACGCCCCGGTTATCTTGCTCAGAAGTGTGCCATCCTTTGAGGAGGCTTCTTGAGAACTAAGCCCTCTGCGTTAATTGTGATGGCCCTTCAAGGTCTCCAGGGAACTCTCTGAGCTCGGGGAGAGCACCTTGCCTCCTTGACGAAATCCTGGGTACGCCTGTGGCACTAGTGGTGTCTCTGTGCATTACCGTTCCCCAGGAGTACATATGACCCATGACTCCCTTAAGTTATCAGGGCCCTTGTGTCCTATTGTTCCAAAGGACGCCTTGATCTCATATGTTCCCGAGGGCACCTGTGACACCAGTATACTTAGGAGAAGAAAAAAATCCTGTGATGGTGTATTTGAGGGCCGTGGTGTGGGTCCCACAGAAGTCTGGGATGATGATATTGATATTTAAAATGGTCCATTTAAAGCTCTGGCAGGGTTTCCTTGAAGCATGCTACAAGTGGTGTGAGAGAGGGCCATGTAAGACCTGTGAGGGTCCTTCACTATCCATGAATATCCCTCAGAGCCCTGGGAGATTCCCTCCGGCTCTTAAAGGGTCCCTTGAAATCTGGAAACGCCCAGTAGAGTTCTGTTCGGGCCCTATAAGCTGTGGCAGGACCCTGTGAGGACCGCGTGGACCCATTGTGAGAATTCACTTGGGATAATTCACTGGAGCTCCAAAAGGGTCACTTTGGAGTTGCGTCAGGGCTCTGGGTCATATGAAAATGCATTCGAATTCTAAGAGAACTTCTTAGCTCGGAAAGAGCCGTTTGAGAAGTGAGGAGGAAACCTTGTGTATGTCCTTTACAAGTTTAGTTGCAAGCCCTGCTTAAAAAGTGTCCATACAAATTCGTTCTTATGTGGCCATTGAGAAGCCTCGCCGCTGCCATCGCACAATCCTAGCAATTTGCGCCTTCCTCCCACCACCTACATTTCCTTATGTGCGCGTTACCACCATGGGGATGGTACCGACGCGTCTTCACCCAGAGTTTATCTAGCAAACCAAAGTTAAGTGTTCCATTTGCTTGAAGATTATGCAGCACTGCACTGAGCATTGTTAATAATATTGTGAGAATAACCTTCGACCTTTTACTCATTATAACTGAAAGATAAATTAGGCCAAAATGAACTGTATGTTTCGACGTCGTGTCTTTTTCAACAGTCTGTGAAACTGTTGAAAAAGACACGACGTCGAAATATACAGTTCATTTTGGCCTAATTTATCTTTCAGATATAATGAGTAAAAGGTCGAAGGTTATTCTGACAATGTTCCATTTGCACAAAGAGAAGCTGTTCGACATGAGGTTTGGCTACATTAAGCAGAATCTCATCGCCGGGAGTGGGGCTTTGAAGAAATAAATGACAGGGCTCAGCAATGTCGACGCTGACCAGAGGCGGTTGAACCTAACGGTGCCACGTCACCTTGCATTTGGCACTCAGCTTCAACGCTGTCCTGGCGCCTGTGACACCTGCTTTAGGCCGGTAACTTTTGGCGTTCTAGCTTTCCCCGTAGGTGGACCTTGAATGTGGCCTTGAAGATCAACTCATATCGTGACAGAAATCACTGTCATGCTGGAACGAGAGACTATCTGCATGGTGATGCTAGCTTTTCCCAAATATACCGGTAATTATATATATAATTATATTATATATGGGCGTCCTAGCGTTCGCCGTCATTTGACTTTGTATTTGACGTTCAAGGTCAACCAGAATAATAAAACGGATAACCGATTCGTAAATGACTCGGCGAGACGGACCTGGAACCAGGTTTTCGTAGGAACTTGAGCTCGTATTTGAATCCAAATCCGAATACGTCTCGTTGTAGCGTTCGCCGTCGTTTAACCTTGAATATGACCTTGAAGATGAAATAACATTGGAATCAAAATCACTGCTAACCTGGAATGAGAGAGGATGTACATGTTGGAACTGGTTTACCTGATTATACCTGCAACTTTAGTCATTCTGGCGCTCCCAGTCCTTTGACTCTGAATGTGACTATCAAGGTCAACTGCTATCGAGACAGAAATCATTGTGGACCTGAAGCGGGAGTCGATCTGCATGTTGAAACCAGCTTTTTCGACCATGGTGGTAACTTTCGGTGTTCTGGCCTTCTCCGCCGTTTGATCTAGAATTTAACCTTGAAGGTTAACTGCTATGGATACCAAAATCACCGTCACCCTGTAACAAGAGGCAGTTTACATGTTGTGTCTAGTTTTGACCCAACATACTGGTAACTTTGTGCTATCCAGCCTTGCCCGTCGTTTCATCTTCAATTTGACATAAAAGGCCAACCGCTCTCGAGAAAACCACTGTCACTCTGGAACAAGAGAAGTGCTACATGTTGAACGTTGGTCAACCGGTATCGACACGCGATGGGTCTAGAAAGCATCCCACAGCCATACCAGTTGACAGCCAGCGGTTGACAGCCAGTAGCCGTGTTTGTTCTCATATTGTTGTTGGAATCGTGACAACACGACACACAACGAAGAACATCCAGTCTATGATTCACGGTGGCTGACAGTCGCGTGGTATTTGAACAAGATTCGTCGAACTCCCAAAATATCCATCCACGGACCAACCGTCCGTCCGCTCTGAACTCCTGTGGCTGTCTGCCAACACCAGTGCGGACATGCCCGGCCTCTGCCGGACATGACCGGCCTCTGCCGGACATGACCGGCCTCTGTCGGACATGTCCGGCCTCTGCCGGACATGTCCGACAGAGGCCGGACATGACGTTGCCATCAGCCCGCCACTACAGTAGAACAATGACTTTGAGGACGGTGGGGGGTTCGATCGCTGACTAGGAACTTCTGACAGTAATGCAAGCTCGGGCGGGCACCGCCGTTGAGCGGCTGGCAACGAAGTGGGGAGGGGAAGTAGCCGGCCAGACACAGCCATACTGTTGGCATCCGAATGTAAATTTCGCTCTTTGTCCACCATTCACGATGTACCCTAATTCATAGTGTCACATGTTTCATCCTAATCAGCTAATTTAGGGTGTTTCGGAATTTCTACAAATGGAATGCTGAAGAAGAAACAATTGATTATGTGCACATTTTGAAAAGGGGACCCATCACGGGGCCTGGCGTGTCTGTCCTTTTGCAAGTCTAGATGCCAGCTCAAGTGCCAACACATCAAATGTAATACACACCTGGTGAAGTGATGCTCGGCAGCGAAGAACCGCCTCCAGGTGGGCGTGCTGATGTACTGGTAGATGGGCAGCAGCGAAAACTTGAGTCGTGATCCGAGCTGCATCACCTGTCTGTTGGCGCCGATCAGCCGTTCGGCGAGCGCCTCCGACTCTCCCCCGGACAGCGCGCCAAAGCGCCGCTCAGTGCTCACGTGGATGGCCGCTGGAGCAAGGTCAAGGCCGCATGTCATGGCCAAAGGCCTGCCAACAGAATCAGATCAGAGGAGGCAGCGCAAGAAGGTAATTGATGCGATTATGTTTTGTGAATAGCTACATGCACATTCATTTAGTAAATCAGAGTGAGAACGGTTTAACACCCATGTAAGTGTATTCCCTGTAGATTTATATTACAATTCACCAATCTGAAGAGTAAATTAACATCACAAATTATAAACATCTCGAGGCTTGGCATACCTGACAAGCTCATAGCTACACGTAATAAGCTCATAGGCTCAAAGGCTCAAGCACAACACCAACACACTGGGGCGTAAAAGGAAAAGGTAGATCCCCCAGTTAGGTTTAGGTTATAATTTTCACGGCCCGATAACAACTACGGTCAACCCACCGACCCCCTCCATACATCACACACTGCGCCGACAGCAGAAACCCCATACAGTATTATAGCAATATATTTGAAGGCAAGTTTACTGAATTGTTGGATCCGATATGGACACCCGTCCGGTATCTCAGCTGGTAGGGCGCCTGCGATGGCCCGGTATCTCAGCTGGTAGGGCGCCTGCGATGGCCCGGTATCTCAGCTGGTAGGGCGTCTGCGATTATCCGGTATTTCAGCTGGTAGGGTGCATGCGATGTCCCGGTATCTCAGCTGGTAGGGCGCCTGCGATGGCCCGGTATCTTAGCTGGTAGGGCGACTGCGATGGCCCGGTATCTCAGCTGGTAGGGCGCCTGCGATGGCCCGGTATCTCAGCTGGTAGGGCGCCTGCGATGGCCCGGTATCTCAGCTGGTAGGGCGCCTGCGATGGCCCGGTATCTCAGCTGGTAGGGCGCCTGCGATGGCCCGGTATCTCAGCTGGTAGGGCGCCTGCCATGGCCCGGTATCTCAGCTGGTAGGGCGCCTGCCATGGCCCGGTATCTCAGCTGGTAGGGCGCCTGCCATGGCCCGGTATCTCAGCTGGTAGGGCGCCTGCCATGGCCCGGTATCTCAGCTGGTAGGGCGCCTGCGATGGCCCGGTATCTCAGCTGGTAGGGCGCCTGCGATGGCCCGGTATCTCAGCTGGTAGGGCGCCTGCGATGGCCCGGTATCTCAGCTGGTAGGGCGCCTGCCATGGCCCGGTATCTCAGCTGGTAGGGCGCCTGCGATGGCCCGGTATCTCAGCTGGTAGGGCGCCTGCCATGGCCCGGTATCTCAGCTGGTAGGGCGCCTGCCATGGCCCGGTATCTCAGCTGGTAGGGCGCCTGCCATGGCCCGGTATCTCAGCTGGTAGGGCGCCTGCCATGGCCGTATCAGTGGTAGGGCGCCTGCCATGGCCCGGTATCTCAGCTGGTAGGGCGCCTGCCATGGCCCGGTATCTCAGCTGGTAGGGCGCCTGCCATGGCCCGGTATCTCAGCTGGTAGGGCGCCTGCCATGGCCCGGTATCTCAGCTGGTAGGGCGCCTGCCATGGCCCGGTATCTCAGCTGGTAGGGCGCCTGCCATGACCCGGTAACTCAGCTGGTAGTGCGCCTGCCATGGCCCGGTAACTCAGCTGGTAGGGCGCCTGCCATGGCCCGATATCTCAGCTGGTGGGGCGCCTGCCATGGCCCGGTATCTCAGCTGGTAGTGCGCCTGCCATGGCCCGGTATCTCAGCTGGTAGGGCGCCTGCCATGGCCCGGTATCTCAGCTACTAGGGTTCCTGCGGTGCGCTGTTGACAGCTGAGCTACTCAGTATGGCTCCTCTGGAACTCCGTTGAGGTTTGTCCGAACCACCTTGTAAGCTCTACCCCGGAGTGACTGCCCCACACTCACACTACAGGGCCCACTTCTGCACCAGATGGGTCAGGTGGCACTGCACCATACTCACACTCGAGGGACCATTTGTGCACCAGGTCAGTTAGATGCGGCACGTCGCCGTCGGCGTCAGCGTCAGCGGAGATCCTGTCGACTAGCGCCTTGGAGACGGCGTCAGCGAGTGGCAGGTAGCAGGAGACCTGACGAGGCTGCATCAGCAGCTGCTGCACGCTGCTCCGCAGTCGGTGCCACGTGCTGCCGTTCCTGTAGCACCACAATCAGCTGGCAGTTGCGCACCAGTTCTGCTTCGTTTAGGCTTGCTCAGAGATAGAATAGGATTCAGCACAATACACTGCGTTCAGCACACGCCTATGATAAAGCATGATACTTTGGAATGCGAGTTGCCGGAATAAGATGATCATCCGGGCGCTGTCGGTGGTGAACGTGCCGGTCGGGCTGCAATGAGCCTCATTTCACTCACGTGTTGCCCAGTCCCAGGCTGATGTTTTGCTTTCGTCGATAGACGAGGACAGCCTCTTGTAAGGGCGGCACCACTGGGTACTTGCCCTCTTGCTGGTGCACCTGTCTGATCAGCCAATAGAAAACTGTCAGAGGCAGTACCACGACAATAGCAGACAAGCCGGTCTCCGTGACAACGTGGTTCATGGGCGGTATGTTACTATGCAGGCTTGACAAGCACTTGGTCTCCGACTAGGGTTTTGGATACATTTTAGGCCATTCCTCCTCTCTGGAAATAATTGAATTCGTGCCCCCCCCCCTCTCCTAAAACAACATACAAATGAAGCAAACCTAGGTCAGGCACACACCAAACGATGGTGTGACGGCTCTTTGTACTCGTAGGTTTTGTAACATGGCTCGGCTCGTCTTACTAAGAGTGAAATACCGTTTTTTTTTGCACGAATGAATGCTCGTCTTTTTCGCCTCATCGCCCTGCACAAGTGTTTATAAACATTCCATGCACAAATATCTCTTCAAAAATACATAAGTATTGCCAAACACATTCGACACCGACTAGGGATTAATTCCGACAACTGCCAAACAGCACAACAAATCTTCACAATAGCGACAATCACCACGCCATGAACTCGGTCCATTGGCTGAGCTGGGGGGGGGAGGAGGGGGACGGATGCTAAAGCAAACAAGTCACAAGTACATCGATTTAACATACCAATCTGCACTTTCACCGCTACGTCCATGATACTATAAAAAGGTGAACGTGGCACTAAGCACATTTCATCCAGTTTCACGACTCACTCCCAGATGAACGATCTCAACTGTATGCCAACTTCATATACAGCTGCTAATCGATTATTTTTGGGATAGAAAAGGCCAGGCTATTTTTTCCCGACACGTAGATGTGTCGTCTGCCGACACATCTGCGGGCGGGGGCTGTCCGGCAGACGACACATCTACGGGTGGGGACTGTTCTACAGACGACACATCTACGGGTGGGGACTGTCCGGCAGACAACACATCTGCGGGCGGGGGCTGTCCGGCAGACGACACATCTACGGGTGGGGACTGTCCGGCAGACAACACATCTACGGGTGGGGACTGTCCGGCAGACGACACATCTACGGGCGGGGGCTGTCTGGCAGACAACACATCTACGGGCGGGGGCTGTCCGGCAGACGACACATCTACGGGCGGGGGCTGTCCGGCAGACGACACATCTACGGGCGGGGGCTGTCGGGCAGACGACACATCTACGGGTGGGGCTGTCGGGCAGACGACACATCTACGGATGGGGACTGTCGGGCAGACGACACATCTACGGGTGGTGGCTGTCGGGTAGACCACACATCTACGGGTGGTGGCTGTCCGACAGACGACACATCTACGGGCGGGGGCTGTCGGGTAGACGACACATCTACGGGCGGGGGCTGTCCGACAGGCCTGGACGTTGGGTTTGCGACTAACGAGTGACTAATGTGATGCAATGTAGGTGCATGGTGATGAGAGGCATTTCGGTATTATTGACATTTGTGCTACTGTGAAGATGAACCAACTCTGGTTGTGACTGATGCACCTAAAAGATGCGTTTCCGGAGTCAAGTTTACACAAAAGTGATTATTATTCTTTAGCAAGGTGCATTTGGTGCCAAGTCTTGAAGTACGAAGCATTTGGTAAGAAATAAAAAGATTTCATCATCAAAATTAACCTCAGATTCAAGGAAAAGTAAAATAGACACGGAACTTTAGCAATCTTGGATGCAAAAAGTTTTGGGTCAGATGCACCTAAAAGGGATTTCATGACCAATCGGAACCGATAGATATCTGAAAGCCTGCCAGCATCAAACTTACTTACAGGCAGCTTCGTCACCTGACAAACCCAACTCCCTACTTGAACAGGCCCAGTGGCTCACTTGACCAAGCTCAGCTACTCACCTGATCAAGCACAGTTACTCACTTGACCAAGCTCAGCTACTCACTTGACCAGACCCAGCGACTCACTTGGCTAGCTCTGGCTCAAAGAGATGAAGTACCGTGTGGGTGCCGAACCGCTCTTTCACCACGGGGCCGTACTCCTGGTACATGTCCCGCAGTACCTCGTGATACCGACTCATGTCATACCGGCCTGAAAAGTAAATAATGCACGGCATGCAGTACCTCGTGATACCGACTCATATCATACCGGCCTGAAAAGCAAATAATGCACGGCATGCAGTAAAAACGCTGAACCTGCCCAGTGGCCAGCCACTATTGGTGCCCTGTTGGCGGCGAGGCGTATTTTGGCACAGACCAGTAGTGCGGATTTCCGTGAGGGTAAATCTGCACAAAGTAAACAGCAGGATGAACAACAGACATTGGATGACATCGCGGTGGTGATGCCGGAAATGAAAAGGGTCCCATCCATGGATAGTGTGCCACTCTGGAAGACGATACAATTTCAGGTCAGGCCGACGTTGATCCATATTTCGAGCCTGGCCCATAAGGTGCAATTTTTATGCTGTGTTTCTCAGCTACATTTACTATGACCAACAGTGACGCTATGCATCATATTTGGACGACATGCGACACTGAGCGGCATATATTCATATGTGCCGACATACAGAGGCGCAGCCAAGGTGGGGGACGTGGGGATTCCCTATCACCCAGAAATACACTAGGTCAAGCGAGCAATTTTGACATTTTCACCACGCAAAACCGGAAAATTTCCGAAACCATAAAACACACACACACACATATACATATATATATATATATATATATATATATATATATATATATATATATATACATATATATATATATATATATATATATATATATATATATATATGTATATATATACATATATATATACATATATATATATATATATATACATATATATATATACATATATATATATACATATATATATATATACATATATATATATATATATGTATCATATATAGTGACCCTTTGATAATAAAGTGCCCGAATTCCAAGGAGCTTGCATCTTGAGATTTCAAGGGTTGCTAGGCTTCTTTTCGCACTTTCCCTAACCAAATTTATTTGTGCATTTCCACACAATAGTCGGTAGAACGTGCACTTCGCATGCACCCAAAATTCACTTTTGCAGGATTTCAGGTGCCCATTTGTCGACGTGTCCTCATTGAATAATCTAAAAATATATGCACTGACACGAACCTAGGCAGCATTGAAACAGTGTTTTTGTCTTTCGCAGAGGCAGAGTGCCATCCGCTAGATATTTATTACGTGAAAGAAAGGGTTATGTTAATCCGGCTTATGTAGCATTGAAACGGCCGAAGCTTTTCGCTACTCGTCTTCATCACGAGACGCGCCCGTTCGTATGACGTGTCGGGGCGGCTCTGTTCCTTGGCGAGTGAATAAGCTGGTTTTTCCCGGTCAATGCTGGTTTCCCGGTCCCGGTCACCCCGGTTCCGAAGAAAAACTCAAATTTCGGCCACTTTTTCTGGTCTCGGAAATATACTGCGGTTTTGCCACATAAAAAGTAATTAAGCAGGGCCCGGGGTCCTTGGGCCGACACCCTGGGAACAGTTCTGCATTCAGGTCACGTTTCAAATCTCCAATCATGTAATTATCTTGAACGACAGATATCTGTGGTGCCTACACAGAGGCGACTCTGAGTCTGTAAATTACAAATTTAATATAAAGCCTATGTTGACAGTCACCACTTCACATCATTTCATAATATCAGTCATCATATAGCAAAAAGCAATTTAACTTACGATCAACTAGTGCCACCTATTTAACTAGCTGAATAGCGTAGATGTTGAATAGCTGTTACCGATAAAGTACGGCTTTGAAATGGCATCAGTGGCGCTGCCGGTTTCATTGATTTTCGCAAGGACATCACCAAACAACTTTTCACCTCACGAAAGTGGCGCTCAAACATTGCCATATAATTCGATTGTTATTGAACAATCGCTGTAATCAATTACAACTATTTCATATAACTTCACCATCTCCTTAGGTGCAATGAGCAACAAATTATTTGAATGATTCTTTCAATATGCTGCCTTGCTATGACAATACTCAAGAAAGACAGCCTATCCCGAAACATGTGAGCCTACTTTCACGCATTGGATGGTCTATCGCAGCATCATGCATAAAAACATTACGTATTGCTGAGCACCTCGCCCCTAATTCTTTGAGTCTTGCATCCCTGTGAAATAGTATCAAGAGAAAATCGGATTGAGGCCGTATGGTACAAAAGTTGGTAAATCAATTTGCTATGAATAAAAAAACAGACAGCCTGGAATGAAATGTTTGGTCGACTGATTTAGAAAGCATACGTACTGGCTGAAACACCCAACTTGATTAAGTTTTAGGCAATACTTCCGTATGAATGTCATCGGTTTGTTTTCCATTTTCAGACTGCAGAAACTCCACATGTAAAGGCAAAAATAATGAAATGAACGACACTTGAAACAGGTAAGGTTTCGACACCCAAATTTCCACATCTACAAATCAATAACTGCTATATTTGTCAGAGGACGAGTATTACTCTCGGAGGAGCAATGTTGCTGATAATCCCTAGAAATTTAACACAATTGTTATTTTAAAATTAAGACAACTGGCACGATGGAAATGTACGGCAGACTGGATACAGCAGGTGGAAATGTACAGTAGACTGGCACCGAATAGGCGCCTAGTCCAATGCTATTATTGAAATAACATGCCGTGCAAATCATGTCACCCACCACATCCCTATCACCTAACTAGATGCCACTGGTGGATATGTACATACATTTTCAGGAGTTCTGTTCATTTATTGCGACAGGCCCTGAAACCCTCAATGGGTGCTTTCCAATATGGTTCTGTTAAAATTGTAGGAGTGCTCGGTAGGCTACAGCGGTGCACAGGCACCCCTGAAAGAAAACGATCATACACCCATGCTAGGTGCCTGGTTTAGTTAAATGCATGTAGTGACCAAACACAAAGAGAAGAATCATGGAAATCAACCCCCAGATGAACGATAAAATAGATCGGTATGGGCATGCCTACGCACCAGCCTATGCACCTAATTATATTAGTCTAAGCTAAGTAGGTTATACATAATTTGTTCACCCACAATTCTACTTTAAACTCAAACTACACTGACCTGAGTAACTGACCTTAATAAATATTAATATCCATAGAGAGGTAAGAGGTAAATAGGTCGCCAGGTACGTATTACGAAACATCTCAAGATATTGTCGATGACGATCAATGCCAAGCTGTTAGTTTATACCGGTTTAGTTCACAGTATACTAATACCTCACTGAAATGCTTGTCACTTATCAATTTTATGCATAATTGCAATATACAAAAGGTACCATTGAAAATTAAGAAATAGTATGATACATTAGTGGTTTTAAAACCGAGACGTCAAAACCTGGCACATAACTAGTTACATTCCAGATAGTGGAGCCTATCCCTATAACACAGTGTAGTTGATTGGTCTATCATACGTGGTGAGAAAATTTTGCATGTGAAGTAAACTGGCTTCATCGAATAATTAATCAGATGCAAGAATACGTTCCGTTACATTTAATAGTATGCATCGAATCCCAACTGAGTTTTCCTTTCGGTTGAGCCATTTCAACCACTGTCTCATCAATATAAATGGCACAAATTGCACCCAGAATGAAGTTGCAGAAGTACGAAAATCGGGAAAACTACGTTTCTTCGGTTACCCTTCGAACCCTCCCCTGATAACGTTTCTAACCCTGATTTTCGTAATTCTGCGAAGTTGCAGAATTACGAAAATTGGGAAAACTACGTATCCCCGGTTACCCTTCAAACCCGCCCCTGATAACGTTATGCGTTTGGAAAACCTAACTGGCTTACACAAACCATTTCTAGGCAACCACTGAGCTGCCTGACCTGAATGTCTCTCCAGGTGTATTGTCGGCGGCTAATCGCAATGCCTCTTTGATGACGTATAAGAACAATTTTGTTATGACTTCGCGGTTAATGCTATCTCATACTTTAATTATTCCATTTAATTACTCTTTGTCAATGAATTCTATTCATAATTACAAGCTCTTTTTTAACCGCTATTCTCTTTTAGTTTTTAATATTTAAATGAAGCTTAGACAGATGATTCCACAAGAGGCCAGTGGACAAGGGGTGACGAAAGCATACGGACTTACTCTGAGCTTCGTCTTTTGGCAGCAAGCCGTACTAGTCAATGGTCGAGCTCATTTCTTCGGTCGCCCGCCTTTCTTCGTTTTCTCCCAAAGCTACCCATGTTTAGCATCAAGAGATAGCCCGTGGGGACCCTCGAGCAACATTTCAACCTGGGATATGTGAGGTCAAGCCTCAAGGTAAAAGGATTTTTTCCTAAAAATTCTCGCGTTTCGTCGCTATGGTTTCAAGTTGCATTATGTGGGTGTCATTCGACGTGGCTTGCCGTACAGTATCAGAATGTTGAGATATCGAAATAATTTCACAGGTGTCGAAGGTCCAGTGTGTGTACAATCATTGTGTAATGTGAATAGGAGGATCAAATCTGTTTATGTTTGTAGCCGTTGTGATAACAGGCACTCATATCCTATATGAATAGGAGCTCCCCCAGGAAATCCGTCATAACCTGCTCGGACTGTGCGCTCGTCGCTGGTTTTTAATTTACACCGCCATATTGCTGTTCCGGACATATAAAATATAGTTTTATCATATTCAACTTGTCCGCTTTCCTCTTAATAGTTCAACGAAAGTTGTCAAATTTGGAAGAAAAGCCACACGTGAATACGCACAATTTTAAAACCAGCCGGAGTTCATAAACACGAGAGAGCAATGTTGTAATCAGGGGTGGATCCAGGAATTGTCATGGGGGCACTTGTCTGGAGGGGCGCCATTTCTTTGGAGCGGCGCCACTGCGAAAGCACCTGGAGGGGCACCTCTAGCTGCAAAATTCTAAGGGGCGAGATGCACTCGGCCCTTCCTGAAGGGGCGACTTTCCTTCCAAGGGGGTGCCTTTTCCATTCATGGGGGCGCCTCTGAATGAAAAATTCGAGCGGGTACACTGGAACCTTTTCAGAGGGGCGCTTTTTCCCGGCCTGAGGGTCGCCACCTTCCACGTGGGGGGCACATGCTCTTAATGCCACACCCTTTATCCGCCCTGGTTGTCGTTGCATCGAAGTGTGTCCTCGTAAAACAGGAAAGCATGGGCTAGGTTATTGCATGTCCATATTTACTTCAATAAAAACAGCGTCCAATATTTTATGTTTTTCCTGCTACAAGAGGGCAACGTTTAACATGCTTTCAGCATGGCTCTATAGTGATTGTGAAATCGGGCCCAGCACATACGACATAAAGCTAGATGTTCATAGGTAGTGATAAGGAGTGGAACTTGCAATTTTTGGCGAAACATTTTGTGGTAAATTTGCAGTATAAGGTGTTTTTTTTGTTGGATTTATATTTAGAATACCATGTTGATAAAGGTGACTAAGATGATGGTACCACTTATTTTCTGTGCAAATGCTTACTTTTCAGGTTGTGAGCAAAATAATGTCAAAAAGTTTTTTTTTAGTTAGATAGCATTCCACAAAAAGAAATGTTTTAAAAAATAAATACGTCATAACATAACCAACCTAGCCTAATCTACCTTTGGAGAAAAACAAATCCAAAAAATACAATTATAAAAATGTCACGCAATTTGGTTTCTGAAAATTCTCACAAAAACCTAACCCAGTCTAACCGAACCTAAGCTGCTTTTGAAAAAAGAAGAAATTTTATTTTTGAAATTTTGTGTTAATTTTTTTTTTACTTTTCGGTGCTTTAAGGTGGAAACAAGAAAAGTTTTACATGCATTTGCCTCCATAAAGCAAACATATGGGTTAAGTTTGGTTAGGTTAGGTTATTGCAGGCATTTGAAGTCCGAAAATTTTGCTAATTTATTATTAATCACTTTTTTCTCTCATTTGCACAGAAAATAAGTCGTCCCATTATCTTAGTCACCTTCATGAACATGGCATTCTGAAGAAAAATTCCTAAAAATCAAAAAGCACCTTAGCAAATTTACCAATTTATCCACAAAATATCATTTTAACAATGGCAAATCTCAAAAACAGACATTGAAAAATAAGTGGTTGGAATGCAATCTTATCCAAACTTACCCCGTCCCTCGTTTGTCCCTCCCCCCCCCAATTAGAAACCGTGTCTACACCCATGCTCATGAGGATGCCGCTCAAATAGGACGGATTCCAGGACACTGTAATCACACCCGCCGCCGTGAACTGGGAATGCAAATGGCTGGCTGCCATGACGACCACATATTCAGAAACAACCTTCCAACTCAAAGCCCGTAATTGGCAAAATAGCGACAACCATTTTATATTAATTCTCAATCGCAAAGAGAGTTTATCTTTTGATTCTGAGGTTGAGGCTTTAGAGGATACTCTCAGGCATCTCAGCGTCGGAATCTTCCTCTCCAAATGGCTTACCTTCGCCGTCTCCTTCTTTGTGGGCATGGACATCATGGCTGCGCTTCTGTGTAGGAGTCGTCGCAGAGGCACAACCAGGATTGTATTGTGGGGGACATGGCGAAAAATAATGTGCAGGAACAGGGATAGTTTCCAGTGCTCAAAGCGCGCCAAAGATTTATGGTTTTCCGTCGTGAAAATCCCCAATTTTTTTCTCGATCTCGTGCATTTTTGGTTGCTAGGGAGGGGCCTTGGCTGAGCGTCTGAGTCGTCGGAATTTCCATTAGCTTCCCCAGATGCTTCCCCAGAGGCGATGCCATCCGATGGCGGTTGGCGATGGGCCGGCTGTGCCGCACTACACCGGAAAATTGCGGAACAGTCTATGCATAAATCAGGTAAGGGAGCGGGAGTGGCAGAGGTCCAGAAACGTGGCTACTTAGCCACTATGGTAGGTAGCGCATCTGCTTACGACATTTTTGCAGATGTAGTGAATTTAGAGAATGTGTTTTAATACTTCCTATTGTGTCGGACGAGAGGCAGAACATAAACAACTAAATTCGTCGCATCAATTCCATCAGCATCAGATCGTGAACAACATCAATGCAACAGAGTATGGCATAAACAACACTAAATGACATTCATTAGTGGGATAATAAACATTTGCGTTATTTATGGCATCTAGGCTGACGTATCTTGGAATTATTTTAAGCAGTCTTGAACCAGAAACTTAGACCCCTCCCCCACCCAGATACCACTCCCGGCACTGAGGAAGCCCCCCGTCGTGTAGAGTGTCGCCCATCTTGCTCGTTCCACTCTCCGTCCACGGGACCGGTGGTAGTACAGGAGACTGCCGGCCAAGAAATCCGCGCCGGATGTCGTGTTCAGCAGCGGCGACATCGCATGAACCGGGTCACGGATCAACAGCGTTTCCGCGACAGGCTCCCTTCTTCTTTCGTCATTCCGTCTCGCCTCACCATCGGTCAGACTCAGCATACGCTGCGTGCTGCCACCTGCCCTGAGCCGGTGCGCACCCTGGCGATTGGACATGCTAACGTCCAGTCATTAGTGCCAAAAATGAACTGTGTTCTTCGCACTCTGCAAGAACACACACAAGACCTTATGTGCTTATCCGAAACTTGGCTCTCTTCCGCCGTGTCCGACAGAATCCTAGTATTTCCAGGCTATAAACTAGTGCGTCGTGACCGTCCGGCCCAGTCGGGCCGCGGCCGTCCAGCTGCTGCAGCCCGAGGCGGTGGCGTCGCCATCCTATGTAAGGAAAAATTAAATATGAAGCTGCTGCCTATATCAAGTACGGGTTCGTCCTGCGAGACGCTGTGGGTGTCTGTGAGTGGCGGGGGACGCCGTGCTGTCACTGTGGGGGTGGTTTCCCGCCCGCCATCGGAGCCCGTATCTGACGGCCTGGACGAGCTACAAGACCAGCTGCGTGCCGCTATCAGTCTCGGCAAGCCAACCTTTTGCCTGGGCGATATGAACATCAACCTTCTTCGTTCCGACTGCCCCGGTGTTCGTCGCTACGGACAGGTGCTGCAGGATCTCGGCCTCTCTCAGCTTGTCCGGCAGCCGACCCATCTGTGGCCGACGGCAACACTGCTGGACCATATCATCACCAATGTCCCGGATATTGAGTCGGCCATTCAGCTGCCGCTCGTACCGATTGCTGACCATCTAACAATAATTGTGCGTGTGCCCTACCGCGGACTGCGGTGTCGCCGGGCGTCCTTCACCTATCGCCCCTGGCGCAAGATTAACTGGGACGCCTTGTGCCTTCATTTCTTGCAGGCGGACTGGAGCAGTATGTACCGGGCAGCGGGGGTGGACGCGAAACTAAAGGAGTTCATGCACTTGTGGCATGTGGCGGTGAACGTGTATTGTCCCCTCAAGACCGTCCACCCCCGCCGGGCATGTTGCCTGTGGGTAGGTGACAGTCCGTACCTGCTGCAGCTCATGCGTGACCGTGACCAGGCTTTTCAATCTTGGCGGAGCTATCGCACGGATTATTACTTGGTCGCTTATCGGAGGCTGCGAAACCGTGTGAAATGTGCGTTGGCAAAAGCCAGGCGTGACTTTGTGTGTGCGCAAATGCTGACAGACCGTGCAAATTTCTGGCGCCACATCCGGGACTTTGCGCTCCGACCGGCCGGGGGAGGGGAGGGGGCCGTGAGGGGCCTGGCAGCGACGGTGGCGGACGAATTTAATCGTCACTTTGCTTCCGTGGGCCCACGCATTGCCGCTGATCTCGTTGCTGGCAACCGCGGCGTTCCACTCATCCCTCCGCGACCACCTTGTGTGACTACCACCGGCCTCCGGCTACACCCGGTGACCCTGCCCGAACTATTCCGAGCCATATGTGAGATGTCTTCGTCGAAAGCGGTTGGCGTCGATGGCGTACCACTGCACGCTCTCCGCAACTGTTTTCCGGTTCTCGGGCCTCACCTACTTCACATCATTAACACTTCTGTCGTCTCCTGCGTGTTCCCTACCTCGTGGAAAACTGCTTCGGTTGTTCCACTTCACAAATCTGGGCCTCGCGATGTCGCCAGTAACTTTCGTCCAATCTCTATTTTGCCAGTCTTATCCAAGTTATGTGAAAAAGTAGTATGTATCCAGCTGTCCTCTTATCTAGTCACTAATCACATTCTTTCCTCCTCCCAGTATGCATACAGGCCATGCCATTCGACGGAGGACGCCCTGGTCGACGCTGTCGAGTGGATCACACGTTGTGTCGACACTGGTCACATCGCTTCGGTCATCTCAATCGACCTAAGCAAAGCATTCGACAGCGTCGACCATGATATCCTCCTGCGGAAGCTGCAGTGGTACGGCGTCGACCCGAGGTGGTTTGACAGCTACCTTACTGACCGGCGGCAGGTGGTGAGGGGCGGCTCTCTATCCCTTCGGCTATCCCATGGTGTTCCTCAGGGATCCCTGGTTGGTCCCTTGCTGTTCAGCATCTTCATGAATGACCTGCCAGCATACCTTCCATACGGACGTCTGGTATCATATGCCGACGACACCCAGCTGCTAGACTCTGCACATCCTGATGAATTACCCGTTCTTAAATCCCGGCAGGAGAACACCATCCTTGCTATTCAGTCTTACTTCACATCCAACTCCTTGAAGATGAACCCCACTAAAACTACCCTACTGCTTGTCGGCACGACCCAATCCCTAAAAAAAGCCACATCCTACCAACTCAACATTGGCAGTCACGTCCTAACCCCCTCGCCATTCGTGAAAATGCTGGGAGTCATCATTGACCGCACCCTATCCTGGGAGGAGCACATATCCCACGTTGTCAAAAAGTGCAACTCCACCTTGTTCTGTCTCCACAATATCCGTCACCATCTCACACCCGAAGCACGCAAACTTCTAATTCAGTCTCACGTCTTTCCATACATCCTATACTGCCTCACTGTATGGAGCGGGGCTGCCCAATGTCACCTTGGACGAGTGCAGAAGGCGATCAATTTCGGGGCTAGGATCGTCGTAGGGGCTCGTCGTCGTGATCATATCTCGCCGACAGTGGCAACGCTGGGCTGGCGCAGTGTCCGTGACCTCATCACCCACCGCGACAACATCGCCGTGTTCAGAGCCCTGAATGATCCGCGAGCCCCCGAGGCGATCCGTTCTCTGTTCCGCCGGCGGTCGGATGTCTCCCGGCGCTCCACTCGTGCGACGGTGGCTGGGGCACTGGAGCCACCGCCTTTCCGCCTCAGCATGTCACGTAGAACCTTCTCCTTCCGGGCAGCCTCGGCCTGGAACCTACTGCCGCCGGCCACTTCCGCTTCTCTGACACGGGGCGAGTTCGTCGCGATGCTGAACAACGTCTTATAAATTGACTTCACGTGTTCGGTTTTCCCCTGTATACTGTTGTCTTGCCGCTTTCATTTTTGCTCATGTTTGTGAAATGTATCTGACTGTATTCTGACACAAACCAAATATTAATCCATTTTATGGAATCGGTTTGTTAAATCTCGCAAATACAAATACAAATAACCCACCCACACTCCGTAGCATTCCAGAGGTTCGGTCTTCGGCGATGCTTTGAGCACATTAAACATCGACTCCACAATCCACACTCTACATCCAAATCATTGAATTTGAATGGCAATTATGCCATGATCCAGATTCTACGGTGAATGTTGTATTCTGTATACTGGATTGCCGATGTAGCGCTACGTATCACAAGCAAAACTCGCTAGTTGAAGGCAAAATTGTTTACGTTTTTACATGCATACATGAAAAGTTTTTACATGCATTTGCCTCCATAAAACAAACAAGTGGGTTAGGTTTGGTTAGGCTAGGTTAGTTTAGGTTTTTTAAGTCGGACAATTTTTCAAAAATGTTTTCCAAAAAATGTCCAAAAAAGCAATTTGCACAGAAAATAAGTGGTCCTATCATTTTAGTGACCTTCATCAACATGGTATTCTGAAGAAAAATTCCAAAAAACCAAAAAACACCTTTTAAGACAATAACATCAAAGATACTTAACTTCATGAACATATCCCCTTCATCTTTAAGCATGGCACACACACTACAAGGTGAGTGATTAATCATTCACAGATGCAATCTTTCATGGAAAAGGCAATGGCTCTGAATTATAGAACTGCTTGGCTGAAACTCTACTTAATTTTCCTGAAATGCCACCCCTCCAGCCTTCTTGCAATCCCCAATTTGCTGAAATGCTGCCCCTCCAGCCCATTTGCAGCCATCAGCTGCACGCCTGAACACTATGCATGCTGCATGTCTGATTCTGCGCCTGGCGACATAGGCTATTTGAACTCCATGCCCTAAATATACTATGCTGTACATGTGATGAAACTGATATCAATGGGGAATGTTGAAGGAATGCGTGGCGGAAAATATCGATTAAATTATACATAGGAAAGGATACCTGAGATAACCATGACATGGGATAACCGGAGCAAATGGGAACAAGTTATGAAGCGATAGTCCGACATTAAAGCGCTGGTTTGATCGTATTTACATCATTACATTCCGTGTATTTGATGTTTTAACAAGAAACGCAGAATGAATGACCTGAAGATGTGTTTATATGCCTCGAAATACCTTAAATATCTGGTACACAGAGACGTTTTTATAACACATAAATGGACGACTTGGCACATACTCTTCACTGGCGGATCCAGGGGGGGGGGGGGGCATTCCGGCCATGGGCCCCCCAAGCGCTTCAAAGGGGGGCCATAGTGTCTTTTGGCCCCCCAAACCAATAAAAGTAAACTAAATTAAAATGCAGTAACCTTCGCTGAGGTTAGGAAATAGCTTTCCGGGTGAAATCATCTCCAATTTTAAAGGTATTTTGTTATGATTGTTTGGAAGCCCAATATGGTAGCATAGTAGATTCTGACGCATCGAGGGTTCTATGCTGTTGAAGTTCTGCTTACAGCAAGAGATGACGAAATCAGCAGTTTCATTATTCCTTCGTCAGATAGGTTCATGAAGTTTGTTTAGCCAGTAACGGGCAAGTGGACCCAGTGAGCCAGATTTCGAAAGCGGAATTTGAACAGGATCTTTTGTGCGAGTGACCAGTTGAGCCCAGTTGAGCAGCATGTTTCTTATGTTGGTGTTGGGGTTGCTAAGATGAAGAGACAGGCTACATTCACTGGCGGATCCAGGGAGGGGCCATTCCGGCCATGGCTCCCCCGAAGCGCTTAAAAGGGGGGGGGGCCATAGTGTCTTTTGGCCCCCCGAAACCAACCGAAGTAAACTGAATGAAAATGCAGTAACCTTTGCCGAGGTTAAAAAATATCGTCTGGATGAAAGAATCTCCAATTTTAAAGGTATTTTTTATAATTGTTTGGAAGCCAATATGGTAGCATAGTACATTCTGACACGCATCGAGGGTTCTATGCTGCTCAAGTTCTGCTTACAGCAAGAGTTGACAAAATCGGATCTGCCAGTGTGTACACGTGCACGAACGTTGACGTGGTACAAGACGTTGAACGTGAACATGAACATTTTGGTAAACAAGAACACAAATTTCGTAACTTAGAAGCGGTGGAGGTAGGCTGGGGCCCCTACACAGGAAATTATGTTGTTATTAATTATTATTGTAAAAAATGGGTCCATTTGACAAATAGTGGTAGAAATCCGATGCTTTTAACCAAAAATAGTGGGAGAATGGGCACCCTCAAAATCCCTTCGACCCCTCCTCTGATGCAATTCCTAAGTACGCCACTGGGGGGAGGGGGGGGGGGGGCTGACGCCGAAAACCGAAAGTTGCCCCCCCCCCCCCAAACCGGTGGGCTAGATCCGCCAGTGATACTCTTCGTTTACTCGTAGTGATTAAAGAAGTTTTCGCTCTTCATGTAGCAAATACGTGTTTCCATAAATTGGTGTATAGCGGAACCAACAACTTTTAGAGCTCTGGGCAGTGGTTCGTCTGCGGGATTAATCAGTAAATGGACCATGAACTGTAGGGCATTGCTAGATGTAAAGCTCATACAATATTTCCACAATACTGCTGACCGTTTTCCAGGAAATCATCAGGAAGGGGATAAGAAGGAGCTTGTCCTCTGCTTGAGGTTTTCACACTGAGTCTGATATCAACTGTCGTTTTTCACCTCTCTTCGGTTCTTTGTTAAAAAAAATATGGATCCGCTTCTGATCGTCCAGGATTATTAAACTCCGGAAAAGATGACATCTAGCTGACAAGAGCTGGGTTTTGCACATGAATTGCATAATTTGTACATTCCGGAGGCCGACCACTGCTGCGACGCGTAAGCTTCCACTCACTGCGTGCGGTTAGTACTCCACTATTTGCCACAGCGGATCTCCTGGGATGCGAGGAATGTCAGGCATGACGTCACGAACTGTCAGGATCATGTCACACCACTGCTTCATGTCACACCACTGTTCCATGTCACACCACTGTTCCATGTCACACCACTGTTCCATGTCACACCACTGATCCATGTCACACAACTGTTTCATGTCACACCTGAAAATTGCAGTAGTGTGAGCCTGTGTCACACTACTGCTCCATGTCACACCACTGTTCCATGTCACACAACTGTTTCATGTCACACCTGAAAATTGCAGTAGTGTGAGCCTGTGTCACACTACTGCTCCATGTCACACCACTGTTCCATGTCACACCACTGTTCCATGTCACACAACTGTTTCATGTCACACCACTGCCTGTGCCACACTACTGCTCCATGTCACAACACTGATCCACGTCACACCACTGCTTCATGTCACACCACTGTTCCATGTCTCACCACTGCTCCATGTCACACCACTTATCCATGCCACACCACTGTTCCATGTCACACCACCAATATATGTCACAACACTGCGATATGTCACACCACCGCTCCATGTCACACCACTAATCCATGTCACACCACTGTTCCATGTCACACCACCGCTCCATGTCACACCACTGTTCCATGTCACACTACTGTTCCATGTCACACCACTGCTCCATGTCACACCACTGTTCCATGTCACACCACTGCTCCATGTCACACTACTGTTCCATGTCACACCACCGCTCCATGTCACACCACTGTTCCATGTCACACCACTGTTCCATGCCACACCACTGTTCCATGTCACATCACTGCTCCATGTCACACCATTGCTCCATGTCACACCACTGCTCCATGTCACACCACTGTTCCATGTCACACCACTGCTACATGTCACACCACTGTTCCATGTCACACCACTGCTCCATGTCACACTACTGTTCCATGTCACACCACTGTTCCATGTCACACCACTGTTCCATGTCACACAACTGTTTCATGTCACACCGGAAAATTGCAGTAGTGTGAGCCTGTGTCACACTACTGCTCCATGTCACACCGGAAAATTGCAGTAGTGTGAGCCTGTGTCACACTACTACTCCATGTCACACCACTGTTCCATGTCACACCACTGCTTCATGTCGCACCACTGACTATGTCACACTACTGCTCCATATGACACCACTGATCCACGGCACAACACTACCATATGTCACACCACTGCTCCATGTCACACCACTGTTCCATGCCACACCACTGCTTCATGTCACACCACTGACCATGTTACACTACTGCTCCATATGACACCACTAATCCACGTCACAACACTACCATATGTCACACCACCGCTCCATGTCACACCACTGTTCCATGTCACACAACTGCTCCATGTCACACCACTTCTCCATATGACACCACTAATCCATGTCACAACACTACTCTATGTCACACCACTGCTCCATGTCACACAACTGCTCCATGTCACACCACTTCTCCATGTCACACCACTGCTCCATATCTCACTACTGCTCTAGGGCTCCAACAATTTATCAAGCACCAATTTCTCCAGCCGTGCCTGCATTGGCACGGCTTACTAGTTGGATTGTCATGACGCATTTCTCACAGTACACGAAAAAGGACCTGTTTTGTAGAGCCAGAGTGACCCAACCAGAGGCAGAGAGCGCGGGCCAGGGACGTCGCATAATGGGCGTGGAGCGGCGCGACTAGCGTCTCTGCCGTCGGTGACAGCTGATGTGCAGTGTCGCTCCTGCGTGCAGCACCGGCCCAACCTCAGCAACTTCGGCGTCCGGATGGCCTGTAACCAACATCGCTGCTGTAAGAGTGGAAGTGCGGGCGGGACCTGGGAACACGGACGCAACAGACGATGGGCGGGACCTGGGAACATGGACATAACTGACGATGAGTAGGACTTGGGAACATGAACATAACCGACGATGGGCGGGACCTGGGAACACGGACGTAACGGACGACGAGCGATACCTGTTAACATGAACATATCGGACCATGGTCGGGACCTTTTAACATGAACATAACGGACGATGGGCAGGATCTGGGAACATGGACATAACTGACGATGAGTAGGACCTGGGAACATGAACGTAACCGTCGATGGGCGGGACCTGGGAACATGAACGTAACCGACGATGGGCGGGACCTGGGAACATGAACATAACCGACGGTGGACGTGACCTGGGAACACGGACGTAACGAACGATAGGCGGGACCTGTTAACATGGACATATCGGACCATGGTCGGGAGCTTTTAACATGAACATAACGGACGATGGGCAGGATCTGGGAACATGGACATAACTGACGATGAGTAGGACCTGGGAACATGAAAGTAACCGACGATGGGCGGGACCTGGGAACATGAACATAACCGACGATGGGCAGGACCTGGGAACATGGACACAATGGACGATGGGAGAACCTGGGGAACTAGACATAACGGACGATGGTAGGGACGTGGGAACATGAACATAGCGGAACGATGGGCGGGACCTAGGAACATGGACATAGCGGATAATTGGCGGGACCTAGGAACATGGACACAGCAGACGATGGACGAGGCCTAGGAACATGGACATAGCGGACGATGGGTAGGACCTGGGAACATGGACATACCGGGCGATAAGCGGGATCTGGGAACATGAATATAACTGGCGATGGGAGGGACCTGGGGACATGTACATGAAGGCCAAAAGTGATGGTACTGATACACTTGACCTTTTGTGTAGTCTCAAGCAATTCTGCGTTAACCAGGCAACATTATAATGATGTTGTATGTTATTCGTGCAACATTTTGTCGTCTTGCAGGAATAACCATATCACTTTGTGTTTGAAGGGGCTGATACAAGGGGACACTGAGGGCACGTGTCCCCCCCCATGGGAAGGTGGTGTCCCTCCGGCTGGGAAAAGGCGCTCCTCTGGGAATGCTCGAGTGCACCTCCCCACCCCTCCTTCGAATTTTGCTGAAGAATTTTGCTGCTGAAGAAAATGAAGAATCGCGCTGGTGTTCTAAAATATTGCACCAAACCCCATAAAATCCAGCTGGACCCCTAAAACCCAAAACAGTCGCGCAGGGACGTGTGAAAATGACGCTGGGTCCCCCAAAATCGCACCAACGACCCTGAATATCACATTGGAAGCCCAAAAAATCATTCCGGGGTCACTAAAAATCACGGTGGAGGCCAAAGTAGTCTCACCAGGAACCATGAAAATGATGCTGGGCTTCTGAAAACTGCGATAGGGCCCCCAAAAAGTCGGACCAGGGCTCCGACAAATCATGCTAGAGGCCTCAAAAGTTCGCACCTGTGCACTTGAAAATCACGATGGAGGCCAAAAACGTCGTGCCATGGTCCTTACAAATTACGATGAGGGCGCCAAAAAGACGGGCTGGACCACTGAAAAACACGCTGGGGGACAAAAGATCAGGCCGGGCCCCTGAACATCGCGTTAGGCACCCCAAAATGTCGGGCCGGTGATCCGAAAAATCACGCTGGGGGTCTCAAAAGTTCGCTCCGAGGCCCTTAAAATAGCGCTAGTGGTCAAAAAAGTCGTGCGGGGTTCTTGAAAATCGCGACAGGGTCCCAAAATATTGTACCAGGGCCAAAAAATGTTGGGCCGCCCCCCCAATGAAAATCCCTTTGGTGTCCCAACGCCGAAAGCCCCCAAAACGTGTCGAGGCCGCTAAAACTCGCACTAGGGATCCTTACAAAGGACGGGGCCCACAAAATCACACTAAGATCCAAAAAGTCGTGTCGCTGCCTTTCAGACAATTCAGTTGGTCACTAATTATTTTATTACAGAAAAAAGTGGCCCCCTTCGAAAATAGTGGTCGAAATCCGGAGAGTTCTTTTTAACTGGGGTTAGGTGTCCGTCACTCCAAATCCGTCCCCCTCCCGTAGTGCTAATCCTAGGTACGCCACCGAACCTAGCCCATGGCCATGATTCGTTGGAGGTTATGACACATTGGAGTTTGTAATACATCTAAGATTATGTGTTATTGATGGTTCATTCATTCACTAATTCCTGCCTGTCTGATCGCAGAACCGATATGGCACTCACCCAGCCGTGCAATCGAACGGACATGGTGTCCAGGCCGAGTCCTCAGCAACCTGCAGTCGCTCCGGTCACGTGCTGGGCTCACACCCACTCGCCGACTCCGTCAGTATGCGATCGCTCACGCTGCCCAATTACCACCGCTCACGTCTTCCAATTACCACCGCTCATGTCGTCCAATTACCACCGCTCACGCCACTCACCGACGTGACCACGTGCGCTGTGTCTGTGCACTGCTGTGACTGCACTGCTGCGCGCCGGTTGTGGTACTGTGCTTGTCAACATCCTCCACTAGGAACTGTCGGAACCCGCCCACGTGCTGCTAACATAAACACCACCGCTGCAATAACATATACACCAGAGCATAACCACCACCCCTGCAGCAGAACGGTCCTGTTCAGCCTCACTTGACGCCATGTGTCAGCCGAACAGTGACACAACTGTGAAGATAGCGACAGGGGCTGCAGTCAGGCCGGCAGAATGCATGGGGCTCTGTGGCGCTGTACCCCCTTGCGTGAGCAGGGGGAGGGGGCATCGCACCATCTTGGTGAGCTCACTAAAACTGCTTGCTCTCCCTGGGGAGAGCAAGCATGATGGTATCTATAGATACCATCTTGTTAAAAGATAGTAAATATTCAAAGCCAATCACTGCATGCCGATAATTATGAATTGAAGGTAGGTACGGCTAGAAAATATGTCCATAATTATATCGTCATTTATTCAGTGATCCAAAGGAAACTTGTGTCTGCATGGGCGGCGGAACGCATGGAGCGCTGTATACTGAAAAAGCGGTTTGAGAACGTGTTCGTCAGGTTGCTCACGAGAGGACAATTATCGGACTCAATGTTTTGAATGAGTGCAGTTTTGGCGCACTGAGAACCTATGTTATGTCATGGACCAAGTATGTTTCTCAACATTCATGTGTAATTCTATCGAGGCATCGTGAGGAATAATGCAGGTCTCAAGTTGTATCGAGTTGCGGCTACCATGAGTATAGATGCTGGACTCATCAGCCCTTTTCACGACGCCCAATATATGTACTTTATCTGTATATATGGAATGTTCAAGAAGTTTTAACTATGAAGTAATAAATTCAATATTAAACTCAACCAACATATTCAAATTGTGGCACTGTTTGAAAAAAGCGCTCAATTCACAGAAACAACTAGCCACATCTGGCCATATTTGGCACCATGGCCGGGAGGTAGGAGTTGCCGAATAGAACATAAATTTGCCGTTGGATTACCAGTATATATACAATATTAGGAAGAAAGTGGTAGTATATATCCTGCGGATGAATATTTTTCCTTTTACGTTTATTTTATGACTGTAAAGTACCTGTATTATGAATAAATATTGAAATACATCATTTCCAGATGCTACGATTCCTTCTTGACGCTCCCGAAAATATTTAATTCTCTCCACTTTACAAGCGGGTTGTTTACAGTTGTAATGACGTCCGCTGTACCGTACCATACATGGCTCCGTTTTTAAATGTTGCTGTACTCCTACCTGAATAACCCCTGCTGTGGGAGGAGGGCAATCGATCCTTGTCTTTTAATATCATACACGCAAGAAAGAACAAAGCATGAATTGTTTACAGCACCCAAAAGACCGCAACATGTCCGAAATATGCGCATCTGAGACAAACTTGTTTGTTGGCTCACCTGACATATTTCAGCCGTAAATAATGCAATCAGAGCACAAATAATGACGTCATTTCTTGAAACGTGGATTATGATTCGTCCCAGCTATCATAAAGGGCCAATCACTTATTGCAGTTGAAGTTGGCTGGCGATATTGATCAGAGTGGTCGAGTGCTCGGAAAATTTGGCATTTGAAGACCGCTGAATTCGACAAACAGCTGTTGTCATCGAGTTTACTTCCGAAGTCAGGCTCGCTTGGTCTGCCTTCCAGATTTCCGACTAGATGACGTCCCAGGCGCGGATGTGGGTATACATTTTCAGGGTTTGTGCATAAACAGGCTGTTACTAGCCCAAAAAGTTGTCGTATTAGGTAACTGAACCTACTCTGCTATGCGGCTGGAGTTACCCAGCTATAGCTTCACGGTGATTTCAATCCGAAGTGTGCAGATGATTATGGAGAACAATGGTAAGTTGAATTACATGACATGATATTCCTTTAAAAAAAGTGTTTACAGCTGCTTACTATGCTTCCTTACGTCATGGATCTGGTCAACTACAGGGCGGCAATTTAGAAAGCTCAAAATGTCATGCCTTTAGCGGCTGCTAATAACTTGTGCAACGAGAGCTACAGTGAAGCTTTGTGATTTTGTGCAATCATGTTTTATTGGGCTCAAATGTATTAAGACTCCGTCTGCATTGGGTATGCTAGTGTTCGGCAAACAACACAGGCGATTTTCCATGTGCTCCCCGAACCGAACAGCGGTGTTCGGAATACGGCACGTGTATCTGCACCTGTTAAAACACGTGAAGTGTGTGTTGAATTCCGAACACGGACTTCATAAGCATTTTGCGCCCGCAAGGTTGTACTTGGCAAGGGCGGATCCAGTAATTATCATTGGGGAAGGGGCGCATTTCCTCGGAGGGGTGCCTTCGGCGGAAATTTCGATAAGTGGGGGAGGGGTAGGAGAAGAGGAGGGGGGGGTATCCGAACACATTCTGTTTCCCGAACACCTACATTTGCACGTCTCCCGCGTCATGTTGGGCGCGCAAATAACTAAAAGATGGCGGTATTTGTGAACAGTGAACCTTTCTCTACCGAAAAACGAAGTTCCGATCGCGCAGTAATACCAATTCTTTGTGTAGTCCACGGGCGCCGTTTTCAGGCTTTCGAGGGTGGTCGGCTTAACACACGCACTGGAGAGGGGGGGGGGGGCGAAATTCGCCTACCCGTCCGATTTTTCGTACGTAAGTCCAGATTTTACCGGTCGATATACGCCATTTTTGCGTGCCTGCTTAGAAGTATCGGGCGCGTCGTTTAAAGCAAGAAAAATGGAAATCGACCGAACAATTTCGAGTTAGGGGCCGTTAAAGTCAAAATATTTCGTAGCACCAGACTACAAAAATCGGCGCTGATGCACTACCCGTATATTAGCAAAAGGGAAGTGTTCTTGGCAACACTAGCGACTTGTTTGATGTATATTGTTATGCTATATAGTTTCAAGGTCATGTTAGGTCACCGAGGCCAAGTCAGGTCAAGTTCATGACAGGTTAATGAAACCAAACTTGGCAACTGGACTGTTGTCATAAATGCAAATGACTGTCATGCGATTGATGTCGCTTTGCATGTTACCCCCTACACATTCTGAAAACTATTGTTTGTCATTGTGTATCTAAGCGTTTCCATACTTTATTCATGTACTTCACTCCTTTCTTCGCGAAGCCGATTGCAACGAGCTGCCCGACGGAGCAGTCGGGCGGGCGGCCCGGTTCCGTTAACTGGAACAGGTATCTGACCGGATAAAGTGCTGCTATATAGGTGACCTAAGGTTAAATGCCGGGTCTAGCATCTGTATTGCATCATTAGTAATGTCCAAAACATCATTGATACCTATTTTGGAGCATTTAAGCACAATCACAACGATCCATAGGAATGACAAGCCAAGCGACGCAAAACAAGAACATTTTGACATCTGTGACCTCATTTGACCTTGAAGATATTGACCCAAGGCCATGCAATTTGCACACAATAGAGTTCACTACCGTACCCATCCACCCTGCGAATTTCGTTACTCTAGCTTTAATAGCAGCCGATATCGTAGGGGGAGGGGAGCGGAATCCGCCCACCCCCCAGTGCGCGTAATTTTCAGAGGCCCTCCAGGGCGCGTGTTAAGAAAACGGAGGAAAGTGACCTCCAATATTTTTCACAATTACACCGGCATTTTGTAGCCGTTACTAATAACTTGTACAACAACAGCTACATTGAAGCCTTGTGATGGTGTGCAGTCATGTTGTATTTGGCTAAAATGTAGTAAACAACGTCTTTATTGGGTTACAAAGGTGTTCAGCAAACAACACAGGCGATTTTCAGTGTGTTCCCGAACCGAACAGTGGTGTTCGGAATATGGCACGTGTATTTGCACCGGTTAGAACAAGTGTGTTTAATTCCGAACACGGACTTAATCGGCATCTTAATTATGCCTGCAAGGTTGCACGGGCGGACACAGTAATTATCGTTGGAAATGGGGTACATTTACTCGGAGTGGTGCCGTCCGCGGAAAAATTCGCTAAGTGAGGGAGGGGTTCATTGGAGCATACTCAAGGGGCACCCTTTCGTCCCAAAGGGGCGCATTTTTCTCTGAGAGATACGTTTGTGGCTGACATCTGTGGAGCATAGGATGGGGAGGATGCACCCTAGCCTTTCAGAAGGGGTGCTTTTGCCGTCCAGAGGGCCACCACATATCCATAAGGGGGAGGGCAGGGGCTGCAGCCCGCTGCGCCCACCAGACTGAGCTCGAACTAAGACTGGCGACTGGCGACCGACCACTGACGATATGGGACTGCTTTCTGCACTCCCGCCATAACTGTTAATTTACCGGTTGCAAATGGGCCTGCACACTCTGAAGCCAAATAATAGCGTTGTTTCAAATGCGATACTCGAAGTTATGTGAGGGACCCGAATGTAAATGTCCTTCAAAGATGCCCGAAGTTAAATGCTTGCGATGTTCCCCATGCATGTCTAAGTAGGTGTAATTTTAAGGCATTATGTTCTAGCTCCTTTTTGTGTCAGTGTAGTCGATTGTGGAACCAAAAGTAACCCGAATGAATTGGCGCGTGCAATAATTTGAATGTCCTTCAATGATGTCAGGCTTGCATCTCAATTGTTTATGTTGTATTCACAACCTTGGTTCGTCGAAGGCTTGACAAGACAAGCCGAAGTACAGACCTTTCGAGGCATCTATCTTTATAATCCATTGGTACGAGAATAGTCCAAAAACCAAAGATTTCCCCCGGGTAGAATAACTTTTAAGAACTACCGGAGGTATTGTTGTGTTGACATTTTGACGTCTAACTGAGCGAATTCGGAAACATTGCTGAGAGTATTCAGAGGCCCGTCAGGTACTTGATGGGCACATGTCCAAATTGCATGTTGCTGTTGATAATGTTGCAACTTTATATCTTCAATGCAAACTCTACAGTGGGGCCTGATTCAATGCAACCATTCAATGCATTGGTCTTAAAGAATTGTGGAAATGAGCTTGCTTACCAAAAGCTGACAAACGTCCTGTGGTTATGCTTCTATATAGCTTCCCTAACAGGTCATATGTAGTTGATACTGCATCAACATATGAAGTGAAAACAGCACTGGATGTCTGTTTCAGAGGAGATACTACGTATCCTGATGAACTGTCTCCAGCTGCCTATTGGCACTCCCCGACAGTTCCGTCACGGTTGAAGAAGGTTGGGCGGTGGCAGAGTCCATACATGTGGCAGGTTTCTCCTCCGTACCCCATGGGTTGTTCCAACAATATCTGTCTGTGGATAAAGGAGGCCCAGAGCGTGGCGTGGAAAACAATTGGCAGAGAAGTTGCGTTCTGCCTGAGCTTGCTTTCGGCGTAAATCCTGGGAGCTTCCGGTGTCTCCTTCATGCCCGGGCAGGTGAACAGGCTCCTGTATGCCCAAGCGTATGTCCAGTCCAGGAGTGTTGTCTGCGAGTGACGTGGCGAAGATGCAAAGGACGAGGATAGTTGATGCAAAGGCATGCCTATTTCTATGGTGCATTTGTATAATACATTTGGCAAATACACAGTGTTGTGGTGCTCACAGCTCCTCTTCAATGACTTCGCTGGCCATCACCACGACATCATCCTCTAAGGAAGCGATGAGCTGCATGTGTGGCAGATAACGCCGGCGATGAGTGTGCGGCACTCTAGAGCTCATGTACATTAAAAGTATGTCATATGACACTGGGAAAAGACAACTTTTCATATGTCCGATTTTAGCTGCGATACCAAAGTAAAACGTGCATTTAAACCTGAAATAAGTTTCATATGAGAACAGCGAGGGACATTTATTCCCAAAACCACTCAATTGAGGCATGCATTGCTCAAATGAAACCTGAAACTAGTCTTATTTGAGTAATAACTTCGAATGTTGAAACCAATAGCTATTCCCAGATGAACTGGCTTCAGCGAGAACAAAAATCTGTTTGGTGAGACTTTGAAGTGGTTTCACATGAGTACATTTATAAGTCTCAACGCACCGGCATTCTCTTTCTGAGAATGGTGTTCTCAGCACATCGCGAACAGTGATCGTTTTGTGTAATCTGAATTGAATAGGGGAAATGAGAACGTCTGCTATTCTCATATAATATATATGCTTCTCACATTTTTCTCAGTGTACGATAAAAGTCTTTCTGCGTTGAGACTTGAAAGTGGTTTTGCACGAGCATATTTGCGACACTGAAGAGGCATAGTGACACCTAGGACTAGTCTCAACTGAGCATAGCTGTTTAAATTGAGACCAGTTGCTGTTCTCAGTCTGACTGGTTTCACTTGAGATACAAAAATAGTCTCCTTCCTGAGTCTTGAGAAAATGTTCACATGAGTACATTTGTAAGTCTCAACGCACTGGTATTCTCATCTGAGAATGATGTTCTCAGCATATCGCGAACAGAGTGCTTGTTTTGTGTGGTCTGATTTGAATAGGGAAATTGAGAACGTGTGCTGTTCTCAGAGAATATATAAGTTTCTCACATTTCTTTCAGTGACGTACCTACTGATGAAAACAATTAGCATCCCCTTTACTTGAAGCACTTTCTTCTTTAATGAAGCCGATCGAAGGAGCGCTTCTAGGATAATTCTACGTCATAGAATGTGATGACACCCGATGTGGTGATCGCCTTATATTTCGGACTTCGGCAAGACGGAATGAGCTTGGAGGGGCTGCAAGGAACTCAGTTGCAAATGGTGTAGTGAAACGAGAGAAGAGGTTTATGATGCCAATGAAGCATTCTATTGTCCCAAATTAATGGCTAAATTCCCAACTTTTACATTTCCTTGCTTATTTCTGATTGACTGACAAATCGATGAATGACTTGCGTAAATTACACCTGTTTACTTGAGGAATCTAAGTTGTTGGGCGTACGTCATTTTTAATAGTGGATATATTATAATATTATATATATGCATGTAATTATTCATACATCTATGGAGGAAGACAATGAATTAGCTGGGATGTCACACGACGCTTCTAAAAAAGTTAACATGCAACGCAATAAAGAATGTTCTCTTTTTAATGTAATAATGCAACAACAAAATGTAGGGAGGCAGTTATTTGTGGTATTATATGTAAAATTACCAGCGAGCGACCCAGAAAGGCTAAACTATGAATGGATTCTGCTGAACGTAAGGAGATGTTACAACAAAGGTTTACCGACCCGATAAATGTCATGCTGTTTTATATTGAGGAGTTTTCAAGACTAAACCCTTCACATTCGTAGGAGCAGTTTATTTAATGATACAGTATTGTCACTCGTTGTTCAACACGCGGTTGTTGCCTTCTAATAGAAACTCAGGCAGTCCATGCCAGCTTTATATATTACTAGACGGTACTGGGAAAGGAATTCTTTATGTCAAGTTGGAAAAAATGGCCTTGCACGAGACCAAACGCTGAGTGCAGGGCATTTTTTAAAGAACAAAACGGCAAAAATTCCGTCTCCAGCACAAGTTTAGTGAAATATTTATCATGCTGTCGTTTGCTTAACTTCAGTGGGTGGCCACTTAACACTACAGGTAAGCAGTGTTTTAAAGTAAGAGCAATAGGCTCTTAATTAAAACAGTTATGAAATATACAAGAACGCAGGACTGCATGAGATTTGGGAAAATGTAATTAAATGCGTAACAATTGCAACACCTGACTGGAGGATGCCCGGCGAGAGTGCAGAATAACATTACTACACACTCTATTCTGCATACCAGAATAGGCCATTTAACACGCAATGGTGTGTTGACGGCATAATAATTGCAAGTTTGTACAATTAATTTACAATTGGTCCGCCCGATACATGCCAATTATTAGCAATACCGTCTTTGAACTGACCGTAGCTCTAGGACCTGGGGCTGACCTGCTGAGTAAAAGCCACGAAGCTGTAGCAGATTGGCTTTTCATTCTAATGTTGAGTTGCGGCGTGCGGTAAAGCATTTTATCAACTGCAGTACACAAGCATCAGGTAAACCATACGTGGTTTACTATATATTAAACCATGAGTGATTTAATTACAATATTTAAACAACCCGCCAACGGCTAATGGTTGCAGTCACAATTGCTTCAATAATTTCATCTCATGCCGGCTTTCACGTGAATTTTGCACAAGGCGACAGCACTACATGACCTTACATTGCACGAGGCGAGAGTACTGCATGAGCGTACATTGCACGAGCGTTTGCCGGGGAGCTTGAGTTGGACAATAGTTTTCCGTGAATCCATCACCAAGCGCGGCCAATTCTTCCCGACAGCATGCGGTGCCACTGCTTCCTCACCTGCCCTGCTCCTAGCCGTCCGGTACGAAACCGGGGCCGGGGAACATCAGCAGCGACACGGTGATGTCGCCACCAGTGATCCGGTGACGTCACCACGGCAGCTGCTCAGCAGCTCAGCTCATGCCATGTGTCGACGCCCGGTGCTCGGCGGAAGTGCGGAAATGATGCATGCGGTGGTGGTTCTCGAGCAGAGCTCCATTACGGCGCTGCACTAATGGCGCCTTTAATGGTGCCTACGCGTTAGGGCCCTCCAGTGCGGCATTATGGCGCCGCGGCGCTAAGTGCCTCCCTTGTCAACGGCAGCGAAGCAATTCACAGCCATCTGAGAAGAAGTGTTCGGAGCTCGAGTCCGAGACTGCGGTACCCCAGCCTGAGGCTGCAATACCCCAGCCTGATGATACAGTACCCCAGTCTGAGACTGCACTTCCCCAACCTGAGGCCACAGTACACCAGCCTGAGGATACAGTAGCCCAGTCTGAGGCTACATTTTCGCAGCCTGAGGATGCAGTACCCCAGCCTGAGACTGCAGTACCCTAGCTTGATGTTACAGTATCACCGCCTGATACTCCATTACCTCAGCTTGAGGATACAACACACCAGCCTGAGGTTACAGAACCCCAGCCTGAGGCTACAATACCTAGCCTGAAATTGCAGTATCCCAGTCTGAGAATGCGGCACCTCAGCCTGAAGAACAGTACCCAATTCTGACGCCGCAGTACCGCAGCCTGGGGCACTGCAACGTTTTGTTTGACTGGCGGTCTGTCACTGGCGGTCTGCGGTCTGTGACCGATAGTCTGCATCTGGTGGTCTGTGTCTGATGGTCTGTCTGGTGGTCTGTAACTGGCGATCTGTGTCTGATGGTCTGTAACTGGCGATCTGTGTCTGATGGTCTGTCTAGTGGTCTGTAACTGGCGGTCTGTGACCGGTGGTGTCTGTCTGGTGGCCTGCATATGGCGGTCTGCATCTGGTGGTCTGTGATTCGCAGTTTGTGACTGGCGATCTGTGTCTGATGGTCTGTGACTGGCGATCTGTGTCTGATGGTCTGTGACTGGCGATCTGTGTCTGATGGTCTGTGACTGGCGATCTGTGTCTGATGGTCTGTGACTGGCGATCTGTGTCTGGTGGTCTGTGACTGGCGATCTGTGTCTGATGGTCTATGACTGGCGATCTGTGTCTGATGGTCTATGACTGGCGGTCTGTGTCTGATGGTCTGTGACTGGCGATCTGTGTCCGATGGTCTGTCTGGCGATCTGTGTCTGGTAGTCTGTGACTGGCGATCTGTGTCTGATGGTCTGTGACTGGCGATCTGTGTCTAATGGTCTGTGACTGGCGGTCTGTGTCTGATAGTCTGTCTGGTGGTCTGTGACTGGCGATCTATGTCTGATGGTCTGTGACTGGCGGTCTGTGTCTGATGCCTGTCTGGTGGTCTGTGACTGGCGATCTGTGTCTGATGGCCTGTCTGGTGGTCTGTGACTGGCGGTCTGTCTGATGGCCTTTCTGGTGGTCTGTGACTGGCGATCTGTGTCTGATGGCCTGTCTGGTGGTCTGTGACTGGCGATCTGTGTCTGATGGTCTGTGACTGGCGGTCTGTCTGGTGGTCTGTGGCCTGTGACTGGCGATCTGTGTCTAATGGTCTGTGACTGGCGGTCTGTAACTGACGATCCGTGACTGGCAGTGTTAACATAATCGGTATTCGTTAGGTGCGAGATGTCGGAACGAGTACGCTAGATGTCCAAATTCCCCATGGAAATGATGTTGCTTAACATAACTTATACGTTTTTGAAACACAATTCTGATCCAATAGCGTTCTTAAACGTACACCTTTTCCATTTTTTGTACGCCTAATTTAGGGCTAACTATTTTAGCGACAGCGATAAAAAATACCTATCCTTACCAACTCATATTGTATAACAGACCAAATCATAGGTAATCATCTTACATGAAATTGGGCTAAGAGATGTTCGTGCATCACAGTCGGCAATAGTGAGTATTAGCATGATACTTACCAACAAGATACTGATATAAATTATATATTGAAGACTTCATAAAGACTCATCACGAAGCGTGATGTTCATACTTCGTTGGAACGGTGTCGATTAAGTGTTCAGAAAGTAGTACATTCCACCCTATTTCATGAATAATGTATCACTGGTGACTGGTAGCATCCGTCCCGGGAGTGGCGTCGGGGCGCTTTGTAGTCTCTGGTGAACAACGCTGGCCAGAAGCCAGACCACCTGCGTCTGTTGCCGGAGTGCAGTCTAAGTGAGCTGAGTAGGGTACTGAGTTCAAAGAGTAGCTGGGTGGCGTTGGTTTGATGGTGCAGGTCGTGGGCGCGGCACTCGCTACTGCTGCAAAGAAAACATTTGGACGGATTTCTGTGTACACCTATCGGGTTTGGCGAAAAGAAAGGTGCCTGGTGCACTTGATGGCTAGGGTTGCTTTCTCCTTCGTGTACGCTGGACAGGATTGATCGAACGACGCATACGGTACCTGACGAAGATCACAAGTGACGCACCTCGGTTCCCTTGAGCTACATTGGCCACCCGCATGCCCTAATGAGCCACATCTACCACATGTTGGGCGGCCCCGACAATGCTGCTTGGTATGACCATACCGCTAGCATCGGAAACAGCGCATGGGGTTTGGGATGGAAATCTTACTTTGACTTTGACTCGAATATAGCCAACAGATATGGCGGTAGGCAGGTCTGTGGAGTTAAGTTAAAATGATACTATTGGTTGTTATCATATCGCTCCAACGTCGCACTTTGATCCGATGTGCCTTAACAGCACCTTATTCTTCCAACCCATCGACCATTTTCTCCTCCGAAACATCCCTCAAGTTAAAGTAGTTTATAATTCCCTTCAAATAGTTCCTGGTGTTGTGTCGTACTGAGATTGGAATTGCAAGTTTGCATCGTCAACACTGGTTTCTTGTGGTATATTCGTGGACTCCCGGAGCTACTCCTTCCTCATCGACGCTCTGTAACTCCACCTCTAGTCCTCAATCCCGCAATGTCTCGCATCTAGTGACTTCTCCGAAGCGATGGCACCCACGCTTTCGCTGGAATGGTGAAAGAGAGGAGAGTGTTTTCCCCGGTTCAATTGACAACAAAATTAGAACCCGAGGCGATCGCGGCCTCGGTTCCGGTGCTGCGTAATGAGATGCACTAACAGGTTTCGATGAACCCCGGTAGCTAGGGCCAAGCCCTGCTGGGATGGTACGGGCCGGGGAGACGTAGGACCTAGGCTATCGTGGCTACCAATAGGGTAGCCGGTGTTTGGGTCCTTGCTCAAAGGCCTGAGGCAGATTTGTGTTTTGAAAGTTTCCATAGAGTGCTTGGCTTCAGCTCCTCGAGGCGCCCCATCCTATAGGGCCTCAGGGGAGGGATGGGGGCTCAAACGACTGAGGTCCTGTCGCGGGCGGCTTCTCTCAAAACGATCCGTGGTGTTAAATTAGCGACTTCACATTTAGATCTAAACCGGGTCTGCTCCCGCTCACACGAAACGAAACGCATGATCTAAGGTTGCAACAGGATGTACACCGTATTCAGCACCGCTGCGTGGCAGCATGGTTTACATTTTCACGTGATTCAAGGTGCAGGACTGGAAATGTGACGACAAAGGAAGCACTAAGCTATCGCAGCGTCAAGAGAATATACTCGAGAAATTAGGCAATCTAATCTTACCCACAGCAAATTACACCACGCCATCACAATTCAAAACAGGCCCTCCACCAGTCAGTCGGTAATCAGTTATGTAGAGACACGCAAGAGCAACAAGGCATGCGTGTCCAGCATCTTAGTTAGGAACCCTGGCACCATGTCGGCCAGCGCGGGACGCCAAGCAGAAACTATCGGTACGGATGGGATGCCACGGTAGGGATGACGATGCACATTTGATCATGGTCAGGACCCCTCGGGCACGTTCACGAGCCAAGCAACTGGGCGGATCACACATCCCTTTCCCAGGTGCAAACTAAGCAATGACACAGCTCCCCTTTGGCTATTTCGCATTAGCTTGCGTCTGGATGGACTCAGCGATGGTGATTATCGTGTGCATTTATGACATACAAGTCAACATCCGGCACAGAGAGAGACCCAACCATTCGCCCGTAGTGTCCCACTCCACATCCGTATTTTCTTCCAGCATGGAGCGGTAGTTTGACGTCACGATTTTGTTAGCGCTAGTTCGCAACATAATTGGTTCATCGGTTTCCCATTTATCGGCGAGCGAGGAAGGGCTCAGGGGGAGGGGGAGGGGCAGCTCATTGTCAGTTCCGCACAGATCCGGCCTAAATGAATGCGCCAGTAATGTCGTTACCAGTCTATGACGACGGACGTTGCATGTGACAGCTCCCAGTCTCACGCGGCTGAGGACCACGGGCGTGTGTGGTACAGCTCCCAGTCTCACGCGGCTGAGGATCACGAGCGTGTGTGGTACAGCTCCCAGTCTCACGCGGCTGAGGACCACGAGCGTGTGTGGTACAGCTCCCAGTCTCACGCGGCTGAGGACCACGAGCGTGAGTGGTACAGCTCCCAGTCTCACGCGGCTGAGGACCACGAGCGTGTGTGGTACAGCTCCCAGTCTCACGCGGCTGAGGACCACGAGCGTGTGGTACAGCTCCCAGTCTCACGCGGCTGAGGACCACGGGCGTAGTTGGACAGCTCCCAGTCTCACGCGGCTGAGGACCACGAGCGTGTGTGGTACAGCTCCCAGTCTCACGCGGCTGAGGACCACGAGCGTGTGTGGTACAGCTCCCAGTCTCACGCGGCTGAGGACCACGGGCGTGTGTGGTACAGCTCCCAGTCTCACGCGGCTGAGGATCACGAGCGTGAGTCGCCAGTCACCAGTTGAGAGTATCAGTAAAGCAACACTAATGATCATGATGTATTACAACACGTTGGCCAGAGTTTGCCCACGTGACCTGAATGTCCCCCCCCCCCCCATACACACAGGAGATGCAACGATCTACACACAACATGTGCACAGTATACTCGCTCACTGATGGATACTGTGAGGTACACACACACGCGTGCATGCGTGTGAAATGCTACCAGCATTCTCACTGATCCCAACATCACCAGCATTGCCATTAAAACAACCCGCGGTGTTTCACATTCCCACCACGTCATTTCTTCTTCGTCTTCTTCGTTTTCCTGCTTTTGTCTGGAGATTTGGCGGACACGGTGCTTGAGTCTGAACTGGAGCTGGAGCTAGAGCTGGAGTCAGAGTCAGACGAGCTGGACTCACTGCTGGAACTGTCTGAGTCTGAGTCCGAGTCGTCCGAATCAGACTCGGAATCGGAGACGCTGGTTTTCTTAGCTGCCGCTATCGCTACCTGCCTGAAAAACAACCAGTCCAACATTAGGGGCGGGGCGGACTGACTGTGGTCCGCGAGTAACAGGACAGACCGACTGTGGTCCGCGAGTGACAGGGCGGACCGACTGTGGTCCACGAGTGACAGGGTGGACATACTGTGGTCCGCGAGTGACAGGACGGACCGACTGTGGTCCACGAGTGACAGGGCGGACTGACTGTGGTCCACGAGTGACAGGACGGACCGACTGTGGTCCATGAATGACAGGGTGAACCGACTGTGGTCCGTTAGTGAAAGGGCGGACCGACTGTGGTCCGCGAGTTACAGGACAGACCGACTGTGGTCCGCGAGTGACAGGGCGGATTCACTGTGGTCCGCGAGTGACAGGGCGAATCGATGTAGCCCGAGGATAACAGGACGGACCGACTGTGGTCCACGAGTGACAGGGTGGACCGATTGTGGTCCGCGAGTGACAGGGCGGACCAACTGTGGTCCGCGAGTGACAGGGCGGACCGACTGTGGTCCGCGAGTGTCAGGGTGGACCGACTGTGGTCCGCGAGTGAAAGGGCGGACCAACTGTGGTCCGCGAGGGACAGGGTGGACCGACTGTGGTCCGCGAGTGAAAGAGGCGGACCAACTGTGGTCCGCGTGTGAAAGGGTGGACCGACTGTGGTCCATGAGTGACAGGGTGGACCGACTGTGGTCCGCGAGTGACAGGGCGGACCAACTGTGGTCCACGAGTGACAGGGCGGACCAACTGTGGTCCGCGAGTGACAGGGCGGTCCGACTGTGGTCCGCGAGTGACAGGGCGGACCGACTGTGGTCCGAGAGTAACAGGGCGGGCCGATCGTGGTCTGTGAGTGATACGCAATAGTTATGGATCCCTCATACCTCCCCGGCATTGCCTGTCTTCCGTCTACGTCGCATAGTCCATTGTTACTACCTTTAGCTTGTCTATATTGGGAACAGTACTCTGCACGATGCATAGTCCTGCGCCACACCCTGAAATGTCCACACTGTCACACGAGTGAGCGCTGGCAGACCACACCAGGAAACCAGCCGAGCCCGGCGGGTCGGCTACGTCAACACCAGATGCAGCAGATCTGAGTGCAGTTGTAGATCTGAGATGCAGTTGTAAACCTAGAGCCAACAGAAACCCTTAGTGGAAACGTCACACCTGGAATGAATTTAGCTGGTTGCAATCACTACAGAGTACCGCCTAAACAATCAAGTCAGCTGGTTTAAACCGAATTTTAAATAGGCTCAAACAAGTAGTGACACAAGTTTGAGATTTACTGATACTTAAAAACTTTTCACACCTCACCTCGTTCCATCGATTTGCATCACATGTTGCATCACACGAGGGAGACAATTTTCTTGGCACTATATTTAGCGTAGTACCATATGGGGCAGATTGCATGGTAAAAGACATTTGCCTCCTTCCTGATTATGCTAGAGCATATTTAGGTGACGTCTAGATAAATGTGTATATATATATATATATATATATATATATATATATATATATATATATATATATATATATATATATATATATATATATATGTATGTATGTATGTATATATGTATGCATGCATGTGTATGTATGCATGTATGTATATATGTATGTATGTATGTGTACATATATATATAAATATATGTATATAATATATATATATATATATATATATATATATATATATATATATATATATATATATATATATATATATATATATATATATTGCTGGCTGAACACAGCAGCTTACTTCGCTCTCGTTAGCTTACTTGTCTAACTCGATGCCCGCGATCGTTATGTTCAGAAGACAGTCTTCCAAGGGACACCATTAATATTATTAAAATGCGATCGTTCATATATTCTAGATCACAACGAATTGGCTGTCGTAACTCAACATCAGGTCAGACTTAAGTATCCTATTTGTGCACTTTAAATGAAAATAACGTTGATGAACCAGTAGACACGTTAAAACAAGTCATATACACACACACACCATTCATCGTGTGTGTGGTTTAGGGGCGCATTGACTGCTTAGGTAACATAGCCACATCATTCATCATTCATCATTGTGATACATCGAAGAGGGCCAGAACGCTCCTTACTTTGTTTTACACGTTTATCACCGGGGATATATCCGGAATACCCACGGTTTCCAGTGTCGCGGGGCGTTTTTCGTTCGTGCATTTCGCTACTACCTTAGCGTGAGCTGCAAGGGTATCTGACGTTAGAGAAGTGCTTTGGCTGTTTTGGTATTGAGTTTTGGACCTCACACACACACCCACACCCACAACCATACCCATCTACGCCCACACACCCACGCACACATACAGCGGTGTTCCGGCATAAACGTGATTGTGATTACGGATGCTGTCGCGGAAGCGCCCACACACGCACGCACACATACAGCGGTGTTCCGGCATAAACGTGATTGTGATTACGGATGCTGTCGCGGAAGCGCCCACACACCCACGCACACATACAGCGGTGTTTAACGAGAATCAGACGAACCCGGGACGCTGCTATCTTTTGGAACACCTCTGCCCCACGGTGCCATCAAACCGGACACAGCGCCCCAGGGGACATCCCATCCGGGATAACATATGAGCCGGAGGGATCTGCCGTCCAGGGGGGGGGGCACTCGCACCAGCAGTACGACGCATCAGGACACGGAAATCCGGTCTGTGGAACAAGGTAATCTCATCCGGTCCTAATTGGCGTCTGCCAGCATTGATCTGCGCCACTCAGTTTTACGAATTAGGGCCACGCCGAGGGCGTACGCCGACCACGTATCCCGAAGGCGAGCACGCCCCCATGCCTGGGACGGCCTCCGTGGCCTCGGGGTGGGTCTTCAGGACCCACTATGCTGGACAGACCCCAGGGGCTAGAGGCGGCCCACAGCACCCACAGTCGGACTTTGATACAATAGCAAAACATCAACCGACCATCGGGGGTTGAAGCGGAGGCCGGTGTTTCTCAATACAGGCTCCAGGCAGACATCAGTAGGATGGGTAGTGGCAAATACTGAAAACTTGAGGACCGAAGACTGGGCTGGCCGGTTTGATGCGACAAAGTCCGGTTGGGGCCTGGTCAAAATGAATTGAAGCACCGTCAAAAGGCTAGTTTTTCATACATGTTTTTGTTCTTCATATCAAGTAGCACCATTGGTTTTCCTTGGTTGGTTATTTGGGGTTTAGGGCGCATCGACCAGGTTTGGTCATTTAGCGACCACCATTGGTTTTACATTCAATTAGGTTCGCATATGCTGTTCACTTCACTTTGGAAAGCCTCGCTCATCCCCCAGAACATGGATTGAATTAACCTTGAACCTTCCATCAAGACATCAAGACTTCCTTTCCGCAGTGGAGGGTATTGATAGTAAATGTTCGATCATCATGTCGCTAAGCAACAACGTGAAGGTTACAAAACATTTATTACAACACCCCCATTAATACCCATTACTTACCATCCTCAATCTAAGGAAGGAGGAACATTAAGACCAGGTACCTACGAAGCTTTGAGCAAGTCAGTATTCAATCATCTTCCGAAATGCTTTACCATATATTTAATAATCATCATACCAGATTGACATATCAACACTGTAATATTCTTCAGTCTTCAAAAATCATAATCTAATAAAAAATCAATATACCTAAATAGTTTGCCTTACTATTGTCATGTGTCGCGTTTGTTTTCAGCTTGCACTCTATTAACCCTCGCCGGGCCGGGAGCTATCAAGAGCCCCCTCAGGTTTTCTGCGATAGCGGCCGAATGAGTAGAAACAGACACCAAATTTTCGGTAGCTTATTATACATTTGTTTTGCATATTTCAGGTTCAGGTTTCAGGTCCACTTCAGGTCCAGGTTATCAAAGGTGATTGACCTGGAAAGGGTCAAAGTGATGGATGTTCCAACATATTCAAAGTGCCGCCAATCAGAGTACTTGCAACATAAAAACACCAAACTCAGAGCATACTGTCCTTCCATCAAGACGAACAAACGGGTCTATATCAGAGCCTCTAATGCTCATAGCCTCTAACGGTTCAAAACATTTAGGAATCAAAAGGACTAAGCGTTCAAAACCTCTAAATTCGGAGATTTGCTTCCGTATTGGGAAGTTCAGAACTTCTAGTGTTCAAAACCTCTAACCGTTCGAATTCTCTAGGAGTTCAAAGCATCTAAAGACTCAAAAGCACGAACGATCAAAAGCTCTAGGTGTTCAAAACCTCGAAGGTATCAAAACATCGAATCCACAAAAACAGCAAGAGTTCATACCGACTAATAGAAAACGAGTTCAGAACCTCTAGCGATCAAAGCCTCTAACGTGTTCAAAACCACTAATCAAGAACTTTTGCCTTGAAGAAGTGTGATATTGCTCCGAAAGGTGTCGCGTGAGCGATAAAATCCAAGCAAGCATTTCCTTCCCCAGTTTCCGCATACGAACTTCACACCCTTCCCTCCCACACAAGAAATTCAACCGGAATAACGTTCACCTGCCCGACGACGGTACCGAGCGTTTCACGCGCAGTCACTGATTTTACTATAGTTCTTGGTTTAGATGATTTGAACGTGCATTACTTCTCAAGGTTTATAGGTTTTGAACGCTCAGATATTTTGAACGCTATAGTTTCTGAACCTTAGAGGTTTTGAACGTTATATGCTTTGAACACTTTGAGGCTTTGAACTCTAGGTATTTTGATACAGTAGTAATTTTGAACCGCTAGGTTTAATGAACAGTTAGTTGATTTGAACGTTCGCAGGTTTGACCGCTTTAGAGGTTTTGAAATGTCAGATGCTTTGATATGTTAGAAGTTTTGAACGTCCCCAACAGGAGGAAGTTTCCGCTGATTAGGTGTTTTGAACCATTAGAGGAATTGAACTTTAGAGGATTTAGAAGCTTTGAACTATTCGATGCTCTGAATCCTTAGACGTTCTGATACACCCCAGAACAAACCCTATCTTGAAATACTCATTATGGTCAAGGTTACTGATCTGAGGTCAGGTCAACAAGTGATATTTCGGACATATTCAAGCTTGAACTTACTTGACCTGACCATATGGCATGACCTGACCTGACCTGACCTTATAATTTTCGGATATCAATCGGATACAAATATTGTACTTGAATGGTTCTGTTGGAAGGACGAGAGACATATACACACACACACGCACACGCACACGCACACGCACACACACACACACACACACACGCGCGCACACACACACATATATATAGATATATATATATATATATTCATATTTTCCAGGTCATTCTATAACGTAAAGGTCACGTCACTGGGTTAACATATTATGACCCTTAGCGACTTTAGCATGACCGAAAATAACTAAAAAAAAGATGTAATATGAGCGCTACAGGCTATATTGGCTTGCCAATGACATCCTCCCTGTCTCTAACGTGCAGTTTGGAAGTTGCTTTCAAGCCAGATTCTTACCTGACCTGACCAATCATGTCTTGATGTCTTGAACACTATGCTCAATATAAATGCATTCAAGGACACAAGCTGTCTTTTCATAATTTCCAGGGACTTAAGTCAGAGTCCATACATTGATCTAACACAACAACTGGTGACCTCATTATCAGTCAAAATGCGAATCTACTGTATGTATCGGGCTCTCCACGACGAGGGCTTTCAAACGACGTCCTGCATTTCGTCCTAGCATACGTAGATCGGAAGTTGGGACAGTTTTCAAGAGCTCCCCGTCCCGGCGAAGGTGGATTTGCCGGCCGGCCCGGCGAGTGTTAAAGAAGGATGGCTGAGGTTACTTGGCAACAGCTACAACAATGCGACCATCAGTTGGTGACGTAATGCAGTTACACACCGGGTCCTGTAGACAACATTGATGTGGATACGGTTGGGGTCCTGTAGACAACACTGATGTGGATACGGTTGGGGTCCTGCAGACAACACTGATGTGGATACGGTTGTTTATGTATGCATTAAAATTATTCAGGTATGATTTGAGTCCATATGCATTTCCAAGCATAATTCTGGCAAGCTACGTTCAACTTTGTGGAATTACCTCTCCTGTTCATGTATCTCATGACGTCACGTACTGATTGACATCACATTGCTGGAAGCTTGGGACGCGGTTGTTATTATTTGGCCTTTGGTGCCACACTAATAAACTGTGGACGAAATTTGTGTGGCACCTGTCAGAATGACCAGTAGACAAGTGCTCTATGAAACGATGCCTGACCCGAACATGAATAGTTTTCAATCATCGAAGCCTGTATTGATCAAATATTTTCAGTGTGATATGACTCACTCACTCACTCACTCACTTCACACACAGCCCTTCCTACGGCGACTGCCACAGCCAACTGCCACAGCTACGTGCCCAGCGAGCCACATGCCATAGCCGCATCCCCAGACACCTCATTTCTAATCATGGCCTATGCTATTTTCTGCATAGAACCGTGGGTTAAATGAATACATGCGAGGCTCAGGAACCATAATCAACATATTCCAAGCGCACATGCATGTTCTCTGGAAATGTACCAAGCGGAAATATTAATAGCATGACGGGAGGCGACCACGGAGCTCATGACACCGAGCTTCGTCAACTCCTGTGGTCTGGATGGGTCATAGATGAACATATATATATAGACAGAAACAGATATAGAGATAGGGACAGATACAGAGACAGAGACAGAGACAGAGACAGAGACAGAGACAGAGACAGAGACAGAGACAGAGACAGAGACAGAGACAGAGACAGAGACAGAGACAGAGACAGAGACAGAGACAGAGACAGAGACAGAGACAGAGACAGAGACAGAGACAGAGACAGAGACAGAGACAGAGACAGAGACAGAGACAGAGACAGAGACAGAGACAGAGACAGAGACAGAGAGAGAGAGAGAGAGAGAGAGAGAGAGAGAGAGAGAGAGAGAGAGAGAGAGAGAGAGAGAGAGAGAGAGAGAGAGTGAGAGAGAGATTACTGCATTTACGGACTGTAGACCAAACCACGCCATCCGGCCCCTGGAAGACATATGTGATATACTGCCAATCCACGCCATCCGGCCCCTGGAAGACATCTGTGATATACTGCCAGAAATGGGCCGTGTAACAGCTACTGAGAGGCTAGGAATCTTCATGTGCTCCGGTGATGCCATGGCAAAGGTTACCAAGCTCCGTGCTCAGGTGTGAATCATGCCTATCTGAGGTCACCAGGTACAGCATATTCCTCTGGTTATGGTGATGACATTTGCTTGGGACTCCAGAGTTGCTGTTAACCGTATTTTGTGCGGGCTTTCGGCACTACGGTGCTGGCCCGATGTCGATGCAAAACATGGTGTTCGATTCACCTATTTATTTACACAAATAACATATTAGATTACACGAAACTTATACGAAAACAACTACAAATAGCTGTCTAGGGTGGGGGAGGGGGGGGGGGGGAGACATGTCCCCACACGGCATATGGTTGAAACTGGAAACTGGTGAAGACTGACTGAAGACTGGTTAAGATTGAAAATAGCTGTCAGATTATGTGCTGTGAACGTGGCGGGATTATGCTGGTACACTTCATGTATTTATTGAATTCTACCATGATTTAAAAATGAAAAGCCGTGTTTTAAGCCCGTTGCAAGGGGACGAGTAGTCTAGGGGTAAGGTGCTCGTCTCACAATCGAAAGATTGTGGGTTCGAGTCTCACCTGTCGCTACTCTTCGCCCGCGACCAATCGGCGTGAGAGATTGGCGACGCTATATGACTCAACAGTCGACGTGTCATAAAAACCAATAACCAACCAACCAACCAAGCCCGTTGCACGTGGCGCGAACCTCAGATCATACGGCCGACTGACGGCCGTTAAAAATATAAGAGAAAAAATCGAGAATCGCGGGCACTCAGTCGAACTACGTTCTCGACAGATGTCAGAGGTGCGTTTGTGGCGCAGCCGTATCTTTCATTTCACATGCATCATGGCTCTGGATGCTGACTGCTACCATATGGTTGCAAACGTAGATACGAAATATAAGCTAAGTATAAGTAGATAAGCTTTCATGGTACATGGAAGCTTTGTTGTTTAAAAAAAAACTTACCACCTATCTCAAATAGCCGCACTTGCTCCACATTTTGATAGCCCACACCTAAGTAGAATCACATCAAATATCTCCGGGTGGTGAGGTACTTTTATGTACTCTTTACAAAAAAGAAGTCACAACCTAATATAAATATAAATTGGTTATATTGGGACCTGCTTCGTGGCTCTAGAAATTCCGAAATATAATTCATGAAAAAGATAACCAGTTCAAAGTTAGAAGCCAAATATCAAATTTAAAATAAAAACAAAATTATCCAGTTTTGTGGTATACTTTGGGAAGGATGGGGACGAGAGAGACGAGCCCGAAGTGTTTTTGTCCTTAACACGCGCCCTGCAGGGACTCTGAAAATTACGCGCACTGGAGGGGGGGGGGGGCGGATTCCGCCCCCTTAGATCTCGGCTCCTATTAAAGGTGGAGTGACGACATGCGCAGGGTGGAATGGTACTGTAGTGAACTCTATTGTGTGCAAATTTCATGACCTTAGGTCAATATCTTCAAGGTCAAATGAGGTCACATACGTAAAAATTGTTTTGTTTTGCGTAGCTTGGCTTGTCATTGTTATGGATCGCTGTGATCGTGCTTCAATGCTCGAAAATGGGCATCAATGACGTTTTGGACATTACTAATGATGCAATGCAGATGCTAGACCCGGCATTTGACCTCAGGTAAACTATATAGCAGCACTTTATCAGGTCAGTTACCTGTTCCAGTTACCGGAACCGGGCCGCCCGCCCGACTGCTCCGTCGGGCAGCTCGGCGCAATCGGCTTTGCAAAGGGAGTGAAGTACATGAATAAAGTATGGAAACGCTTAGGTACACAATGACAAACAGTAGTTTTCAGGATGTGTAGGGAGTAACATGCAAAGCGACATTAATCGCATGACAGTCATTTGCATTTATGACAACATTCCAGTTGACCAAGTTTGGTTCGATTAACCTGTCATGAACTTGACCTGACTTGGCCTCGGTGACCTAACATGACCTTGAAACAATATACATCAAACAAGTCGCTAGTGTTGCCAAGAACACTTTCCTTTTGCCAATAAACAGGAAGCGCATCAGCGCCGATTTTTGTGGTCTGGCGCTACGAAATGTTTTGACTTTAACGGCCCCTAACTCGAAAAATTTTCGGCCTATTTCCGTTTTTTCTTGCTTTAAACGACACGCCGGACATTTCTAAGCAGGTACGCACAAATGGCGTATATCGACCGGTAAAATCTAGAGTTATGTACGAAAAACCGGAGGGATGGGCGGATTTCGCCCCCCCCCCCTCCAGTGCGCGCGTTAATCCTTAGGCCAAAGGAATTACACCAGATCAAATCGATTTTGACACCACTTGGGACCCCGTTAATTATTTTAGCGAAGTTACACCCCTGGTTGGAACCAGCTTTACTAACTAAAAAAGGGACCGCAGGCCAGTGCATCTTGAGGAAACGTTCGGCATCTTACAAATATCCCCCATTCGGGGCACTGCGGACTGAAACCAACCGTGAAACCACTTTCCCGCCGAAATATTTTCACCCTCCAGTTGGGAGCAGCGAGGTGAGCAGCACGACCAAAACCCATGTGACCTGTTTGACCTGTGTGACCACCTTGTTCGGTAGACTGTGTCCGGATCCGTTCAGGACTGTCCGGGCATCATCCGTTCGGTAGACTGTGTCCGGAACCGTTCAGGACTGTCCGGGCATCATCCGTTCGGTAGACTGTGTCCGGAACCGTTCAGGACTGTCCGGGCATCACCTGTTCGGTAGACTGTGTCCGGATCCGTTCAGGACTGTCTGCGGGCATCACCTGTCTGGCAATCGACCGCTTCATTCAATCGTCGCTAGCCCCAGGCTTTGGTAAACAGATCCGGCGCCTGATGGCTGCATCGATCCGGTGCCGGCCAATCAGCGGCGGCTAATAGGCTCTCTGGTCGGTACAGCATCCTCTGGGCAGCAGAACACCCACTGGCCGGCACAACATCCTCTGACCAGCAGAACACTCTGGTCGGTACAGCATCCTCTGGGCAGCAGAACACCCACTGGCCGGCACAACATCTCTGACCAGCAGAACACTCTCGAACCGGCACTGGTTCTCTGGTCGGTACAGCATCCTCTGGGCAGCAGAACACCCACTGGCCGGCACAACATCCTCTGGCCAGCAGAACACTCTCGGACCGGCACTGGTTCTCTGGTCGGTACAGCATCCTCTGGGCAGCAGAACACCCACTGGCCGGCACAACATCTCTGACCAGCAGAACACTCTGGTCGGCACAACATCCTCTGGCCAGCAGAACACTCTCGGACCGGCACTGGTTCTCTGGTCGGTACAGCATCCTCTGGGCAGCAGAACACCCACTGGCCGGCACAACATCCTCTGACCAGCAGAACACTGGTCGGCACAACATCCTCTGGCCAGCAGAACACTCTCTGGTCGGCACAACATCCTCTGGCCAGCAGAACACTCTCGGACCGGCACTGGTTCTCTGGTCGGTACAGCATCCTCTGGGCAGCAGAACACCCACTGGCCGGCACAACATCTCTGACCAGCAGAACACTCTGGTCGGCACAACATCCTCTGGCCAGCAGAACACTCTCTGGTCGGCACAACATCCTCTGGCCAGCAGAACACTCTCGGACCGGCACTGGTTCTCTGGTCGGTACAGCATCCTCTGGGCAGCAGAACACCCACTGGCCGGCACAACATCCTCTGACCAGCAAAACACTCTGGTCGGCACAACATCCTCTGGCCAGCAGAACACTTTCGGACCGGCACTGGTTCTCTGGTCGGTACAGCATCCTCTGGGCAGCAGAACACCCTCTGGCCGGCACAACATCCTCTGACCAGCAGAACACTCTGGTCGACACAACATCCTCTGGCCAGCAGAACACTCTCTGGTCGGCACAACATCCTCTGGCCAGCAGAACACTCTCGGGCCGGCACTGGTCCTCTGGCCGGCAGAACATCCTCTGGTCAGCAGAATACCGTCGGGCCGGCACTAGCCCCTGGTCGGTACAACATCCTCGGGCCGGCACTGGTCCTCTAGTCGGTGCAGCATCATCTGATCATTAGAACACCATCGGGCCGGTACTATTCCTCTGGTCAGTACAACATCCTCTGGTCAGCACAGCATCCTCGGGCCGACACTAGTCCTCTGGCCAGCGAACATTTTCAGGCCGGCACTGGTCTTTTGATCGGTACAGCATCCTCTGGCCAGCAGAACACCTTCGGGCCGGCACGAGTTATCAGTCCCAGACAGATGTGCAGGCTCTCAGTCCGAGGCGAAGGATCACTTGATCCGCACGGGGACATACGGACCCGCGTCTACTCCGGGATATAGGGGGCCGAGGGCCGAAGTGGCGCATCCCTCTTGCCTTATACCTTTTTTGTTCTTTTACGACGCATTCAACCGCTAGGTCATATAGCGTCGCCAACCCCTCACGCCGATTGGTCGCGGGTGGACTCGGTAAATACCGTCGGCTGTGAGATTCGAACCCACGATCTTGCGATCAAGAGTCCGACGCTCTACCAACTGAGCTACCGCGGCACCCGCATCCCTCTTGCAACTGGGTCCGTGCAACAGGTGCTTAACTTCCAGAATTATGTCAATCCAGAACACGGGCAGAGGGAGCGCGGGACTCAGTAAAACGGAGCTGATCAACAGACGGTGAGGGGGGGAGGGACAACTTGACCTACCGGCTCAGGAAGGGCAACGTTGTTAAGGATGAATACCGGATCTGCACAGGACCGTTGCCACAGCTTGCCCGCGCTGGTAATTGACAATGCATGACCAGTACATTGACGACGAAGAGTATTTCGAAGCAAACTTTACTGATAGTAAATCATACTAAAACCGTTGTTGGAAAGCCTTACGACACGTTCCAGCATACTTTCGAAGACAACGGCTCAGTTCATCGTGAGAAGCGCGAGAAGGCGGAAGTGGTCCGACGGGCAGCAGCCCCCAGGCGGACATATACCGCCGGCACGACACCGCTGACCGGACGGCGCCATTTGTCGGCGCCATTTGTCGGCGCAGATGGCACCGCCCGACGGCCGTTGCCCGACTGCGCCTAGATTGTCAGACCAGGGCCGCATTTTGAGAGCGTCGTTACTGGACGTCGCCGGCGGATCAGCAGTTGCCGAGTCCGCGTCATCTCCACTCTCCCGGCGTGCGACGCGCGGTCACACCGACAGCACGCCAAAACGTGTGAGGTACACTGCTGCGTGAGTAACAGTACGAGCAGCGCTGTAATTCGCAGATAGATGACGTGGGGGGGGCTTAGGGGCGCATCGACTGCGTTGGTCATACAGCGCAGATGACGTCATCC
>JAOTOM010004875.1:150000-160000 GCA_034440615.1 Ashinkailepas kermadecensis
GAGAAGCTCACACGTGTAGCCTGCAGCTGCCTGTAGCCCTGACGTGTAGTCTGCAGCCGCCTGTAGCTCTCACGTGTAGCCTGCAGCCGCCTGCAGCCCTCACGTGTAGCTTACAGCCGCCTGTAGCCTTCACGTGTAGCCTGCAGCCGCCTGTAGCCCTGACGTGTAGCCTGCAGCCGCCTGCAGCCCTGACGTGTAGCCTACAGCCGCCTATAGCCCTGACGTGTAGCCTGCAGCCGCCTGCAGCCCTCACGTGTAGCCTGCAGCCTCCTGCAGCCCTCACGTGTAGCTTGCAGCCGCCTGTAGCCCTCACGTGTAGCCTGCAGCCGCCTGCAGCCCTCACGTGTAGCTTACAGCCGCCTGTAGCCTTCACGTGTAGCCTGCAGCCGCCTGTAGCCCTGACGTGTAGCCTGCAGCCGCCTGTAGCCCTCACGTGTAGCCTGCAGCCGCCTGCAGCCCTCACGTGTAGCTTACAGCCGCCTGTAGCCTTCACGTGTAGCCTGCAGCCGCCTGTAGCCCTGACGTGTAGCCTGCAGCCGCCTATAGCCCTCACATTTAACCTGCAGCTGCCTGTAGCCTGCAGCCGCCTGTAGCCCTGACGTATAGCCTGCAGCCGCCTGCAGCCCTCACGTGTAGCTTACAGCCGCCTGTAGCCTTCACGTGTAGCTTGCAGCCGCCTGTAGCCCTCACGTGTAGCCTACAGCCGCCGGAAGCTCGATAAAACGCAGCCAGCAGGCCACTTTCAACTCTTGTTGATTTGAAGACGTCACACAGTTTAAGGGAAAGTGGTCGTTATATGGGAGGCAGTGCACCGGGGCAGGTATATGCGGGGCAGGTACAGACAGGTGCCTTCATGGTGCAGGTGGGTGGTTGCCACAAGAGCTTGGGAAAATTGCAATCTCAGCAAAACGCCGAGTTGCGTAGAAATGAAGCACTTCATAAGAGCTCCAACCTTTCAACTTTATAGTAATTTCCTACGTGCTTGAAAGCATCTGGTGGTGAGAGGTATGCATCTGATGCCAAATAAGGAACTGCTACCAATGGAGGCACCACTATCTCCAAGCCAATAGCTGACATCACATGGGTATCCACCGCTACATCAAACAGCCTCGTTTCACGGATCAAAGAACGCGATGATATAGTAACGGTTCGTAATCTATTCGACCTCAGTTCCATTTCATACATGACAAAAATGCCCTCCTTAACCTTCCCAGTGTAGGGAGTGGGCCAATTTACACCGCAATCCCCCATAAACCCTGAGGGTTTCTCTGCTAACTTTCAAACCGTTTAAAATATCGCTTTGAAATTTTGCATATCCTTCAACAATTCATAATCACATCGTGTATAAAAACCGAAGGTGCAATCTGTCATGGTTCCAGGTCATGGCTGATCAGCCAGGTCACGACCTCGGGTCGAATGCGGGTTTTGGATGCAAATTAAAACATTTGTGATGAGTGAACCGAACAAGATAGTCAAAAGTAAAACGTGAGTGGATAGACAAATGATGAAAAAACTAACACAAACATGGAACATCAGGGCAAATACTCACTTCAAATGGAGGTCTTAGCTGCTAGAATAATTTTTGCTTTCTCATAACTGAGAAAGCAAAACTCATGTTTTGCATGCGTGATCCTCAGTACCTTTCCCTCAGCACAATACGTTTCGAAAATCATCAGCTTCAACAGTTATCACATATTTCCAGGCACTTAAACCTCGCTTGACCCGTGCCCTTGACTATTGCATGTATCACCCATTGCACTATGCGTATGCACACGTATATGCACTATTGCACACGTGTTTATCAAATGACATCACACCTTAGACCTGGCTGAGCCTCACGTTTGCATATCACCGATATTGACGGCGAAATTCAGTTTGCTTCACGAATAGAGTCGGAGAACTACGGCGAAGACCGGGTGACTGGCTGCACTCCAACAATGATTTGCTTAGCCTGAGCTAGAACGCTAACCAAAAGGGGTAGCTAAATGTTCCAAGTGACTGTGAAAGTTTAAGTATGGAGTTACCTCATGCCGTTTACGAAACATCTCTATCTAGCTTAGAACAAACGTTAGTGGTGGGGGTGGGGGCAAATTAACACCCTAGCACTACGAGAGTGAAAAATACAGCATGCAGTTCAAATTCCACCTTGCTCTATCTTCCTAATCCTGAAGGATGACATCAAGCAATAACATTTTTCCCTTCAGATATTCAACCGAATTCCCTGGTTTATACGGCTTGACTCACCGTTTGGAGAGTCCATTTTCAAATACGGCGATAGCTCCTCTACGTAACGTTCGACAGGCGCGACAGACAAACCCGACACTCGACACCGCCACCCAACTCCCAGGACAGACAAACCCGACACTCGACACCGCCACCCAACTCCCAGGACAGACAAACCCGACACTCGACACCGCCACCCAACTCCCAGGACAGACAAACCCGACACTCGACACCGCCACCCAACTCCCAGGACAGACAAACCCGACACTCGACACCGCCACCCAACTCCCAGGACAGACAAACCCGACACTCGACACCGCCACCCAACTCCCAGGACAGACAAACCCGACACTCGACACCGCCACCCAACTCCCAGGACAGACAAACCCGACACTCGACACCGCCACCCAACTCCCAGGACAGACAAACCCGACACTCGACACCGCCACCCAACTCCCAGGACAGCTCAACCAATGGCTTTCAATCGCCAGGGTTCATACCAAAAATGCGTCTTTGTCCCAAGTCCAGGGACGGAGAATACGCAGCACAAAGCTTCCTGCAAGTACCGCCATTTACTGGCAACACATTACAAATTACGATCTATTTGCTCCATAATTGTCTGCTGATCAGAAGTGCACACTGCTCGGCCTTGCAACAACAAAGCAAAACAAAACAAACATAGAAACAAAAAGGCATGCCCACAACGCTTGGTTTGCATGCACCAATGATTCAGCACAGGCAAGCGATTAAGCATCACACGGACAGGGGAATACCAGAAGACAGTCACGGGGGAAGCCTGATCAAAGGCAAGCAGGGGACCCCGCTTAGGCATCACACGGACAGGGGAATACCAGAAAACAGTCACGGGAGGAAACCTCATCAAAAATGAGCAGGGGCACCCCGCCCTCCCCACAAGGAGTATTATTAGCTAGATAAAACCGAAGCTTCAGCTTCATTCCTATTCATACCGATGTTGTTTGTCGTCTCAGCGCTTGCTGAGTCGCGCTCCCAAACTCCCAAGCGCCTTTCAAGCTGATATAACGCACCCAAATTGAAATTTAAATAAATATAGCTGGAGTTGTTGGGCGTGTTGTGGCATACTCGATGAAAATCCGTCTGAAGAGTTTGCCAGCTCCAGTGGCAATACCTGATGTGTTTTTTTGCTATTTGGCGTGATAAGAAACTGAGTAGGTGCACATGGATAACTTCGCTAAGTATGATGACTACAACAAAGAAGTCGCTAATAGCTCCACACACCTTTCGGCTAAAAAAATAGTAGAAGTTCATTAAAACGACTTCAAGGCATTGATGGTTAGATACTACAATAATTTTGATTGGTGGCAATTAATGGCGTCACAACGGGATATATACATCAGTTTGTATTTAGTTTACACGAAGCGTGCTATCTGATTTATAACACACATCTTTGACCCATCGCACTCACCTGGCTAACTTAAGTTCATTCACGTATTTGAAAAACAAAAAGTAAGGCTACTTATTTTGCAACAAACCTGAGGCTGAAATAAAGCTGCTATAGCTGTTCCTAACAACATTCTTACCCTTGCCAATTTCTGCCAGCTTTATACTGTTGTGCATGTAAAGAATGGTGATAATGAAAATGCATCGTAGTGCAGTCACGAGAGGAACTTGCGATAAAAGTGCTGGGGGGGAGACTAGCAATGCGGGCATTGGCAAAGACAGCACAAGAGGTTTCGATAAGAGTATCTTAGGGTAATATGCTAAATTGCTGGCATAATCAATTGGGGTAGATGGAGAGTTCCAGCTACAGAGATATTGAGACATCATAGGTGGAGTTCTCTATCCCTTTGGGAACTCTAGCCCTCCATTACTCCTCAGAGTGCCAGTAATGCTATATTTTAACATGTTGCCCTGGCGCCTCAGTATCTTAAGCAACTAATTCAGTGCTCCAGTATTGTTGAAAGGCCTGATATTGAAGAAAACTACACTTCCACACGTGTGAGCACAGTTGCAGCGATTTATGCAACATTATCACGGATACCATCCTGTGCAACTTTATTGGTCCACTACCTCTTTTCCGAAGCCGACGAAGATCAACATCAGCTATTGTACGGTGCTAACTATGATACATCTGCTAAATTTCCGGAGCGCACCCCACCCGCTTCAGAGACTATTGCACCATGCAGACCCAGCGTGAATTATCTTGCTACCCCAATGGTGAAGAAGGTACTACATTTTGTTATTACACCTCCTTGCTGTGCTCTCATAACGTCTCTCACACATCAAAGCCCAACATTATCCAAGGAAACTTAATTCCAATTGAAAACAACTCGCATACCGACAGACAAACTTCCAGCGAAATTTTTGGTCTTCACTCGTGAAAACATCAAAGCATTCTTTGTGGTTGAAGCTTCCAGCGACAAGAGTAATTGTCTAGAAGATATCTCCCCGAGTTAGAACCCGATGCCTGAGTTAGTTGTCTCGAGAATTTGCATGAGGATAGTTTTCAATGGAAGACATGTTCTCAACTTGACAGCTATGGATGGACGAATTACTTCCACTGAAACCATCAGACTCTGCTGAATATTAACGCAGTAGATTACTAACCATAAGCGAATTTCATTAAAAAAAAACATCACTGACGAAAAATAAAATGTTCGCCATGAAAAATACGCGGTGTCGTAGTTCGGGTTTATAAACATTCGCCATATGTGACAGTACTGTCCTCACAGCAAGAAGTACAATTATGCCTTCATTCCATCTGCAGGGCATCATCTATTTTCAGTCAGGAATTCAAACGTCAAAATCTAATTGGTCACAGGACGCGGCAGGCTGTCATATCTGGCTCACTTTGCCATATCATCAATGATGTCACATGCCCCCTTGTCATGTGAAGTGGCAAAGGTTCTGCACGAAAATGAAACACCAAAAATCCTGCCAGTGGTGACAGATACTTACAAAATTACACGTATTTTATTCTCATGTGGCACAGGCGTCGCTGAATAAGTTGGTTGGTTATTGGAGCTCTGGGGCGCATCGACTGAAGTAGGGTACTTTTTAGAGGCCGGATACACAACTTCGAACCACGGGAATTACCTTTAGAAAGAATGCGTACACCATTGTCGTGTACGCATGCTTTGTGCTATCCCAGATGAAGCAATAGTGCCCAGGTGGTGTAGTTTGCCGGCCTCCTTCCAGTACAGGACAAACGGGTGGACAGTCAAATGAAACAGACACTGGGGTCAGTCAAATGAAATGCAGTGCATTTCGAGCACGAACGTCGCGACGGATGTTGAATAGGAGGAGGAGAGGGTCTCAGGTCGATTTTATCCATGCAACGCCATAGGTGAAATGCTAAATTTCACGACGCTTGTGGGACGCGTCCCACAGTGCCTTGGCAAAGACCATGCCACTGGGCAGCATCCTACACCACGAGTTATATTTCCGCAAAATCGCCTTGTATTATTGCTTCATTTTCCTTCATATTCTCCTTCATATGTGGAAAGTGCCTTCCCTGTTCCTGTGCCGCATGATGGCGTTTCGTCAGCTCCACTATTTTTTTTAGTAACTCTTTTCTACATTGAAAGTGGTTACCAAAGTGCAGCGATTCGCAGTTGCTCAGTGCTTATGCTTAATTTCACCACGGAGCTCGTCTCTGCATCATGACTGTCCAGTTATTTGAAGAGTGGCAGGATCCATTGTTCTCCCGCGCACTGCTGGCCGGTATGCATCATACAGTCGCGGCTGTTGACGTCACATACCGCGTGGCTTAACAGATGGCGGTGGCTGACGTCTGACCTCGCACCGAGATCATCAGTTTGGATTCTGATGATGCGTTCAGGCACACACCGAGCTTTTGCCGCGGACCAGCCCGAGTAGGTGCCCTGCCGCGCCACACTTAATAGGCAAATACGAGTGCCTGATTTCCTAGGGTCGAGTCGCATTCTTTCCATGTTCGATAGCATCCAATACATGCCAGCTCTTCTGAAGCACAATTACGTCGTTGTACGTAAAAGAGCCTATGGATGACCTGCCGGTACTCGGTGGCAATAACTCTGTGAGGTTTGTTAATGGAAACTATAAGGCGTACATTGAAAGCTATAAAGGTTTTGTATTAACCCGCACCGTCTCGGGGGGGGGGGGTTGATATGCAACCCCCCCCTAAGGTTTTCCGCGGATAGGGAAAGAACGGCGCGCGGCAGCAAAATTTGGCATACCTTTTCCCACATCAATTTCGCATGTTGTGTCAAAATTTTGAGGTCAGGTCATCTAGGGTCAACGAGTTAGTAAGGTCATGAGGTCACTTCCAGTAAAATTCAACCAGTCGTAACGCTTTAACTGATAAAGATATTTTAATGAAACTTTCAGCGTTTGCTGAATGAAACTTTCAGCGTCAATTGTATTTTTGTCGTGAACACCAATTGACAAAAATACAAAAAACACCAAAAGGTCTTTTGCATACATTGAATACGTCCTAGTACTCAGCCCTACAATGTATTATTACACTCTGCACAATTTGCTCAGACACACATGGGACCAATATTCTCAGAAAAATGCAGCCCGGCCTGGTTGGTTGGTTATTGGTTTTACGACACGTCGACCGATGAGTAATGTAGCGTCGCCAATCTCTCACGCCGATTGGTCGCGGGCGAAGAGTAGCGACAGGTGAGACTCGAACCCACAACCTTTTGATTGCGAAACGAGCATCTTACCCCTAGACCACTCGTCCAAAGAACGAACATTTAAACAATGGAGCATGACGTAAGGCCTGGCTAAAGTCAGTCGGCTCATGTTTCTGCTTCGAGGGGGGAGGATTGGGCCGTACCAATTAACGCCATCGCACCAATCCATTATATCGATATATGGCAAAGCGATCTTACACCCCCGGGCAAGGAATGCCACGTGACCACTCCCACGCGAGCCACTGCGTCCTGTCAATGGCGCCGCAACTGCTTAAATCGGTCTCAGCTCACAGGCTATGAGGATCCACCTGGCTATAGTAAGTTAGTTATTTTGGCTTTAGGGCGCTTCGACCAGAGTTGATCATTCGCGCCCACACTTGGCTATAGAAGTCGATGCGACCGTAATCTCAAGAAACCAAACAAAGTCGTCGCGTGTACTCGACTCTAGACGAGAACGTCCCAGCAATGTCGACCCGACGGCAGTAACGTCGGAACCAATACCGACCCGACGGCCGTAAAGTCCGAACCAATACCGACCGGACGGCCGTAACGTCCGAGCCAATGGCGACCCAGCGACCGTGACGCCCAAGCCAATGTCGACCCAACGACAGCAACGTCCGAACCAATACCGAGCCGACGGCCGTAACGTCCGAGCCAATGGCGACCCAGCGACCGTGACGCCCAAGCCAATGTCGACCCAACGACAGCAACGTCCGAACCAATACCGAGCCGACGGCCGTAACGTCCGAGCCAATGGCGACCCAGCGACCGTGACGCCCAAGCCAATGTCGACCCAACGACAGCAACGTCCGAACCAATACCGAGCCGACGGCCGTGACGTCCGAGCCAATGGCGACCCAGCGACCGTGACGCCTAAGCCAATGTCGACCCAACGACAGCAACGTCCGAATCAATGCCGACCAGACGGCCGTAACGTGCTCCGGGTTACCATGTCGGCACTGCAAGACTGTCCAATAAGCGTCCATCTGAACGAAAAATAGTGTGCGACACGGCACCACCAGACAGGGTGGAGCCGTCTGGCGTGTACTGGCTGTATGAGACACGGCACCACCGGAGACACGGTGGTGCCGTCTGACGTGTACTGGTTGTATGAGACACGGCACCACCGGAGACACGGTGGAGCCGTCTGACGTGTACTGGTTGTATGAGACACGGCACCACCGGAGACAGGGTGAGGCCGCCTGGTGTGTACTGGCTGTATGAGACACGGCACCACCGGAGACACGGTGGAGCCGTCTGACGTGTACTGGCTGTATGAGACACGGCACCACCGGAGACAGGGTGTAGCCGTCTGGCGTGTACTGGCTGTATGAGACACGGCACGACCGGAGACATGGTGGAGCCGTCTGACTGCTCGGCTGTACAGGGCTGCCTCCGCTTGATCATGTCTAATCACCATTAGCAAGTCAACTGCAACCGACCGGACAATCACGCCACTAAACACACAATATCGTACTGTGCACCTGGCCGGACAGTTATGCTACCACACACACACAATGTGTAGTGTTGCGCGCCTGACTGGACAGTCACGCCACCAAAACACACAATGTGTCTTGCTGTGCACCTGACCGGACAGTCACGCCACCGCACACACAATGTGTCTTGCTGTGCACCTGACCGGACAGTCACGCCACCACACACACAATATAGTACTGTGCACATGGCCGGACAGTTATGCTACAACATACACACAATGTGTCGTGTTGTGCACCTGACCGGACAGTCACGCCACCACACACACAATGTGTCGTGCTGTGCACCTGACCGGACAGTCACGCCACCACACACACAATATCGTACTGTGCACCTGACCGGACAGTTATGCTACCACATACACACAATGTGTCGTGCTGTGCATCTGACCGGACAGTCACGCCACCACACACACAATGTGTCTTGCTGTGCACCTGACCGGACAGTTACGCCACCACACACACAATGTGTCGTGTTGTGCACCTGACCGGACAGTCACGCCACCACACACACAATGTGTCGTGTTGTGCACCTGACCGGACAGTTATGCTACCACATACACACAATGTGTCGTGTTGTGCACCTGACCGGACAGTCACGCCACCACACACACAATGTGTCTTGCTGTGCACCTGACCGGACAGTTACGCCACCACACACAAAATGTGTCGTGGTCCGGTCTGTATGTGGTAGAGTCGAGACAGTCACGCCACCACACACACAATGTGTCGTGTTGTGCACCTGACCGGACAGTCACGCCACCACACACACAATATCGTACGTGTTGCGCACCTGACCGGACAGTTATGCTACCACATACACACAATGTGTCGTGTTGTGCACCTGACCGGACAGTAACGCCACCACACACACAATGTGTCGTGCTGTTTCATTCAATGCGAACCTGACATAATGATATGAAATACAAAAACGACAAAATACACTATTCCCCGGTACCGGTGGCGACTCAGTGGCGAAGCACACCATATACTGCTGAAGTGATCACAACTGAAGCGATCACAGCTGAAGTGATCACGGCCGATATAACCACTGCTGAAGTGATCACGGCCGATATAACCACTTCTGAAATGACCACGGCTGAAGTAACAACAGCTGAAATACTCATGACTGAAGTGGCGTGATAGAACTTCCAGCCAGTAATCACACCACGACATCACCACCTTAGCTGTCAGCCCGGCCCAGTGTGTCGTTATCCATGTACAATGCTGACAGCTGCATTCCAGCAGCACCACCGCCGGACAGAGTCCGAGTCAGAGCCAGAGATAGAGAGATAGAGAGATAGAGAGATAGAGAGATGGTGAGATGGAGAGATATAGAGATAGAGAAGAGACTGCAGACGGCTGCGTGTGCTGCAGTGCACCATGCTCCGACAGCAGCCGAGGTTGGTATTATTATTCAGACGGCGGCTGCTAACATTGACACACGAGACATTTGACTGCTCAAACATGCCCTGCGCTTGTCTGACCTTTCAACAGATCCTTGAGTCCGTCAAATCCGGCGTAAACACGCACACCCGCACACACAGGAACAGACACAGACACAGACATACTGACAGACACAGACAGACAGACAGACAGACAGACAGACAGACAGACAGACAG
>JAOTOM010004875.1:162500-480000 GCA_034440615.1 Ashinkailepas kermadecensis
CCATGCCAGCTGCATCTGTCCGTCCGGCTCAGGCTGCCTGACCATGCCAGCTGCATCTGTCCGTCCGGCTCAGGCTGCCTGACCATGCCAGCTGCATCTGTCCGCCCGGCTCTGGCTGCCTGACCATGCCAGCTGCATCTGTCAGACCGGCCCAGGCTGCCTGACCATGCCAGCTGCAGCTGTCCGCCCGGTCCAGGCTGCCTGACCATGCCAGCTGCATCTGTCCGTCCGGCTTAGGCTGCCTAACCATGCCAGCTGCAGTTGTCCGTCCGGCTTAGGCTGCCTGACCATGTCAGCTGCAGCTGTCCGTCCGGCTTAGGCTGCGTAACCATGCCAGCTGCAGCTGTTCGTCGCCCAGTGCTGTGTCCCGTTCAGCGCTCCCAGCAGCTGCCTTCCATCTGACGGCCGAGTTTCCGACGGTCTGATCAGCATGCGCAGTTGTTGCGCGCTCACAGGTCGGATGGAATCTGACGAGGCGCAGCTCCAGCGCATGCACTTCTAGCAGGCACGACTCCACCACTTAACCCGCGCACGTCCGGGGGGGGCGGAAGATATCTGCCCCCCCCTGCGGTTTTTCCTACTTTGCCGCCATACTAATCGGGATAGCAAGGCCAAACCTCGCATGGCTGCTCATTGATCTTTTCCGCATGTCCTCAGAAATTTTTGACCCTGGGTCATCTCAAGTCAGGTCACCAGGTCATGCGAAGTGACCCAACATCCCTCGGAGTTCTAAGTGGCATCACTCCCACAATAATTGGGCGATTGATTCAAACTTATATCACGTCATGATCTTATCAAGGACTATAATATGTATATCACGTTTTTTTTTGTAGCATTGACCTGAGGTCAGGTCGCGGCCATGGCTTCCCCATTATAGGCCTATGGTAAAATATACAAATGTTTCCTGGTTACATATTTGCTCTCGGAATCACCTCCAACGGTTATGGCGTGTAGCTCAAAGCTATTCTCAATGTCCCCGCTGACATTTTTGCTCGGTGACCTCACCAAGGTCAGCTGAGGTTACCTGGAATCACTAGCACATTTCTGCGCATTATATCGCACTGCATTGAGCTAGAAGGCTGATATTACCATCATTGTGCTTGTATCGCCAAGACGTGTCGATTGATATATTACATGACCTCCCTAGTCTACCCCATGACCTTGACCTGAGGTCATAGTTTCGGTGACCCATCTGTTGACCTGACCTTAAATTACACAGCGTATGTCGATAGCACATTTCAAGGGCTGTCGAATAGCGTTTGCAGTTTATTTCTATCTGTTACAGGTCCTGAGATATGTGCCAATATCTGAGGGTGCCACCCGATCTGGTCGAATTTGACATATGATGACCCAGTGACCTAAATATTGAACTGAGCGAGAAAATGACCGAAATACTTTCGATAGAGCTTGTCACCAGCTCTCCAACGCCGTTTTCCGTTTGTCGCCACCTAGCATAGTTCTGGAGATCTTAGGGGGGGGGCAGACATCTGCCCCGCCCCCCCGGACATGCGAAGTTGGCGCGGACCGCCGGACGTGCGAGTGTTAAAGTGTCAACTTCAATCTCAACAGTCAGTCAAGACTCATCTTTAGTCGACTAAAGCAGCAATTCTTCCTGTTTTTGCGGCAGTGCATCATAAATAGGGAAGTTGAAGTCGAGTCAAAGTCAGTCTGCTTACATAAACAACATGGAGGCCAATGTCAAAATACAGTTTCATGTCAGTTCCCCGGCGTCAGCTTCAAGCGTTATATTCCCTGCGCATAATGTGCTTGCTTCGACAGAGTTACAGTCGTAATTAGTGGATATGTTTGAAGTCCTTCACATTGCTTTGCGAGCCTCTACATCGTTTCCGGGAACTGTTTAATGCAAACACTTGATGCAGGATAATCGACCACGCGGACAGTTCTGCGGCCTGGCTGACTCATTCGATGGTTGGCGACGATCAGCGTCAGACTAGTCCTGTCCACTAGTCAGACTAGTCCTGTCCACTAGTCGGACTAGTCCTGTCCACTAGTCGGACTAGCCCTGTCCACTAGTCGGACTAGTCCTGTCCACTAGTCGGACTAGCCCTGTCCACTAGTCGGACTAGTCCTGTCCACTAGTCGGACTAGCCCTGTCCACTAGTCGGACTAGTCCTGTCCACTAGTTAGTTAGTTAGTTATTAGGGCTTTAGGGCGCATCGACTACATCGGTCATATAGCGCCCATCCTGTCCACTAGTCGGACTAGTCCTGTCCACTAGTCAGACTAGTCCTGTCCACTAGTCAAACTAGCTCTGTCCACTAGTCTGACTAGCTTTGTCCACTAGTCAGACTAGCTCTGACCACTAGTCAGACTAGCCCTGTCCACTAGTCGGACTAGTCCTGTCCACTAGTCGGACTAGTCCTGTCCACTAGTCGGACTAGTCCTGTCCACTAGTCGGACTAGTCCTGTCCACTAGTCGGACTAGCCCTGTCCACTAGTCGGACTAGTCCTGTCCACTAGTCAGACTAGCTCTGACCACTAGTCGGACTAGCCCTGTCCACTAGTCGGACTAGTCCTGTCCACTAGTCAAACTAGCTCTGTCCACTAGTCTGACTAGCTTTGTCCACTAGTCAGACTAGCTCTGACCACTAGTCGGACTACCAGAGAATGCAATATTCTGTTCGTATGGAAGCTCCCAAGAAAGGTTGCGGTATGGATAGCCGTTTCTCCAAAGGGAACATCCAAGCCTTCCATAACCACAACCCGCGCCACCCAACATGGCGTCTGCTATCTACCGTGGAAGGTGTCTCGGGCAGATTTTTGCCTCTCAATAACAACATATATCCTGACAGTGGATATGTATTCTGCCCGGACCTGGCTGCGGCCCACTAGCGCGTGACATCCTTGTGTTTCTTGAAACTGCCGGAGCACAAAACATAAACCAAGATAAGAACCGTCCGAACGTTCCTCAGATTAGGACGATTACGACTCAGCAGCTTACGACTTAGACTTCTGAGGTACCTTAAAGCAAAAAGATTATCGAGGAGGACGGGAGACAGCTTCCGAGGCCCAATTGAAGAGGACAATCAGGAAGGCGTTGACGACCACCGAGCCGGAGGAGTCGCTCGGCATGATGAAGAGGGTCGGTGAGTTCGCGCGCGCCGAGAACCGTCATGGTGTTCTACACCTGGTGCACTGAAGTGTATCTGATAGCCAATGCTATGTTTCAGTCAAGTGTACAATGTCAGTGCAATAACCATAAACACCGTGGATACATTGATGCTTGAATGCTCTCCAAATAATTGGTCGACGCCCGTTATAATTCACCACAAACGGGCCCCGTTTTCTGCTATCTTCGCCGATATCACAGTGGCCAAGAGACATTAATCATGCACACTGTAACAAGTGTGTGCAACTGCTTTACATGACAACAGTCATGAGAGATATGCGTCGCGATAGCGGTTTAAAGAGAGCATTGGGTTATTTTACGACGCATTCATCCGCTAGGTCATTTAGCGTCGCGCAATAGCGGTTTCGCGTCATCTCCACAGTAATGGCATGCATTATTTGTTCATAGAATGATCCTGAGCAGTGAAGCGCGAAAATCTCGTCATCCAGCTGGTAACGACTTTGCCGTCGTTTTGTAGACTCGAGTCCGCAAAGCTGCAAGGCCTTTGATAATATATCTCGCAGACCATTTTCCAGGCTTTGCAGGCAAGCTTGCAGATGCTGAAAAACATGCCACATTCATACAGCTACGACGCTGAAAATACTCTGAAAATCCACTAGCAGGCATGTGTGTTATCAACGGGGATGGCAGAGACAGCGCGCCCGATCAATGGCGGTGAATCAGGGTAGAGCAGAGTGCTCCGGACATCTCTGAGGGTCTACAGCAAAACCAGCCAGCAAAAACACGTCACGTAATTATTTGAAAGGCCTTTACGGCACACTGCACGTGCTTGTGCCGCGGGCTTCACTGCTCTATCCGAAGAGATGGGCAATGACAATGTCTACGTGACCGCAGCATTTATTTCAGAGCCCTGCATCATCAAAACACTGCAGCAGATGATAGAAACTGCAATCGTGCGTCGACCAGCCGGAAACCAGGTCAAGGTCGATTAGCAGAATGCGGCTAAAGCCGGCGTCTGCTGTGCAAGCACCGCCGCCATAGGCTGCTCGTAATGGCGGTTGCGGTGGCGGTAGAGACACGGCGCGTCGCCGTCGCCTCGGCTGCTCGTGATGGCGGTTGTGGTGGTGGTGGTGGTGGTGGTGGTGGTGGTGGTGGTGGTGGTGATGGTGATGGTGATGGTGATGGTGATGGTGATGGTGATGGTGATGGTGATGGTGATGGTGATGGTGATGGTGATGGTGATGGTGATGGTGATGGTGATGGTGATGGTGATGATGATGATGATATGGTGGTGGTGGTGGTGGTGGAGATCTGGCGCGTCGCCGTCGGCTGGCAGACGGCGCTCTGAGTGCAGCCGTCGTTTAATAATTGATAGCGCGACAGCATGACGTCCGGTACGCGCTGACAACACGCCCACACGTGTGACGCTGCCTCAATCTACCATCGCGGCGGACGGCGGACGGCGGACTGAGCGTTCAGCTGGTGACAGAGCTGTCATACCGGCTGTCTGTTTCTGAAAAGACCATGGAACGGCATGACGGCTGGGGGCTGACGAAGGATGGCCGGGGACAGCCAACGAAGGATAGCCGGGGGTGAGCCATCTGACGAAGGTTGGCTGGGGGTGAAGCGCCTGACGAAGGGTGGTCGGGGTGGAGCAGCTGACGAAGGGTGGTCGGGGTGGAGCAGCTGGCGAAGGGTAGCCGGGGTGGAAAAGCTGACGAAGGGTAGCCGGGGGCGGGCAGCTGACGAAGGGTGGCCGGGGTGGAGCAGCTGCCGAAGGGTGGCCAGGATGGAGCAGCTGCCGAAGGGTAACCGGGATGGAAAAGCTGACGAAGGGTGGCCGGGTTGGAGCAGCTGCCGAGGTGTGGCTGGGGTGGAGCAGCTGACGAAGGGTAACCGGGGTGGAAAAGCTGACGAAGGGTGGCCGGGATGGAGCAGCTCCCGAAGGGTAACCGTGGAGGAAAAGCTGACGAAGGGTGGCCGGGGTGGAGCAGCTGCCGAATGGTGGCCAGGGGACAACCAACGAAGGGTAGCTGGGGGTGAGGAACCTGACAAAGGGTGACCGGGGTGGAGAAGCTAGCGAATTAAGCAGAGAACCTGAAGGAGCTAGATATGCAAAGAAGTCGAGAAGGCAAATAGCCAATACGGCGACGGATTGCGGTAAGCTCGTATCTCTCAAATGGAACGTGGAAAGGCACTAGTTAAGCCTTGGATTGAAACATTCTAAGCCTGGGAGATACACTTTTTAGCCCAGAAAGACATCTTTCAATGCCAAAAGTAACTAAAAAGATAAAATATATATAAGTTTCGAGGGGCACTTGGCTGATTAATATTTGGGCGTCGGTAGCTCAGTGGTCAAACTGAGCGTCTGGCACGCCAAAAGTACAGGGTTCGATTCTCCGCGACGCACGCCCTTCCTGCCAGGGTGAGAGCCAGGCGACGCCATATGGCCTCCGCTGCTGAGTGCGTCGTAAAGCGATAATCCAATCCAGGCTGATTAATATTCGAACCACTCTGAAGTATCGGGGTGACGCTCACGATATTCGGGCAGTACGTCGAATTTCCAAGAGCTCGAAGATACGAATCCCATAGGGCAGAGATTAAGTGGAAGATATAGCCGAAACACAGCAAAGCCAACATGGTCCCAGGAGATAGCCCTAAACTGGCAGATATTAAGTGGAAGATATAACTGGAACATGGCAAAGCCAACATGGTCCCAGGAGATAGCCCTAAACGGGCAGATATTAAGTGGAAGATATAACTGGAACACGATGAAGCCAACATGGTCACAGGAGACAGCCCTACACGGGCAGATATTAAGTGGAAGATATAACTGGAACACGATGAAGCCAACATGGTCACAGGAGACAGCCCTACACGGGCAGATATTAAGTGGAAGATATAACCGAAACACGGTAAAGCCAACATGGTCCCAGGAGAGGAAGCACAATGCATGGTACTTTCGTTAGTTATTGTGGTTTAGGGGCGCATGGTACTTTCAATGAGATGGATCCTGGATCCATCCCCAAGAAGCGAGGGTAGGTATGAAGCAGCGAATAAGACGCTGGAGAACTGATGGAGTAGAACAGGACAAGAAGCCACCGAATACAGGAAAAATACGAAGGGACCAAAACCCAGACAAAAAGAAAACAGTTCACAGGCGGGCCAGAAAACAATGTCGGCTGTCTAACCGAAGAAAATAAATGTCGGTTGGTATGCCATGTTAAATGTCAGTTGGTATGCCATGTTAAATGTCAGTTGGTATGCCATGTTAAATGTCAGTTGGTATGCCATGTTAAATGTCAGTTGGTATGCCATGTTAAATGTCAGTTGGTATGCCATGTTAAATGTCGGTTGGTATGCCATGTTAAATGTCGGTTGGTATGCCATGTTAAATGTCAGTTGGTATGCCATGTTAAATGTCAGTTGGTATGCCATGTTAAATGTCGGTTGGTATGCCATGTTAAATGTCGGTTGGTATGCCATGTTAAATGTCAGTTGGTATGCCATGTTAAATGTCAGTTGGTATGCCATGTTAGCACTGCGATGCTTCAACACCCGCAAGTACGTAATTCGTACGTTGGACATGGGTTATTCGCAAAGCACTGAGTTTTCAGTGGGCATACCGCCGGTTCAACGTCAACAAGACGGGTGTGAATTACGAGTTGGAGCTGAACTTCGGAAAAGCACCTCGCTCGGGAACAAATAATTCAGTCCGGTCCTGGTCGGGTTGGCATTGAAATATCGGTCGAAATGTGAGCTACAATTGGGCCCGATTGGCCTGAACGCTATCCGAGTTGGGTCATGCCACAAGTGGTCTCAATTTGGCTCCTGATGATGATGAATTGGAGTTAATGGAGCGTTAACTACCGGGGTCATTTTGCGCAGAGAACTGAGGTTACAGGCAGTCTGCAATGCCCGTTATTTATCCTCACGAGTGGCGGTAGATCACATCAAAGCGTGCTTGTTGAAGAAAGGTGCAAATGTCCCCAGACGCCACGACCTCAGAGTCGTTCTGTGCCAGCGTACACAAAAGTGTCGGCGTTCAGCCGTCTTAAGATCTGGCGTCATGGAGGTTCCTCGTTCGCATTGTGCTTCGCGGTTTGAGCTCGTTGATCGCGCCCATTGGGGTCAATTGAGCTGTGAATCTTGCCGACTGCAATGCGGCTACGACGGGGATCTGCACTTCAGCCACATTTAACGCCCACGGTGCATTATTTACAAAATTGAATATTGTGATGCATATGTGAGTAATATGAATTGAAATAAGCAAAAAGAAAAATGGTAGGTATGCTATACTGACCTAAATATATACTGCATAAAACCCCTTAATGGTTCTATTCCACTGTCTTCTACTACCATACCCAACATACTGTTCTGCTAAATAAGGTACAAATTATGAGTATATCCTTGCACCTCTTGTTGCTATCCAAAAACGTGCCACTAGTTTAATAGCATGAGTTAACCCACTGGCCCGCACATTTACATCGCTTAGGGGCCTCAAACTTCTGAAGCTCCCTAATCTAATAAAATATCAAATCTTGCTGATTCTTCATAACTTCAATTGTGAACGTCTAGCCCCTCCTTCCATGAATATATTTGCATTCTATGAAGCAAATCATTACACTACAAATGCACAACATTTTCAACAAACTTATAGGTCAAATACAGGAGCTTCGATACCTAACTACAGGATTACGAAATATAGGGAAATCTCTATCTTTGTCGAGGACGTACCTTATGTAATATCATAGCTTCACATATCCACGCAATTGGATATATCCCCTTCAAATAAATGTTTCAAGTGTTTGAGGATCATTTTCACCGATGACCCCTAAGTAGCTCCATTTATTTACTCTTTACGTCTAATCTTTGAACGTTTTTCTAGCTCATTTTTCGTATGGTTGGTATTTCACTTCAACTTATCGGTTGTGAGATCCGTTCTTTCTAGTGAAATAGCCAATTGTGTTAAGAAGGTATACTCACCACACCAAACCACACATAAATTAACCAGCTTAAATTTAGCAAGTGCGCATGGCGTGGCCTTGGGAAGCAATGCGACCAATACTGAGCCATGCGTGGGCTATAGCTCAAAGATAGAAACACCATACTTTCGTTCAAATTCAACTTTTTAAATCCTGGGTGTATTTCAAGCTTGTGGCCATGTCATCACCGATGACATTTCATTCAAGAGTGTCTCTCCTACTTGCTTCATCACTCTCCCCGGAACAAACAGTGAGAAAACAAGTGAAGTAGAAATGCGAGAGATGGCAAGTAGAAATGCCTACATAAGAAAAGTGATGGAAAATACTTCCATGAAATATAGAGAACATTTGTAGTTTCCGAGTTGACTCTGGGACCATGTAACCAACAATTACTAAAAGATGTGCTCGCAACTCTCAGCCAAGCAGTACGGAGTGAAGCACTAAAAGGGGACTCGTCTCACTCAAACTGATGTTCAGCATCAATCTGCATCAGCATCAATTCTATCAATCCGCGGAACATCTTGTGAGCAAATAGAATATCCGTTCCTCACACATCCAGCAAGTAGTGGATGCACATTGCAAAATCTGAGGAGTTCCTGGCATTCAAATGACGGTGGGTTTTGCTCCTGCAATGCAAGCTAACGATCTCAGAAACGTGCCCTCCATACGCTCTAGCCGGCCCACCAAGTGTGATTGTCCTGTGTCTCAGTGACTGGAATAACATGTTAGCTGGGGGAATGTCGAGATACCCCATCAATCCAGATGGAAGACCTCAAGCTACATTCTCCTCAGAAACCACACCTCTGATTTTCCTTCCGCAGGTGTACTTTTTTGCTTCTAGAAGAGCTTTGGCCTGTTGGAAGCATGTGCATATTGCCGAAAAAAGAGAAACAACTTCTTGCAAGAAAATAAACCTTCGGAAATTTTCGTTCGGAGCATTTTACGTCGCCCCATTATGGATAAAATTTGTTTCGTATTTCCCTAAACAAAATTGAAGTACAATTTAATCTCTGTACTATAACTTTGGTAACACTATCCTTGACTTCCCCACGCACTCAAACATCGAACACCCTATATTCGTTATTGAGCATGATCAAAATGGCATAGCCCTATCTAGCCTATAGTCAATAGTCATTATTATTTTGAAGCATATGCTGAGTTTTATAAACTAACAACAGGTGACATGATGTAGGAACATTGGAGTGATATGCCCCCCTCACACAAACACACCATGAATACCATAGGCATTGCACAGAAAGGAACTTCCCGACACACTTCTTTCTCGAGAAAGGAGTGACTTCCCGACACACTTCTTTTCGAGCATTCCTGCACCGCAAACTGCGGCAGTGAACGTCAGCCAACGGCACGCAGGGTGAAAACAACACAATAACTCCCGGTATGCCTCCGGCAAATCACTCCTGAAGCTGCCCGTGTGCAAGGCCTTCTTGGTGGTATTGCACAAACAAAACGAATACCATGTGATCATTGGAGGCAAGTACCCGGCATGATGGGATTCCGCAATATTCTGTCTCTCAAATGGTGACCCTAAATGCACGTTTACACCACAGCCGTTACCCTTTTGTGGCCATAACTTTGCATGGCATACTCAGATACATCTTGCAATACAAGCTTGCATCACGACTTTGTACGCAAAGGTCAGAAATGGACGATGGCAGTCCTCGTCGTTGTATTACCATGGCGTCTAAATAAACGCTGCATTTAATTTCATACCCAAATCTACTCCAGAATAGTCCCGCATATCCTAAAAAACCTACCCGGAATCAATAGAGTTGACCAATCATGGAATGGTTCCTTGTCGGGGTGTTAGTCTACTCTGCAATAACCTACCACCAGTGCAAGGCGCCCGTAGCTGTAGCTGCTAGATCAGCGATGACAAATACTGAGAGTGCCAAAGCTAAAAGTGCAATCGCATATCCGTGTTTATCAGCCATAGGCGCCACTGCCCTGAGTAGCTACACAGCCACGAACCTTCAAGCACATATGAGCGTGCGGTATGCCCGTATGCGAAGCTGAAGTTATTTCTCAGAAGACACACCCACCAAATTGCATGACTAAACACAAAAAATCGCCATCTTCATCTGCATCGTGCATCTCCGCAACTAAACTGGAGATCTCGGAACACATATTAAACACGTTGTCTCTTCGTCAACTGGGACGGGACACACGTGCGGTAATGTCCCTGGTAGTTCTTCTCATTCAACAAAGACTGAGATCACTTCAGGAGATATATTGTGATGAAACTGGCAAATATCGAACTGAAATTGGCAGATCAGGCTCAGAGTAAAAACATCTGACCTTTTCATGTTGCATTACAACATGAATCGCCGCTCAAAGTTGTCCATGAGCGGAAATGCTGACGCGAACATCATTCTTTCAACGTAGATCACGAGTCTTCATCAATAATATTTGTATACAAATTTGCAAAAATCAAACTTTAAAGAACACATCTGATTCTGAGCGTAGAAGATCGAACGTGAAACGTTATAACAAGGAAGCTGTTTGTTTTAAAGATGAGACTGTCGGACGGGACCAGGCCGGGCGACTCAGATGAACTTGTGGACCACAGACACGCAAGTAGATCCGTTCGGGCTTCACCTTCGCTCGTAATTATGCTAACTGTCCGCATTACAAACGCTTACGCATGTCATGAAATGCCGAATTTTTACAATGCTTAGGACGTTATATAAATTGAGTTGCTCTATGAAATAATCATGCTCTTAGAGGACGCTTCTGGCTCCCTTGAGATCAAACTGCATGCATCGCATACGGAACGCCTCTGGCTCAGTTGAGAACAAATTGCATGTATCACAAAGAGGACACTTCTGGCTCACTTGAGAACAACCTTCATGTATCGCGCTGGGTACTATTTCTAGCATGTATAACAAGCTGTATAATATAATCTGGTGTGATTATTAGTGTAGAAATAATACGAACTCCTGCATATAAATTGTTCGTCACTCAATTGTGAACTCTATGTTGGAAAAACGGCATTGTATGGTATTTTATGCTTGGAACGTTTGATTGGAAGAAAACATCGGTGGCAGTTTTGGTGAACTTTGACTAGGTGTGATCGTGTATAATGCACGGAAGCAATCAACATATAAATTACCCTTCTTAACACTGAGCATTTGCACCGCGCTACATTTCTCCAGTGACCGTGATATATGTACCTTCGGAACGTGCCGGGTTATACCTTCGCGTCCCGACAACCTAATGACTTCAAAATTGTAATTCCGTCAAAAACAATATCCACACACATACTGAATTACAAACAGAAAATATATAAATTAGCGACAGACGTATGTTCTTGGGCGGACCCACCGTAAATTAGAGTCCATAGGGTTGATCTCTTCACGTGGCCAGTCACATGTGATTCAAGGTTCTTGCAAAAATTGCATGATTTATAAAATGCTATAAGAAGACTGCAGTCTAGAAGGTGCATTAATTGCACGAATTTGTACGTCTTTAATTTTAATGGCAAAAATAGTGACGTGCCAATGCTTCCAAATAGACAGCAAATATGACTAGCTAACAACATGAAACAAAATCACCAGTTGTTAAGTGCTTTCTGATTATATCGCATACTGAACATCGCAATCACTGGTGAATTTAGCCCTTGGGCGTGGGAGAAGAGCTATAAACGATCACCAATTGTGCCATCTTATGAGGGGATGATTCTCAACGTGGGCTTTCATACATACTTCGTCTTTTAAGGACTCGGAACAGGAGCGGAATAGTTCTAAATATTCCAGCGATAAGGTCTTTCGAATGTCATGCCCCGGAGACTGCTTCCTGAATCGGCGGTCATTCGATGCTGACTCAATGGCAACATGATTAAACACTGTTTTGCTGTCCGACCAGTTAGCCATTATCCTCATCATTTCACAAGACAGGAATCATGACGCAACTACGTATGTTCTCATAGCAAATAAATGTTCAACTAAGTCCGTTCAAAATGTTCCCCATTATTAATCCATAATATTCGGGCTAGGAAAGCACCCTCTGCGACCATTGCTGTTCGTTTGAAATAGTTGCAGTTCTTGTCAGGAGAGTGCCCAAAGCACATCATCATTCTCTCAAGGAATCTACCAATTATATGACATCACAAAGATAGCGGTCACACGAACTAATTAAAAAATCAGCCAGCAACACGAGCACAATATTTGGCTCGTAGTCAACCTGCTTGTCGTCTCGTCACCGGCCCAGTTTAGTAACTAAACTGTTTTTTTTTCTTGGGAAGTAGAAGGTACCAAAATCAATTGCGATGCAATTTGTTGGGACTAACGAAATATTCTGTAGGATGTCGTGGTAGAGTGTAAGATTTCCAGGAAAATTAAAGAGAAACATTACTTACTCAATGCTGGAATATGATGCGTTAAAGTTAGGTGCAACGGTGGATGATTCAGCATTCAGTGCAGTGCTCTGGAATGTTCGCGAAAGTGGAGGCAAGAGTGGAGAACTACTATTAGCCGAGTGCCATGTTGCATCCGAGTGACTGGCTACCGCTGGGGTCCTGGTCACACCGGATATTTTTTTCTTAGTAAGATCTGACCCCACCTGAAAAATTGCGTAACCTTATTTCCCCCATATCCATGTTTAGAAGTTGATAGACAAGTAAGCCGTAGGATATACGCCTGTAACTCCACCCTTTAGCGTCTCACGGGACTTGAGTTGACGAAAACGAACATGCTAACGAAAACGAATCTTGATCAATGATCATCAGAGCAAATGCGCTAACGAAGAAGAATCGTGATCCATGAGCATCAGAGCGAATGCGCTAACGAAGACGAATCTCGATCTTTGCGCACCAGAGCGTTTGTGCGCTTTCCAGTAACTGAGCGGAATATTTTAATCGACAAAAAAAAGAAAAGAAAAGACGCTTGGGACACCTGGTTGGTTGGTTATTTGGGCTTAGGGGCGCATCGACTGCGTTGGTCATACAGCGCCCATGCTTGGGACACCTGAACCACAGTGACCAAAATCCGAGGATTTTTTCGTTGATGAGGGTGGGGGCGGACGGGTGCGGAGAGGACACGGACACGGTCTGAAACAGCCACGCCCCAGAAATTGATGGTGGTGACGAATGTGGTCCAACCCAAATCAGGCAATTATCGGACAGCGAGGAAGCATAACACAATTTCCCTCTGCCAGAAATATAATTTGAACTCCCCAACATCGTTATTTCTGACTGAGAAATCCACAGGAATTTCGTACGAAACAAACTGCCAAAGGTATGCAGCGTCATAACAGCGTGCCACATGTGCCAGAATACCAGCCAATCAGGGCGTCTTTGAGACCAGCGAGCTGGGTCTCTCACCATTGGCGACATTCCGCATACCTGTCAGCGCAGCTAACCACCTGCATACGTACCACTGATGAGTCGGTGTGTCAGTTTCATCACCGAGCCGCCGATATCCGGCCAGCACGTGTCTGTGTCCGGCTGCCGGGGACGCCACCACGTGCGAGGCTGCGGCACACGTGCAGCACACGTGCCGAGTCACACGACAGCCACACGACGCCGAAGACAGCACCGGGTCGGACAGCCAGAGGAGGCGTCCGACGGACGGCAGCGGCGGCAGTGGTGGTGATGGTGGTGGCAGACGGGCGGCCGAGTCAGTGGTCTGGTCACAGCTGCGGCTGCGTCTGCAGTCTGTCGAGCAGCTGCGGCAGCTGCGACTGCTGCAAGTCAGTGTCGCGCCTCTGTGCCATCTCGGGAAGCCCGCCGGAGCACAGCGACGCACGCTCCTGGTCGGGCTTGCCGTCATCTCACCACCGCTGCTTGGTGTTCTCGCGCCTGCAGTCATCTCACCACCGCTGCTTGGTGTTCTCACGTCTGCCGTCATCTCACCACCGCTGCTTGGTGTTCTCGCGCCTGCCGTCATATTGCCATCCCGGTGCCGGCTGGAATCTCCAGGTGGGTGGCAGTCGTAGGAGCCCGCCCACCGTCTGGCAGTTGCCGCAAGGTGGTCGTGTGAGGTTGTGATGAGCCCAGGTTCGGCTACACATCTGGCCTCTGGCATGCACCGGTGCCGTGTCGCCAGCGCCCGGTCGAGATGTGCGGCGGCGACCTTGCTTGGCTGGCAGAGCTGACAACAGGACCGGCCCACGTGGCGTGGTGAGCCACCCTGCGGCACGAAGTGACGGTTGGGGATGCCGAGCGGCAGCGGCACGGCACCTCCCACTGCGCCGTCCACACAGTCCAACAGGCTGCTCTTCCACCGCGAGCCGTCCACACTTCGAGCTGATCCGCAGTCCACCGTGCACGCCGAATCGTCCACACGTCCCACGTGCCTGGTGGACGCGCGCTCCGCCGTCCAACCAGCCGCGTCCGTCAGCGAGGCCACCTGGTCGACATCGGTGGTGCACACTACGCCTCCTGCACGAGCGGCCATGTGCCTGTGGCCGGCCATCGGTCCGGTCCGGACGGCGCGCACCGTACTCCACAGCACACGTCGACCGACTGTCCGTTCACACAGGTACCGGCCCCACACGGGCTGCCGTCGATCGGCGGCGGCGCGCCTGAACAACGCCCGCCAAACCACCTCTCCGGCGACGGCGACAGCCGGCTATTCATCCCAGTGGAGCATAAGGAGGCCGACCGAGCCGAGTCTCAACCCTAAAGGGCATTAGGAGGGAAACTGAGCCGACTGTGTACCCCAGTGGATCATGAGGCTAACCGAGTCAACTCTTCACCCTAGCTCACCTATAAGGAAGCAGACTGAGCAGACCCTGCTCTCCAGTGGATCAGTGGATCGAGTCTTCACCCTAATGGGACATAAGGATGCAGACCGAGCCGACTATTCACTCAGTGGATCACGAGGCCGATCGAGCCGAGTCTTCACCCTAATGGGGTATAAGGAGGCAGACTGAGCCGACTCTTGACCCCAGCCGTTCATCCATAGCTCTTCGCCTATGTAGCTAAGGTGTAGCTGCATACCTAAGTGGGAATCCCACTTAGCTCCCTAAGTGGGAATACGATTTAGGTACTTGAGAGCCCCACTTCATAGAAATTGCATGGAAACAAAACAGAACAAATATTGCTGGTAACCATCATTTTTTAGGATGGCATACCTCCTCAGAAAATGCGCCATTGTCTGAATTTGCCACTGATCCTCATCCTCGTTTTTAGTGTGTGATTAGAGTTTTAGGGCGCATCGACCATGGTACATCATTTAGCGTGATCCTCATCCTCATCCTCATAACCAGACAAAATACAGATGTTTAAACGAGGAAAATCTCGCAAAACTACCATTCTATCGTGATTTGTGGTCCATATTCTCCAAGCCCTTCAGAACATTGGACCAGCTGATAATAAAACGAATATTGGCTTGATATTCATGTCAAATAGGCACAATAAAGGCCTCAAAGCAAAATGCCTACTCTGCCGGGATTCCAGCTGATCCGTGATTAGTTGGCTATATCAAATCGGCTGTTGTACGCTGGGGCTGACACCTGCCGGCCCGCTGTCAATACTCGGAGGGACCGGGAGAGCCGATCACATTAACGTTCCGTCGTGTTCTTACGGTGTAGCTTGAGGCGCCGACTGGTGTTCCGGCGGAACACGCGTGGACGAGTTTCGGGCGGTGACGGTCTGCTGTTTGTCAGGCCGGTCAGCGCCGCGGCAGTCGGCCGGCACTCGAGGTCCGACACCACTCAGTCTACAGCTGGAGTGTCCGGTCACGGCCGTCACTCGAGGTCCGGCTGACCACTCAGTCTACAGCTGGAGTGTCTGGTCACGGCCGGCACTCGAGGTCCGGCTGACCACTCAGTCTACAGCTGGAGTGTCTGGTCACGGCCGGCACTCGAGGTCCGGCTGACCACTCAGTCTACAGCTGGAGTGTCTGGTCACGGCCGGCACTCGAGGTCCGGCTGACCACTCAGTCTACAGCTGGAGTGTCCGGTCACGGCCGGCACTCGAGGTCCGGCTGACCACTCAGTCTACAGCTGGAGTGTCGAGTGCCACGGCCGGAACTCGAGGGCCGACACCACTCAGTCTACAGCTGGAGTGTCTGGCCACGGCCGGCACCCGAGGTCCGGCTGACCACCCTGTCATAACCATTACTGTCATCCAATGGAGCCCAACTGTGTAATGCAGCACTGGCAATGCGGCACCAGAATTGGCATCGTATGAGCAACGATGGACCTGTATTGTCTACCGCCAAGGGCACGTCAACGGCGAAGACAAACATGCGGACGGTCAGCAGGAGCACCACCAGCCACCTAGTGACCACAACTGGTCCAGGATTGTATTTGTACCGTCGAATCCTGGATGTGGAGAGGAATTTGTTTTCGGCAACCGAATACAGAGAAGATATTCTTATTCAAACCTGCAACGTTAAAATATTGGTTTACACTCTCCCCTGGTAATTTTTAGCACTTATCACCTTACAGTTCCTTGTAAAACAGCAGCATAATCTCCAAATTATAAAAACGAGAGGATAATTTCTAGATAGGACAATATTCTGGATGCGAAAATTCGAGGAACAGCCAATTTGACCACCCTTGGGCTGGACAACGGACAGTTCCACAACACTGCGACAGCATGCGGACCGGCCAAATCGCACGCCGCGTGCGGACAGACACATGATTCAGGTCGACCCCCTCCCCTCCCCGACTAACGTGCGGACAGACACATGATTCAGGTCGACCCCCTCCCCCTCCCCGACTAACGTGCGGGCAGACACATGATTCAGGTCGACCCCCTCACCCTCCCCGACTAACGTGCGGACAGACACATGATTCAGGTCGACCCCCTCCCCCTCCCCGACTAACGTGCGGGCAGACATGATTCAGGTCGACCCCCTCCCCTTCCCCGACTAACGTGCGGACAGACACATAATTCAGGTCGACCCCCCCTCCCCGACTAACGTGCGGACAGACACATGATTCAGGTCGACCACCACCGACCCCCCCCCTCCCCAACTAACGCAAGCCAAGAAGCGGCCACGTCTTCGCTATCCAATGGGAACCCTGAAGTCCGACCACTGGCGACTCACTGCAGTAGTGATTAAGCGCCAAATGCGGGAGTTTCGGAGCTCTCTGCTCCGTGTTAGATAGTTCGGCTCAGGTTATTGCTTACGCGTTTGGTGAAGTTTCACTCGGAGAGCTTCGCCGGCTTCCCGGAAAGTGTTCCGGTTCTATAACAGAAATATCTGCCAAGCGTGGGTTTTGCTGTGGCGCCCCGACAAGCGGGACAAAGGCGGTAGCTGTGCCACCCGGCAGCCGGACATGAGCCGGACACAAATCGAACACGAACCGGACTCGAGCCGGACACAAACCGGACACAAACCGGACACGAGCCGGACATGAGCAGGCGACGAGACGGACACGAACCGGACACGAGCCGGACACAAACTGGACACAAATCGAACACGAACCGGACTCGAGTCGGACACAAACCGGACACGAGCCGGAGACGAGCCGGACATGAGCCGGACACGAACCGGACACGAGCCGGACACGCGCCGAACACAAACCGGACACGAGTCGGACACGATTCGGATACGAGCCGGGGACGAGACGGACATGAGACGGACACGAGTCGGGCACGAGTCGGACACGATTCGGATACGAGCCGGGGACGAGGCGGACATGAGACGGACACGAGTCGGGCACGAGTCGGACACGATTCGGACGAATCAGCCGAATGGTCGAAAGAAAGAACAGTCGACATTTGCTAGTAGGTTGGTTGATGAGATTCTCCGACTATTTCGAGGAAGCCGAGGGACGACAAGATAGGAGTGGTTATAACAGCCGTCTTCGCCAACCATTCCACCGCACCATTAGTCGACACACATCGAATCGAGCGGCAAGACCGTGAGGGCTGGCTGAGCGACCCAGCACGTCAGATCAACTTAGCTTCGCAGCAATAATGAGCTAATTATTGACGCGAAACGAAAATGATCCAGTACCGAACTGCTCATAAAGTCATAAAGTATTAAGGCTTAATAAGAGCCACAGGGGCCCATCTGGGTTAAGCCTATCTAGAAAAGGTACTAGAAATGTACATACTCTCACCCCAATCAATCACTTATCCCAAGTTCCTAGGAAGCTATAATAACCCCTCAACAATTACAAGCTCCTCCCATCATACCCATTGTGCTACCATAGACAATCTCATCAGTATCACATCCCGAAGGAAGGTGCTGAATCCACTGCTAGGTACACCCTATATAAAGTTATAAAGCGTTTAGACTCAATAAGAGACTCACTTGCTATTGCATAATACACTCAACAATTACAAACTCCTCCCATCATGCCCATTGTGCTACCATAGACAATCTCATCAGTATCACATCCCGAAGGAAGGTGCTGAATCCACTGCTAGGTACACCCTATATAAGGTTATAAAGCATTTAGACTTAATAAGAGACTCACTCGCTATTGCATAACACACTCAACAATTACAAACTCCTCCCAACTCCCAACTCCTCCCTGTCGATCAACCCTCCCTGGAATACAGAAAAACAAGCCCCCTATTCTTATAATGATTGTCTATGCCGTTTTTGAAGATGTTCAGTGTGTTGCTACTGACAATAGATGTTCAGTGTGTTGCTACTGACAATAGATGTTCAATGTGTTGCTCATAATTGAATCAACGAGATGAAAGTATGCATATGAATCGATTACTCTAGCTATTTCATAAATAGTAATGCAAAGACTGAATGAATGCGCAGCGGCATCCGGGCCTGGTGAAAACGGATATATTTTGCCATGGCCGGGGCACTCCCTTCGGTTCCCAAGCCAGGGGCTTCCGAGCCTCATTCTCTCCTCCTTTCGGTAAGTATTCGGAATACTTTACACCCTGATAGAGGCGGCTTCAGAAAGTTGCAAAACATTCCAAATATCTGGGAAGCCATAAAATTATTTCGAACTACTTCATAGTAGTGGGCAGGTAATTTGTCATCGGAGGGGAGGGGACACTCGTTCGAGGAACGCCATGGCGTCCGTGGATCTATACTGATCGGGGAATATTCCGGAGGGTGCACTTCGACCACAAGGGCCGTCAATTTCACCCCGGTGGAGGTGAGTTTCGCCGCCCTCTGACGTCACTCGAGATCTGTTCTAAACCCGTAGAGCGGTGAATGGCGTAGATGCCGCCGCTCTTACATCGCCGGTCTCCTATTTCTTTCTCTCTCTCTCACTCCCTCCCACCACACATATATATATATATATATATATATCCTCTTTCTCTCTCTCTCTCTCTCTTTCTGTCACTCTCACTCTCACTCTCACTCTCACTCTCACTCTCTCTCTCTCTCTCATTTATATGTACATTCCTCTTTCTCTTTATTTTCCCTCTCTCAAGCCCTATCCTATCTCCCTATCTCTCGATCTCTTGAATTATACACCTCTCTATCTCCCTATCTTTCGATCTCGTCATAATTTCTCCCTGTCCCAGGAGGTGTAGACTGATGGCGACAGTGAGACTGCCTGACAGGGATTTGTTCGAGTACTATGGTGGCGCTGTTTTGCGGCATGGCTTGTGACCGATCGCGGGCTGAGAGCGGAAGTCGAGACGGCATGATTTCCCGCGGGAGGACGACCGGCGGTGGTTGCAACTCTAGAAAGCCGCCAGCCAAAATGCGACGTACAAGGGAGAGGAAAAGTCGAGCGCGTCAGCTCAATCGCCATAGCGAAGCCATTTGCAGCAGAAGAGGTCCCACGGAAACTTATCACTGTAAGATTTGTCACCCACAACACAAAGAAGCGTGGAAATCTGCATCGCTCAGCTAACACCCGGGAGCAATACCGGATCAGCCGACAACAGGGCCAAGACCTAACTTCAGCCAGGGTTGGTGAGATGCTGGCATAAACTGGCTAATACAAGGGATCGGACAAAGACATTTCCTGTCCAGACACAAATCACCCCTGTGCAGGGACTATGATAGTTGTGTGAGCTTAAATCCGAAAGTTCTCCGGATCCCAGAGACCCATCTTGGTTTGCTGCTGGTTTAGCAGCTTTCGCGTAAAAAAAGGTGTTTGCCAGATAACACCACTGGCATTGCAAAAGCTAGTGTTTTCCAGCATGTTTCCAACCCTTCCAGTAAACAGCGATGGCAGAAGACAGAGACGCCAAAACCGGCGGCCACTCATCCAGTGCCCCCGTCGTCCCTGAGACATACCGTTACAAAACTTCGCATTCTCGGAGAGAACGCAGCGTTCGGGGCCCATGATTGAATCTTTGGCAGAAGAACCGCGGGCCTCTGTCGGATAGAAACACTGGCATCTGGGATATAGACTGCAAGTCACTGGGAGGAAGAAGTCGTGTCACTGGGCCACAGACTGTGTGTCACTGGGAGGTAGAAGTCGTGTCACTGGGACACAGACTGCGTGTCACTGGGAGGCAGAAGCCGTGTCACTGGGACACAGACTGCGTGTCACTGGGATGAAGAAGTCGTGTCACTGGGCCACAGACTGCGTGTCACTGGGAGAAAGAAGTCGTGTCACTGGGACACAGACTGCGTGTCACTGGGAGGCAGAAGCCGTGTCACTGGGACACAGACTGCGTGTCACTGGGAGGCAGAAGTCGTGTCACTTGGACACAGACTGCGTGTCACTGGGAGACGGCAATCGTAGCACTGGCACATAGATGTTGGGGCGGGTCGCAGTTCATCAGAAGAGTTGAGTCCCGAGAAAGAGGTTCCGTTTTCTCCGGCACGGGCGGTTCAATTTAATGGTACTTGTGGGGTTTGTAACGACATCCAGGGGCCTATTATGGTGCTCGTATGACACATAAGTCTGTCTTCGGGACCGAGGTATGGGGGGGGGACAGTAGACCCATTGACAGGGGGATTATGACGACATGCATGGCCTGTCACAGCAAGTGTGGCCTCTAAGTCAGCTTTCTTGGCCGAGGTGAGGGCAGAGATAGACGCACTGCTAGGGGATTGTGACGACATGCATGGCCTGTCACGGCAAGTGTAGCCTCTAAGTCAGCTTTCTTGGCCGAGGTGAGGGCAGAGGTAGACTCACTGCTAGGGGATTGTGAAGACATACATGGCCTGTCACGGCAAGTGTGGCCTCTAAGTCAGCTTTCTTGGCCGAGGTGAGGCCAGAGGTAGACTCACTGCTAGGGGATTGTGACGACATGCATGGCCTATCACGGCACGTCTCTCCTGAGACAATTCATCTTTAGATGTATCGTTGATAACGTGATGTTTCCGACTGGATGTTGGTTCTGGCCGTCATTTTTAGTATACTGTTCCATCAAAGAGGTACCCCAGAAATAAGTGACATAACGTCTCAATGCAAGGTAGGTGATGTTGTTCTCCGATACAGCATGCGGTGATACGTGCATGGGGCATGGGTGTTGATAGAAGAGCAGCTGATCTACCGATGTTGCCCTCCAATACAGCATGTGGCATGCATGTATGGGGAATGAATGTTGGAAGAGCAGCTGTAAGGGAATATGAAGGGAATGTGGGAAGTAATATGAAGGGAATATGAAACTTGGCGATGCGAGGGTCAATTTCACAAGTCCGCTGATAGGGTAACCCCGGTATCGTTCAACATATCACCTTGAAATCTGAACAATATTCTATAGGAATCTACCCCAAGTTCAGTTATATAACTGATAGAATCACGTAACGCAACAACAGCGTTCCCGTCTATTAATGTAGCCGATCTCGGGCAGATCAAAGCCAGATCACGCCCTGCTTAGAATGGAGCTGGTGAACGTAAATTGAAACACACAAAAAGCCTGGCTTGACCCACTCAACAATGCGAATTACACCAGCAAGATCAAATATTTGGGTACTTACATGTTGTGGGCTTTAGTCTTTTCCTCATCCTGTTTGAGTTTCTTCTTCAGCTGCTGCGTTCTCGAGCTACGGTGGACATATTTCCGTTTTCCGGTGCATTCATAGGTCCAATGGCCCAGTGTTAGGCACTTCTGACAGCGAACCCCTTCAGCCGACGGCGGCCTGAAACCGCCAGCGAGTCTTAGAGTTAGGCACGTCTGACGGCGAACCCGTTCCGCTGATGGCTGCCTAAAACATGCAGCGGGTCGCTCGTAGCAGGGATATTGGAGCTCCGGGTACTATTGGCAGCCCAATTATTTGACGAGCACTTCATGAATGACTTACCTGCGGAACTTTGGCACTGCCATCCTAACCCCTACGTAACACGACTGCTGCGTACTTACTGTTCGCGGCATTATTTCCACGCGTCCTTAGTGCTACGCTACAATACTTATGCAGGCTTCACTTCACCCTGGTGGGCATCTCTATTGCCTAAGTAACATTGGGTATAGCTTTGGATGCATTTGGGAAGGAGGCTTTATACCAACAGAAACATTTAAGTCTCGAAATTATGCCAGTACCCTGCCTTTGGCATGAGATACTGGTGGCTTACAAGGAAAAGACAACGAATGTTGTTCCAAATATCTATCAAGGATGCCAAATGTTCATCACTTGTCTAACAATAATTTCGGATAGGCCGTTCTGGTATGCGGAAAGGATTCCTCAAAATAATTAAGTAACCTACCATTACGAAAGTGATATGGCTTCCAAGTAACGCGCAAGTTTTGACGAGTCCAGATATTTAATGCCACCCCGTCATTTTACCATACGCCGATCGCAATCATTGACTAGGGATTTACTGCCCCAAACATGCTTACATGTGACGTTATGATGGAGTAGCACTAGAGTGTAGTGAGACTCCATCATATCTGTCCACTGAACCAGTGGCGCATTCAAGGGCAGGACACAGGATGAACGTGCCCCCACTTCCTATGAACACCCAGCCAGACTGCCCTCCCGCTGCACCTCACACCTCTGTCGCATGGTGAACGCCAAGTTCTGACAGGCTCCATGCGTCATCTAGCGAGCGTTGAACGCGTTGGTATTTGGCTCCAAATCAATTAGTCCAGTTGTGAGTTATGGCCCCGTTGCTACACCAATATCCCAGCAGATAAGCTCCGTCCGGTTCTGCGCGCGGACATTTACTTCTGACAGCAAAGAAGATGGTACATCTTCGTCGTCCCATCTCCGACACTGCAACCGACATTGATTAATCCGGCGACGGCTGCCCGGCGAGTTCCTGTGTCAGCATCTGACGCTACAGGAAGCGGAACCCCTTCCTGGTGAGTCCAGCCGCCATTACTTTGAACCAACATAAGGTGCATATAGGGCTGCTGTACGGGCGGGCGCAAGTATCAAGTGAGCAGGTTGTTGGTTGGTTATTAGTTTTGCGACACGTCGACCGTTGAGTCATGTAGCGTCGGCAGGTGAAGTCGTGTCTCGGTGTGTTAGTCATCATGGCTGCATTGCCTTGAGTGTTTATAGAGCGAAGCACGTCCACTGATAATTGGGAGGGTGAGCAATCTTGCACAGTGGTTGTTGAGCAGCTAACTTTCCTCCTTCCAAATAATACGGTGTGTTTTTTGGACATATAGCACTACTTTGTACAATGTTCATAAATTAACTCAGTGGAAGTAACATCCTTGGGGTGGGCTGTGACAAGGTGCCCTGCCACGGGTAAAAACAAACATGAGGTGAAGCAAGGGCTGGCACATCCAGTGTTAGATTCGTCCCCTCAATGCAATGCACATATGCATATTCTCCAATGCTAAATAAGCTTTGTATTTCATCTCCCCTCCATATGCTGCATACAAATACTACAATAGTTAGGCTACCATTAATGATATATCTATATCTACTATTACATCTCCTTTCAGATTCCAAGCAAATTTCTCAGTATTTAAGAACATACCCTTGCTTTCTCAGGAATCCTCCTGCACCAAGAGGCATTTTCGTTTTGTCTTCTTGCTCAGAGAGAATAACTTGGTATAACTAGCATCCTTGCCCTGCCAACAAAATGTATAGAAGATCATTAGTCATGGAACATGCATACGAACATACCAATACTCAAACTCATTTACAACATCATCTAGTACCTGCATACATGCGACACTGGTAGGAACTGCATGGCAAACAACTAAGTGAAATAACATTCAACGATTGGCAAAACTGACGACCAGACTAAACCAAGTAATGAGTCCAGTACTCCACATCATCCATCCACGGTCACTGAGTTCAATATCCAGTGAAGTTACCTCGAAAAAGCTTAACCAGCATCATGCTTTAACGAGTAAAGATATTTGAATGAAACTTGTAGCATTTGCTTATCTTTAGGGACCTAACAAAATGCACCAGGGATATTTTTTGGTGATTTGCATGTGCCCATTAGGGCTAAAATCGAAAATGTTAGCTGAAGTAAGCACTTTTATCAGGTTAATTTGACTTAAAACAACATTTGTGGGTGCGTTCTACCAATTACGAAAAAAAATCAAAAACCAAAAACTTTGCAAATTTCCCAAAGTAAAATGCATTTTAAGTTAAGTAGTTCAAATGTTTGCTCACCCAAAACAAGTGGGTGGGCAAACATTTTGGAACTGTTGTGGATTATGCCTTGCTTTTCTAATTCCAAATAAGTTTTGTTTTTAAAATCCTCCCCAAAATGAACTCTCCAGACCAAAAAACATTCAGTCATGACATCATAAACACCCATAGTGATATCACTTTTTGACTGGAGAAAATGCTGGGGGTGGTTTTGGATCCTGCATGTCAAGCACTTTCTTATCACACCTCTTTCATTTTCATACGATTTTTAGCTTGGAGATTAGAGGGGACATAAAATGATCCCCTTTTCCCAGGGTGGTGTGCGAGAACTGACCAGAAAGACGCATGAAAATAAAGGCTCTCCAATACATACTCAGGAAACCCATTAAATTATGCAGTACTGTACATACTGTACATTATACAGGCTGTACATGGCCTATAATTTATGCTCCCTCAATTATCTTGGTTACTCCCTGATGAAGGAGAATAGCTGACCTCTTTCATGTCAAGGTCAGCAACATACAACAATTATGGACCATATTCATCAAGAATTGCAAAGACGGACATTTGCTATGAATCAATGACCCAGCATGACAAGGCCTTTCCAGTCCACAACTACTAGCATCAATCCATCCACCTTTAATCCAATCCATTTACTGCAAAAGTTATAATTCAAAAACAAGGCTATTGGATAAGAAGAATGTATCCGCCTTACATACACTGAATGAGGGACACCCCACTGCATAATCAGGCAACCTATTCCATTGATCAACCACCCTTTGACTGGAAGCCTGTTGGAATTTAACTATCATACTCCTTGACTTGTCTAACTTGAATTGATGAACTGTGATTCCATAAATTGACGAGCTATATTCAGATTGGCATCATCTCACCCTTTCAATAATCTAAACATCTCAATCAGATCACTCTTCAATCTCCTATTCTGAAATGAGCGCATAGCTAATGCAATTATGCTTGCCCCATATTCTAAATCGTCTAGACGATCAATAAGCATAGCATATTTGCACAGTATTAGTGCAGTATATTTTTGGTAAGGAAGATAGTTGATAATACATTTTGCAATTTTTGAAGACAAAAGTGATTAGGATAGGTGATGATAGATGCCTTGACATTTTACATCATTCTCCATTATACTCCACCACACTCAAGGTATTATCTAGCTCACCAACTGAAAGGACATTATTGAAGTTTAACATGTAAATGAAATGTTCACACACATTTTACCTTGAAAGCCTACAACACACGAAGAGGTCAGGCTATGCTAGGTTAGATTAGGTTAGGATTTTGTTTTGGAAAGTTGGATTTTTATTTTTGTAAAAAGGATATTTATATAGAAGAAGCCCCTGAGTGCAAATGAGCAAAACATATGCATGAAATGGACATGTTGAAGCCTACCTAGCAACTTCTGCCATTTATTTGGGAAATAACATATAAGCAAGATATATTCCATTTAAGATCATACCAGTTAGCATTACTTAATTATATGAGGTGATCAAACATCAGTAAGCAGTGTAAAATAAATGGTTTTTCATTAGGTGCGAGATGTTGAAATGATCACATGGGATGTCAAAATTCGCAATAGAAATGATTTCCTTAAAATGTTGTTTAAGTCATTTAGGCTAAATGTTGAGCCAATAGCAGCACACTTATAAATGAATGTTCAAGATTTTGATGCGTTTTGAGAGATACTTAACATAGGGATACCTATATTGACTAAAATGATAACAATACTGTAATATGAACAAATAGTATGGTATTATGGACCACATCATTGGTAATCCCTTAACCTAGAATTGTGCTACAAGATGTTTCTGTATCGCAATCAGCAATGGAGAGCATAATAGATAGCCCTTCACCTATAATTGTGCTACAAGATGCTTGTGTATCCAATCCGCAATGGTGAACATAAGCATGATATTTATGCACAAGATAATGTTCCAAACGAACCACGGAGTATTTATAAATACACATCAAGAAGCACCATGTAGATATATATTTGGGAAGGATGTCTATTCATTGATCAAAACATGGTATATTCCATCCTATTTTCCAAATAAATTATCAGTCAGTGGGTGCTAGTAAATCTAGCATGAGCAGGTTAGACAAGGTCAGGCTAGGCTAGTCCGTAGGCTAAGCTAAACTAGGCTAGGCTTTGTTAGCTTAGTTTAGTTTTTAATACTATTTTACACCTTTCTTCATTAGATTGGCCAGCCAGCTGGAGGATGCAGCTCATGAATGTGACTGTGTAAGCCAGCCACAGGACGCCAGTTCTCAGGTGCGGACATGTCATTGTAATGGTTGTCTCATGATGTTCTTTTCATTGTAAAATGACTGTCAGTAGGTGTTAGTAAATACAGCATGAGCAGATTAGGCCAGGTTAGGCTAGGCAAGGCTAGGCTAGTCAAGGCTAGGCTAGTTCATAGGCTAAGCTAAACTAGGCTAGGCTTTGTTAGCTTAGTTTAGTTTGTAATGCTATTTTACACCTTTCTTCATTAGATTGGACAGCCAACTGCAGGATGCAGCTCATGAATGTGGCTGTGTAAGCAAGCCACAGGATGCCTGCTCTCAGGTGTAGTCATGGCATTGTAATGGTTGTCTCAAGATGTTCTTTTCATTGTAAAATGACAGATTCTTAAGCTCTAAGTAGCTCAATTTTAATTCCTTATATCGTGAAAAGTATTCACTTTCCATAAAAAAGGATTATCAAATTAATATAAATCACATCAGAAAACACCAGAAAAGCATTGTTCACAACTGGCCTGGTCTTCTTCTATATAGGTAGGAAAATCAACTAAAATATCTTCTTAAAAATCAATGTATATCAATAAATCATTTTTGGAGAGAAAAGTGAATAATTATTAGAACAGAAAACCTACAAAAAGAAGTTATGCTAGGCTTAGCTAGTTTTAGGTTAGGTTAGGATGTGCTTTAATTGCTACTTTATGATGATGATGAATTGATGTTTATTAGAGACATGTCAACAACAGTCATTTTGTGCCCAAGCTACTTTATTTTTCAATATAAATTGGCATTGCATCACTCAGAGGCCTCTTTCGTATAATTTTGCTTACCAACTGAACAGTAAGCATTTCCAGGAGACATGTGTGTTCACATCATCATAAACATGTTCATAAGCATGGTATTCAAGTATTTTTGCTAAATCCAATTGACACCTTAAAAAGGTTGCAACAAGGAACCAAAAAAAGTATGCATTTGTGTCAGAAATGAGTGATCACATCATCTTAATTAAGTTAAGAGGCATGTGACAATCTGTTTTGTTGTATTTTCTCACTTGAAGCCAGGTATGGCAGGACAAAAAAGTTGTAGAATACAATTCTCAACATGAATAAGATGATGTGGCTACTAATTCCTATGGGAATGTGACCATGATTTTTGGTAAACATCTTGACAATTTTTAAAAGAAAGGATGCTTGGCTAGGCTAGATGAAAAAAAGGAGAAAAGGCCAGTTTATGTTAGATTGTCCTACATTATTGGTAAAATAGTTTCACCAACTAAAAAAACATGCATTTCACATGGGAATGAATGGTCCAATCATGTTAATAATGTCCAGAAGCATAGTTCTACAATATTTATTCTCCAAATGCCAATTGGATCAAGTGATAATTGATGCATTTCCTTCTTCAAATACCATACTAGAGGTCATACACAAATTCAACCTCTGCACTGCAATCTTTCTAGTATATCTATGTCCCTTTCTAAAAAGGTAATATTGCAGATTAAGGCATCAATAAGAAAATATTTATACATTTACCTCCATGAAGCAAACAAAGGGGTTAAGCTTGGCTAGGTTAGGCTTCTAACCCATGCCCTGCAAAGCCTCTGCAAATTATGCACACTGGAGAGGGGGGAGGATTTGCCCCCCTTTAAGATGTCGGCTCCTGTGACAGCTAGAGTTACAAAATTTTCAGGGTAGATGGATATGGTGGTTAACTCTATTGTGTGCAAATTTTATGACCTTGGGTCAATATCTTCAAGGTCCAATGAGGTCACATGTCATATTTGGCTTGTTTTGCATGGCTTGGCTTGACATAGTTATGGATTGCTGCGATTATGACTAAATGCTCCACAATGGGCATCAATGATGTTTTGGAAATAACCAATGATGCAATACAGATGATAAATCTATAATTTGACCTCAGGTCATCTATATATCAGCACTTTATCAGGTCAGTTACCGGTTCAGTTACCGGAACCAGACTGCCCGCCGGACCGACGGGTGGCCGGCGCAATCAGCTTCATGAAGAAAGGGCTGAAGCACATGAATTAAGTATGGAAACACTTAGGTTCACAATGACAAAAACAGAAGTTTTCAGCACAGAGTAACAAGCAAAATGATATTAATCGCATGACTGTCATTTGTATTTATGACAACCTTCCAGTTGAACAAGTTTGGTTCCATTGACCTGTCATGAACTTGACCTGAGTTGACCTCAGTGACCTAGCATGATCCCGAAACAATATTGCATAACAAATCCATCAGACATGTCACTAGTATTGCCATGAACACTTCCATTTTGCCGATATATGGGAAGTGTGATTTGTGTAGTCTGATGCTACAAAATGTTTTGACTTCGGTGGCCTTTAACTCTAAAAATGTTCTCCCCATTTTCGTTTTTCTTGTTTTAAGCAACATGCCAGACACTTCTAAGCAGGTACACAAAAATGGTGTATATTCACAGGTAAAATTGGTAGTTACATACAACAAATCAGAGGGGTGGGCAGATTCCCCCCCTCCAGTGTGCATGTTCAGTCAGGAAAACTTTAAACATTTTTGGGGAAAATTTTCCACACAAAAATGCAATTTTTTCATCAAAAAGAGATCAGTCTAGGTTAGGTTTGGATAGCTTATGTTATATATTTTAAACTGAATTTTTTTTCGGAAAAAAACATTCTTTTCATATTTTCCATTTTTTAAAAAGAAATTGCTTTCTTGCATGGAATGTTAGACTAGGTTCAGTTAGGTAATGCTATATTTCTTTACTTTGTTTTGAACATTTTATGCTATATTACCAAACTCCAATCACCACTCTGGACATTTCCCACTCATTCAGCCCACTAGCATAGCAGTGTGGGTAGTGCCATTAGCAGTGATTGAGCATAAAGTCATAAAGTAATTAAAGTCATAAAGTATAAAGGCTTAATAAGAGCCACAGGGGCCCATCTGGGTTAAGCCTATCCAGAAAAGATACTAGAAATTTACATACTCTCACCCCAATCAATCCCTTATCCCAAGTTCCTAGGAAGATATATATCCCAGCCTATCTAGCACCACTCACTTGCTACCGCATAACACCCTCAACAATCACAAGCTCCTCCCATCATACCCATCGTGCCACCATAGACAATCTCATCAGCATCACATCCCAAAGGAAGGTGCCGAATCTACTGCTAGGCACACCCCCCACAAATTCATAAAGCGTTCAGACTTAATAAGAGACTCACTTGCTATTGCATAATACACTCAACGATTACAAACTCCTCCCATCATACCCATTGTGCTACCATAGACAATCTCATCAGTATCACATCCCGAAGGAAGGTGCTGAATCCACTGCTAGGTACACCCTATATAAAGTTATAAAGCGTTTAGACTTAATAAGAGACTCACTTGCTATTGCATAACACACTCAACAATTTCAAACTCCTCCCAACTCCCAACTCCTCCCTGTCGATCAACCCTCCCTGGAATACAGAAAAACAAGCCCCCTATTCTTATAATGATTGTCTATGCCATTTTTAAAGATGTTCAGTGTGTTGCTACTGACAATGGTTCCTGGCAGCTGGTTCCAGTGTTCTACTACCCTGTTGGTGAAGAAAGACTGTCTTAACCTTGTCCTGCTGTGATTGACTTTAATTTTGAATTGATGACCTCTAATTGCATCATTTCTGTTAAATTCAAACATTTCCCTGAGATATCCCTGTTCCTGACCATGAACAAATGTAAAAACCTCGATGAGATCTCCTCTCAGCCTTCTATATCTAAGTGAAAACAAATTCAATTTCTTCAATCTTTCCTCATATGCCAGGTTGCCTATACCATTAACCATTTGTGTTGCCCTCTTTTGTACTCTCTCTAAAAGCCAACAATCTTTCTCATAACTAGGGGACCAAGCTTGGACACAGTATTCCAAATGTGGCCTGACATATGCACAGTAAAGCTTCCTGATGACCTCCTCACTTTTGTATGACACATTCCTCTGTATTGCCCCAAACATTCTTAGTGCCTTCTTCCTGGCTTCTTTGGTCTGTTCTGATGCCCCCAATTTTGTGTTCAAAATAACACCTAAGTCCTTCTCCTGCTATGTCACAGATAGTATGTGGCCACCCATCAAGTATGGAACCTTCATATGCTGCCTACCTACATGCATGACTTTGCACTTATCAAAATTAAACTTCATTTGCCATTTTTCAGACCACTTCACTAGCTCGTCTGTCTTACTGCAGCAAAACCTGCTCATTGTGCCGTTATTGCCCTAAAGATCTTGAAATCATCCGCAAATTTCAAAACCTTACTGCTTAGGCCACATTCAATGCTATTCACATATATAATGAACAATAGTGGCCCCAGTACCGACCCCTGGGGGACTCCACTAAGAACATTTTGCCATGATGACTTTGTACCATTTAGCATCACTCTCTGCTGTCTATCTGAAAGCCACAACTCTATCCATTTTAGGATGCTACCTGCAATACCATGGACCTGAAGCTGCATCATTAACCGTTTATCGGGTACCTTGTCAAAGGCCTTACTAAAGTCGAGATATGCTACATCAACCTGATTTCCCTGATCAAATTGTTCTGTAGCAAAATTCAAAAAGTCCAAGAGATTTGTGAGACACGATAACCCTTTTCTAAACCCATGTTGAGTATCTTGAATCAATCTGTTTCCTTCCAGAAAACTAACTATTCTATCCTTGATAATTGATTTGGGTACCTTGCAGACTAGGGATGTGAGTCTTACTGGCCTATAGTTTTCAACTTTCCCTCTTTCTCCTTTCTTGAAAATAGGAACTACATTTGTCCTTTTCCAATCTGTTGGAATTTCATTTTGTGAAACTGATCTACAAAATATTATACTAAGTGGAATTGCCACTTCCTTTTCAGCTTCCCGCAATACCCTAGCATAAATTCCATCAGGTCCTGCTGCCTTGTTTGGCTTTATTTTTCTGATATAATTGAAAACAATATCACTATCAATGAAATCAACATCGTGTATCTGATCACCTGTCACTGAACTGTGGTTCATGGTTGGCAGATTAGTCACATCCCAGATGGGCCCCTGTGGCTCTTATTAAGCCTTAACACTTTAAAATACATCCTCCACTGTAAACACTGATTTAAACTGCTTGCTCAGCTCCTCAACCATCTCACCATCCTCACTCAATATAGTCCCATTTACTTCCAGTGGACCAATTGTGCTTGAAACTTTACTTAGCTTGTAGAAACTAAAGAACTTTTTACTGTCCCCATTACAGTTCCTAGCCATCTCCAATTATTTTGCTCGCTTTGCTGCTCTGATTTTCTGCTTCACAGCATCTCTAGATTTTTGATACGACCTTAGATTTACAATATTTGAAGCTTCCTTAAATACTCTAAATGCATCTTTCTTAGCCTTAATTGCTTTAATCACATCTGGTGTAAGCCATGCTGGCTTTCCTACCCTTCTTTTGCGCCCTTGCTTTTGAGGGACATGTCTAATCTGAATTTCCCTCAAGTAAGATTTGAACTTTTCCCACATTTCAGAGGCATTCAAATCAAAGAATTCTTCTTCCCATTTTATGGCACTTAAAGCCTCTCTCATGCAGTCAAAGTCTGCCCTGTCAAAATTTGGAATCTTTGCCAAATTATCCTTGATTGTCCCTGCTACCTATGCCTTGAATCTCACTATGTTATGGTCACTTCTTCCTAGGGTTTCTCCTACAGTCAAGTCTTGAACTAAATCACTTAAATCTGAGAAGACAAGGTCCAATAATGAGCCCTGCCTGGTTGGTTCCATTACAAACTGGTGTAAGAACAAGTCCTCTTCAAGGCATTTCCTAAACAGTTTACATGATGGGGAGCCAACACCAACATTTTCATATCCTTTTAGATTAAAGTCACCAAGAATAAAGCATTTCCTCTGAAAGTTTCTACTGATTTCCTCACAAATCACCTTATCGAGCTCCAGCATAAAATGTGTTGTGAGCCACCAAACAAAACAAGGCCATTTCGGGTGTTATTTTGCCTCCTGACTGAAAAGTATGGATTTATTAGAGGAAATGGGTGGTCACATCACATTAAGAATGTTGATAAACATTGCACTGGAAAAATAATTACCAGAATTAAAAAATACCATAAACCATTTTCTTCTCAGAAAAGGTGGTATCAGGGTGGGAATTAAGGCACTTCTTAAGAGGTTTTATCTCTGAAAACATTTTTGCATTCCGGGTTCATACTGGATAGGATGGGCTTTACATGTACTCCGACACAAATGTGGGAGCAAAGATATCAATAAAAACAAACACAGAACTTCCCCAAAAAACACTGGTTATTCCACTTACGGTACCCACTCAAACTAGCTTATTAAGCTACATGGATTGTTTTGAGGAGAATTTCTTTTTTCAAATGATACATGAACCTACAAGGGAAAATGAAATATTAGATCTTGTGCTTACTAATGAGGAAAATTTTGTACAAAATGTGAACATAGGAGAGACTTTGGGTAATAGTGATCACAACATTATACACTTCTCATTGTATGTTGGAAATGTAGGAACCAATAAGACATTGATTCCTAATTTTGCTAAAGGGAATTACAATGAGTTCAGGGTCTTCCTGAATGAAATTGATTGGGAAGACTTATTGAAAGGCTTAGATGCTTATGAAATGTGGAGAATGATAAAATATAAACTATTTCAAGGTCAGGATAGGTTCATTCCCAATAGGCAAATTAGATTAACCAGGGTTCAGCTCCCTTCATGGCTGACCAGGGAAGTAAAGCATTTACTGGAGTCAAAGAAGCAGGCATTCAAGAAACTAAAATATGCTAACTCTGAGGTAAACCTCAAATCATATCAAATAGCTAGAAATAAAGTTAGGAGGTGTGTTAGGGCATCTAAAAGACTGGCTGAAATCAAATTAGCTCGGGAATGTTCAGCAGGTAATGCTAAGAGATTCTTTAGTTTCTACAAATTTAAGGCTAAAAAGTGTGGTGTAGGACCACTGGAGGTAGATGGGGAATTAGTGGTTGATGATTGTGATATTGTGGAATCCTTAAGCAAGCAATTCTCATCAGTCTTTACTCAGGATAATTCTGGTAGAATAGAAACAACTGAATCATATGCCATGACAGGTGATAGGTTGGAGTATCTTACGATAACTACAGAAGCTGTAGAAAAGCAGTTGCAGAATATAAAGCCTAATAAAGCTTCTGGACCAGATGATATATATGCTAGGGTCTTAGTAGAGTGTGCTAAAGCTTTAGCAGTTCCTCTAGGTATACTTTTCAGGCGGTCTATGGAATACTCTGAAGTGCCTGAAGATTGGAGAAATGCAAATGTAGTTCCAATTTTCAAAAATGGAAGTATGAAGTGTGTAGGGAACTACAGGCCAGTCAGTTTGACCTCAATAGTTTGCAAGGTACTAGAAAAACTGGTTAAACAGAATGTTCAGATTCATCTTGATAGGCACAATCTTTTAAGGGATACTCAACATGGATTTCGATCTTGAAGGTCTTGTTTAACTAACCTTTTGGAGTTCATGGAGTATGTTACTAAAGAAGTAGACAATCAAAACAGGATGGATGTTGTGTACTTGGACTTTAGCAAAGCTTTTGATAAAGTTCCACATAGGAGGCTAATTCATCAACTACAGCAACATGGGATTGTTGGAAAAGTTCTAGGTTGGATTGAAGCATGGTTGAGGGGAAGGAAACAAAGGGTAATGTTAAATGGATGTAAATCTGATTGGAAGGATGTTCTGAGTGGAGTACCACAGGGCTCTGTTCTAGGGCCACTTCTCTTTATCATCTTTGTAAATAACATTGAGGTAGGGCTGAGGAATAGAGTGTTCAAATTTGCTGATGACATCAAACTGGTAGGAGTGGCAAACAGTTGTGATCAATCTAGTAATATTCAACTAGACTTGGAGGACATAAAAAAGTGGGCTGATCAATGGCAGATGTCTTTTAACTATGACAAGTGTAAGGTTATGCATCTGGGGTCTGGAGGTGAGACTTTCAGATATACAATGGGAGGGAGGGAACTGGATGTTATTGAAGAGGAAAGGGACTTAGGTGTGTTGGTTTCAAATGACCTTAAAGCAGAGAAACAATGTAGCTCAGCTAGGAACAGGGCACTCAGAATGCTGGGACTCATTAATAGAAGTGTGATGTATAAGAGCAAGGAAGTCATGAAAAAACTGTACTTAGCATATGTGCGACCCCACTTGGAATATTCTGTGCAAGCTTGGAGCCCCTACCTAGAAAAAGATATAGACAAGTTAGAAAGAGTGCAACGCAAAGCAACTAAACTCATCAGTGGACTAGGTAGCTTAGAATATGGAGAAAGGCTTGTGGCATTAGATATGTACTCACTCAAGTATAGGAGATTAAGGGGGGACATGATTGAGATGTACAAAATTGTTAAAGGACTAGATCAGGTCAATTTAAATGGTGCTCTTCAGTTTAAAGTATCACACAGGGGTCACCAACTCAGGTTAGACAAGTTGAGGTGTAGGACAGTTAAGCGACAGCAGGTCTTCAGTCAAAGGGTTGTTGATCAGTGGAATGGGCTGCCCGCTGATGTTGTGGGGAGTTCCTCATTGAATGTATTTAAAAGTAGGGTGGACAAATTTTTTAGGCAGGAAAATCTTGTTTTTGATTTCTAATTTGGATGGAGGGGATAATATTTATGTTTAATGTGCACGGCACAGACCCCTTTAAGCAGGGGCTATGGTAGCACAATGGGTATGATGGGAGGAGCTTGCAATTGTTGAGGGTGTTATGCAATAGCAAGTGGATGATGCTAGATAGGCTGGGATATATAGCTTCCTAGGAACTTGGGATTAGGGATTGATGGGGGTGAGAATATGTACATTTCTAGTACCTTTTCTAGATAGGCTTAACCCAGATGGGCCCCTGTGGCTCTTATTAAGCCTTAACACTTTATGACTTTATGACTAGCCACTTTTTGTGGGAACGGTCTAAAAAACAGACACCATCTCACATACACCGACTGACATACACCATCTCGCAGACATGGATGATCTCGGTAACCGCTCAGTCGATCTTAATAAAACCTTCACCAAACGATCCCACGTGTGCCAGAAGCGTGCGGTTTGGACTTTCGTGACCTTGGGTCAGGTCAAAGGTCACCAAATTGCAGAAAAACAAAAAAATCGAACTTTTAGAAATGGATGATCTTAGTAAAACCTACACCAAACGATCGGCCGTGTGCCAGAGGCCTTTGGTTTGTACTTTCATGACCTTGGGTCAGGTCAAAGGTCGCAAAATCTCCGAAAAACATGATTTTTGGCTCACAAACATGGATGATCTCGGCAACCGCTGGGTCCATCGTAGTAAAACATTCACCAAGCGATCGGCCGTGTAGCAGAAGCGTGCGGTTTGCACTTTCGTGACCTTGAATCAGGTCAAAGGTCTCCAAATCGCCGAAAAACATGATTTTTGGCTCACAGACATGGATGATCTCGGCAACCGCTGGATCGATCTTTGTGAAACCTTCACCAAACGATCGGCCGTGTGCCATAGGCGTGCGGTTTGCACTTTCGTGACCTTGGGTCAGGTCAAAGGTCACCAAATGTCCGAAAAACTTGATTTTTGGCTCACAGACATGGATGATCTTTGTGAATCCCTCACCAAACGATCGGCAGTGTGCCAGAAGCGTGCGGTTTGCACTTTCGTGACCTTGGGTCAGGTCAAAGGTCATCAAATTGCAAAAAAAAAAAAATTGGACTTACAGACATGGATGATCTCGGCAACCGCTGGATCGATCTTAGTGAAACTTTCACCAAACGATCGGCCGTGTGCCAGAGGCGTGCGGTTTGCACTTTCGTCGCCTTGGGTCAAGTCAAAGGTCATCGGATCGTCGAAGAACCAATTTTTTTTTATCGCAGACATGGATGATCTCGGCAACCGCCAGATCGATCTTAGTGAAACCTTCAAAAAACGATCGGCCGTGTGCTAGAGGCGTGCGGTTTGCACTTTCATGACATTGGGTCAGGTCAAAGGTCACCAAATCGCCGAAAAACATGATTTTTAGTTCACAGACATGGATGATCTCGGCAACCGCTGGATCGATCTTAGTGAAACCTTCACCAAACGATCGGCCGTGTGCCAGAAGCGTGCGGTTTGCACTTTCGTGACCTTGGGTCAGGTCAAAGGTCATCAAATTTCCGAAAAAAATGGACTTACAGACATGGATGATCTCGGCAACCGCAGGATCGATCTTTGTGAAACCTGCACCAAACGATCGGCCGTGTGCCATAGGCGTGCGGTTTGCACTTTGGTGACCTTGGATCAGGTCAAAGGTCACCAGATGGCCGAAGAACCAAAAAAGGTTTTTTTCGCAGACATGGACGATCTCCGCAACCCCTGGAACGATCTTAATAAAAACATGCACCTGACGATCGGCCGTGTGCCAGAGGCGTGCGGTTTGCACTTTCGTGACCCTGCGTCAGGTCAAAGGTCACCAGATCGCCGAAGAACCAAAACATAGTTTCTCGCAGACATGGGTGATCTCGGTAACCGCGGGATCGATCTTAGTGAACGCTTCACTAAGCGAGTAGGCGAAGAATTGCTGGAAACAGGACAAAACGATGAGGGTATGGGGAAGAGATGTTACGGTAAAGAAAGGTCGACAGGGTCCTCAAAACGTAGCGATGATGATTTGAACCATAGCGGAAATGGGCACAACAAGAGTAAACGGCAGGGTGCTGACCACACTGACACATCAGGTCGCAGCAAAATGAATAAGAGAAATACAGTTCGGAATGGTGCAAATCGGGCGGTGTTTAATGCGACAGAAAGTGTGTGCCATATATCATATGGCCATATGTCTGAACAATCCCATAAATTCACAAAGAGTAGACACAGTTCCACATGGGATATCATCGTCTGGGTCATTCATAGTTAAATATAGCGATGCAAGCAAATTAGACGCAACTCGTGATAGTCTTGGCCCCTGGTTAGAATATGGTAGAAACGTTTCGTACTGGTTCGTTGGTCAAAAGGATAAGCGGATACGACATTGTAAACAGCGTAAAGGACACATGTATGCTTCTGTGACTTTCGGTAGGAGAAATATCGCAACTTCAGTTGATAGAAACGATGTAGTACTGTGCCGTAGAAAACTGTATCGCTTGGCAACCGACACCACCTTCAGAAAGATAATAATCTCGCCAGTGTATATGGAAGCTCAAAAGCCACTGGACATCTTTATCGAATACGTTGGGTGGCTTCCTGACACAATTCGGAATGCTCACGGAAATTCCAAAGACCAAAACAGACCATACATTCGTACATCTCGCGTACTATTGGACACAATGAAAACAGAGCTCAAGGGGGCAGCGCCTAAATCAGTTTACAGAAAGAGGGTGTTGGAGGACAAGGAGGAATTGCCTCAGGACCACAAACAGCTCAACAACTTAAAGTACAATGAACGGAAACACTGTCATGCCGACAGCTCTCTCAGTAAAGCTGATCCCTATCTCGGTTTACTTCATAGTGTCATAGAAGAAAATCAACTAGATTTCGAAGGAGAAAGATTTCTCCGCGAAATTCAATTTACAGACAGGCCCATAGTATTCCTATACACCGATAGACAAGTGAAGGACATAAACAGATGTTGTACCAATCCAAATATATATAGCACACTTTCCATGGATACCACCTTCGATCTGGGATAATTCTTCTTGACGACTACCACGTACGAAAATTTAAGCATTCTGAGACGCACTTCCGGAAAATATCCAACCTGTTTGGGTCCGTGCATGCTTCACACAAAGAAGGATGAGCCCAGTTATTCAGCTTTTGCATGTAAGTTAAGGCAATTGGTATCCTCAGCAAAATCTTTAGTAAGTTTCACAACTGATGATGATCCTGCACTGTACGTACCAATGCAGACGTGCTTCCCTAACGCGGACCATGTCCTTTGCCACGTTCATTTTCGCCGTAACATTGAGCACAAATTTACCCGTATGCGTATTCCAGAAGTCGTTCGCCAGTAAATTCTAAGCGATCTGTTCGATAGCAAATTTGGTTTAATTAACATCACTGACAAGATCTCATTCGCTAAAAAAATTGAGGAGTGTTTCAGCCAGTGGGCCCGTCTCGGAAACAAAGCAGCGAAATTTGTCACGTACTTCCGGCAATTTAAGTTGAAGAAAGTAATCACCAAGATTATTGGGAACAAGGCGAGTACGAATCGCATCGAAAGCATCCACAACACAATTAAGGGTGTCACAGGACATCAGAAAATGCAGGTGAACATGTTTATTGATGTGCTCCGTGGGCTGGTAATATTTGAAGAAAAGGAAACAACTAGGGCTTTGCGCGACGAGGGAACTTATAAAGTGAGTGACCTATACAAACACTGCATGATTTCCAAAACACAGATAGCCTCACTCACACTGTATCAGCAGCACTGCAAAATGTCTTTGTTCAGTACATCGGCACCGGTAATCTCGACCCAAAACGTGACTAAGTCTCTTAACATTCCGGCATCGGCAGGTCGGAAACAACATTATCAGGCACAGTCCCATGCGAAGAAACCTGCCATTCAGATAAATTCGGAACCATTCATAATTTCGTTATGCTCCCCTAAAACAAAGAAATGCAAATCATGTAAGCAAGCAATCAACTGGCGCATCGTTCAGAAACCGCATGACGTAGTTCTCACCCACAGGGAACGTTGGGAGTATCCAAAAGAGATTGCAGGTAAAACCGTTATGGTTGAAACAAGTTCCAGACAAATGGTTTCTATGTCCTACCACATATCCAAGTCATGTTTGTACGTCCGTTTTCCTGATATCTGCAACAATCACAAGCAAATCACAGTAGACAAACACTTACTTCCACTTTTGACAACGTCACACAAAACATTGATCAAGGAAGTGCTTGGGGTCTGCATTTAGGGGTTGCGAATGTGTATGGAATATAGTTAATTGTTCACACTCAAGGTTAATAGTTTGGTGCACGTATCCAATTACTCATTCCACAGTTATTTCTGGTCATGTGTTCGCAATTTGATATTTGTTATATTATTCTGGTCGGGAATGCGTTACTTTCAACATGCTAAGATTTCGTGTGGTGTCTGAAAAGAGGACCCCTTCTAACCTTAGTTTGAAGGCCGTCGCCATTTGAAGTTGTTTCCGTATGTTTATGCTAGTCTGATATACGTTGCTTTCAACATGCTGGGATTTCGTGTGGTGTGTCAAAAGAGAACGACTTCGAACCTTAGTTTGAAGGCCGTTGCCATTTGAGGTTGTTTTCGTATTTGAGACACCACACGAAATCCCAGCATGTTGAAAGCAACGTATTCCAGACTAGCATAAACATACGAAAACAACTTCAAACGGCGACGGCCTTCTCCCTAAGGTTCGAAAAACCGCGAGTCCAGGCTACCTGAAATCCTTTTCAAAATCCCCTCCGATTTTGACCACCAATAGGGCTGTATCATAGCTAAATGATCTACCATGGTCGGTGCGCCCTAACACCCAAATCACACAGGGCTGTATCATAATGTCATACAATATCGCCGTATGTTTTCTGTTTGCTATGTGTGTTGATCGACGAGTAGATGGAGAAGCAAACGGAATGAGTTGTGGAGAAGCAAAACGCAGCTATGATGGCAAACGTGGAAATATTACGAGGCTATGATGGCCCAAATGAAACAGCAAGTGGAGATGTTGAAATCAATGCTCATCAACTCAACGCATGTAAACCTGATGTCCTTTGTGACACTGTGTTGTTTGTCGGTGTTGTGTGTGTGTGTCGCATGTGTGGACGCGGACCGTGGTTTATGGCTATATCACCACGGATGCGCGACCCATTCCCGTCTGTTTGCCCCGACAGAGCCGGTCGCGTGAGAGCAAGGCTCTAGACAACAGCGTGTCTAGCCAGGCCGTGCATAGCGAATACAGAGACCGTGATCGTACAGTGTATTGGTAACGGACAGTGAGAATCGAGTATACACCACCACAGTTGGTGGAATGTATATGGCAGTTAAAATCGTTTCCCATTTACATGGCCTTCACGTCCACATCCACTTAATAGTTTGGTGGATCCACTTTTTTCTTAATCCACTTTTAAAATAGTTTGGTGGAGGTTTCAGATCGAGTCAGCGGTTACCAAGATCGTCCATGTCTGCGAGGATTTTCTTTTGGTTCTTAGGCGATCTGGTGACCTTTGACCTGACGCAGGGTCACGAAAGTGCAAACCGCACTCTAGCACACGTCCGATCGTCAGGTGCATGTTTCATTAAGATCGTTCCAGCGGTTGCCTAGATCATCCATGTCTGCGAGAAACTATTTTTGGTTCTTCGGCGATCCGGTGACCTTTGACTTGACCCAAGGCCACGAAAGTGCAAACCGCACGCCTATGGCACACGGCCGATCGTTTGGTAAAAGTTTCACTAAGATCATCCATGTCTGTGAGCCAAAAATAATGTTCTTCGGCCATTTGGTGACCTTTGACCTGACCCAAGGTCACGAAAGTGCAAACCGCACGTCTATGGCACACGGCCGATCGTTTGGTGAAGGTTTCACAAAGATCGATCCAGTGGTTGCCGAGATCATCCATGTTTGTGAGCCAAAAATCATGTTTTTCGGCGATTTGGGGACCTTTGACCCGATTCAAGGTCACGAAAGTGCAAACCGCACGCCTCTGGCACACGGCCGATCGTTTGGTGAATGTTTCACTAAGATCGACCCAGCGGTTGCCGAGATCATCAATGTCTGTGAGCCAAAAATCATGTTTTTCGGAGATTTTGCGACCTTTGACCTGACCCAAGGTCACGAAAGTACAAACCGAAGACCTCTGGCACACGGCCGATCGTTTGGTGTAGGTTTTACTAAGATCATCCATTTCTAAAAGTTCGATTTTTTTGTTTTTCTGCAATTTAGTGACCTTTGACCTGACCCAAGGTCACGAAAGTCTAAACCGCACGCTTCTGGCACACGTGGGATCGTTTGGTGAAAGTTTTATTAAGATCGACCGAGCGGTTTCCGAGATTATCCATGTCTCAGAGATGGTGTATGTCAGTCGGTGTATGTGAGATGGTGTCTGGTGGTATGTTTAGTTCTTCGGCAATCTGGTGACCTTTGACTTAACCCAAGGCCACGAAAGTGCAAACCGCACACCTCTGGCACACGTCCGATCGTTTGGTGAAGGTTACACTAAGATCGATCCAGCGGTTGCCGAGATCATCCATGTCTGCGAGAAACGATTTTTTGGTTCTTCGGCGATCTGGCGACCTTTGACTTGACCCAAGGCCACGAAAGTGCAAACCGCACGCCTCTGGCACACGTCCGATCGTTTGGTGAAGGTTTCACTAAGATCGATCCAGCGGTTGCCGAGATCATCCATGTCTGTAAGTCCAATTCTTTGGTTTTTCGGAAATTTGATGACCTTTGACCTGACCCAAGGTCACGAAAGTGCAAACCGCACGCTTCTGGCACACGGCCGATCGTTTGGTGAAAGTTTCACTAAGATCATCCATGTCTGTGAGCCAAAAATCATGTTTTGTCGGCCATTTGGTGACCTTTGACCTGACCCAAGGTCACGAAAGTGCAAACCGCACACCTCTGGCACACGTCCGATCGTTTGGTGAAGGTTTCACTAAGATCGATCCAGCGGTTGCCGAGATCATCCATGTCTGCGAGAAACGATTTTTTGGTTCTTCGGCGATCTGGCGACCTTTGACCTGACCCAAGGTCACGAAAGTGCAAACCGCACGCCTATGGCACACGGCCGATCGTTTGGTGAAGGTTTCACAAAGATCGATCCAGCGGTTGCCGAGATCATCCATGTTTGTGAGCCAAAAATCATGTTTTTCGGCGATTTGGGGACCTTTGACCTGATTCAAGGTCACGAAAGTGCAAACCGGACGCTTCTGCCACACGGCCGATCGTTTGGTGAATGTTTCACTAAGATGGACCCAGCGGTTGCCGAGATCATCCATGTCTGTGAGCCAAAAATCATGTTTTTCGGCGATTTGGTAACCTTTGACCTGACCCAAGATCACGAAAGTGCAAACCGCACGCCTCTGGCACACGGCCGATCGTTTGGTGAATGTTTCACTAAGATCGACCCAGCGGTTGCCGAGATCATCCATGTCTGTGAGCCAAAAATAATGTTTTTCGGAGATTTTGCGACCTTTGACCTGACCCAAGGTCACGAAAGTACAAACCGAAGACCTCTGGCACACGGCCGATCGGTTGGTGTAGGTTTTACTAAGATCATCCATTTCTAAAAGTTCGATTTTTTTGTTTTTTTCTGCAATTTGGTTACCTTTGACCTGACCGAAGGTCACGAAAGTCCAAACCGCACGCTTCTGGCACACGTGGGATCGTTTGGTGAAAGTTTTATTAAGATCGACCGAGCGGTTTCCGAGATTATCCATGTCTCAGACATGGTGTATGTCAGTCGGTGTATGTGAGATGGTGTCTGGTGGTATGTTTAGTTCTTCGGCAATCTGGTGGCCTTTGACTTAACCCAAGGCCACGAAAGTGCAAACCGCACACCTCTGGCACACGTCCGATCGTTTGCTGAAGGTTATACTAAGATCGATCCAGCGGTTGCCGAGATCATCCATGTCTGCGAGAAACGATTTTTTGGTTCTTCGGCGATCTGGCGACCTTTGACTTAACCCAAGGCCACGAAAGTGCAAACCGCACGCCTCTGGCACACGTCCGATCGTTTGGTGAAGGTTTCACTAAGATCGATCCAGCGGTTGCCGAGATCATCCATGTCTGTAAGTCCAATTCTTTGGTTTTTCGGCAATTTGATGACCTTTGACCTGACCCAAGGTCACGAAAGTGCAAATGACTTTCGTGCACGAAGGTGCACGAAAGTGCATCAGAGGAGGTATCCTGTGCACATGAGGATGTGCACAGGGTCATTAATCACTGCTCATCTTGACAGTTGTTGACCCAAGAGCTTAAACGCGTCAAGCAAATCCTGAATAATGATTTCTACACGGTTTCTGCCATAGACGAAGAAATCAGGTGAGCACTTGCCACATACATGGCACAAACACCTGCTTCCAACCCAACGGGCACAACACCCCATCTGTAATATCGCAACACCATGAGCCCTAGCTGGAAGCAGAATTGGAACACGCTCAGGCGCATCATTAATAACAACTGCACCCCCACTAACACACAGGAAAAACTAGCGCTATTCATATACTACCGCAGCTCAGCAACGTCTTACCTGGTCCATGAGCAACAACCCAAGCCACAGCACTTGATAAGCGCCGCTTTCAAATCTTGGAAGCGGTTTTTATCGTGGAGATTGACCCAACCATGAACCGCCAGAGCAATGCACAGGGGAGTTCTTTTTAGAGGCGTGCCGGACCGTAAAGGTCGTTTGCGCCGCGGGTAAAGCCAGTGTGTTTTGCAAGCAAAGTGCAGGCACATTTACATCAAGGGAGTTTTACGTTATAGTGTATGCAAGGGCGTCGCCACCGGCGGGGGGGCAGGGGGGCAGTCGCCCCCCCCCCCTGCCGTCAAACAGGGGGCGCCGCCCCCCCCCTGAAATTTGAGGAGGCCCCTATCCGGAAATGCACAGGAAAAAAGTGAGCAATGAGGCCGACGAGACACGAGAGGAGGCCTCCAAGACGTGAGAGGAGGCCCCTAATTTGAAGAAGGAGTCACCTAGGAGAGGATAGGAGGCCCCAGAAATCACGAGAGTGCCAACAATTGGCACGGAGGCCCCCAGGATTGCAAAGGAGGCCCCCAGGATTGCAAAGGAGGCCTTCAGGATTACAAAGGAGGCCCCCAGGATTGCAAAGGAGGCCCCCAGGATTGCAAAGGAGGCCCCCAGGATTGCAAAGGAGGCCTCCATGATTACAAAGGAGGCCCCCATGATTGAAAAGGAGGCCCCCAAGATTGCAAAGGAGGCCCCATGATTGCAAAGGAGGCCTCCATGATTACAAAGGAGGTCCCCTGGATCGAAAAGGAGGCCCCCAGGATTGCAAAGGAGGCCCCCAGGTTTGCAAAGAAGGACTCCAGGATTGCAAAGGAGACCCACAGGAATGCAAAGGAGGCCCTCAGGATTGCAAAGGAGGCTCCCAGGATTGCAAAGGAGGCCCCAATACGGGAAGGGAGACCTCAGAAAATGAGAGAAGGCCCTAAGACGGAAGAGAAAGCCAGTGGATATGAAATGAGGTTTCGGAGACGTAAAAGGAGTCCCCGAAACGGGTAAGGTTCCACCAAGATATAAAAGGATAATCCAGAAAAGTGGCAGGAAGCACCTAATTCGGTAGAGGACGATATAAGATTGGAAAGAGACCCTATGATGCACGAGGAAGCCCCTAAAATAGGAGATAATGGCCATTAGATAAGAGTGATGGCTCCCAGGCGAGAAAGAAGGCTTCAAGACGGGTAAGAAGGTCCCCAGGAAATGACAAGGTAACTGAGATAGGAAAGGTTGCGTGTAATTTGGAAGAGGAGCCACCTAAGAGAGAACAGGAGTCCACCAGGAGATAAGAGGCCAACCTTAAAATGGGAAAAGATTGAATCAAAACGCGGAACAGGAGTCCCCGAAGACGTGAGAGGAGGCCCCTAATTTGAAAAAGAAAGCCTCAAAAAGAAAAATGGAGGCCCCTGCCGGACTCGAGAGGAGAGTCCCTCGAGATGGAGTAGGAGGTCTCCAGGGCCGAATGAGGCCCCGACGACCGGAAGGAATTCCCAGGAAATGAGAGAAGGCCCTTAAAATGGGAGTGGTAGGTAGCAGGTATGGAAGGAGGCGAAGTTTCCAAAATTGAAGATCCCCTCAAGACGGGTAAGCTTTGCGAGGACAAAGGAGGAGGCCCACGAGACGTGGCAGGAGGCCCCTAATTTGGCAGAGGATGCCCCTGGAACATGAGAGGAAGTCCCATGCCATGTTAAAGGGGCCCCAGGATGTGGGAGGAGGTCCTCCAAAACGGGAGAGGAGGACCATTGAATATGGAGGAGGGTAGGACGGACGAGAAGACGTCCAAAACCGGTAAAGAAGCTCCAGGAAATGAGACGAGACCCCTAAGACGCGAGAGGAGGCCTATAATTTGCTAGAAGCATCTGAAATGGCAGGAGTCGTGCCGGGGTACTTGAAAATCACGACATGGGCCCAAAAAGATCCGGCCGGGGCCCCTGAATATCTCGCTGAGCCTATGGGTACCAAAAATGCACGCCCGGATCATGAAAATCACGCTAGGGGCACGATAAGTCGTACCGTTCCCCAACAGTATCATTTAGACACAAATGAAACCGGGGCAACGAAAAACAATCCGGACATGGATAATCACTCTTGGGCCCCAACAATGACACTAAAAGCATCCAAAACGTATTGGACACCCACAAAGTGTCGAGGTCGCTAAAACTCGCGCTAGGGATCCAAGCAAATGACGTCGGGACACAAAAGATTACATTTGACTAAAAAAGTCGCGTCGCAACCTTCGAAAATCTCACTGGGGACTAAAAAAGTCGCGCCTGGACCCCAAAGGTTGCTGCAGCCCCAAGAATCAATTATCAACCGGAATGTCACTCTGCGCCCAAAAAAATCCGGTCAAAGTCCCCGCAAAACCCGTTGGGCACTGGAAAAAAACGTGTCAGGGCACCGAACAAAATCGCACCTGGAGGCCGAAGAATCGTACCAGGACCCAAACATATCACGTAAGGACCTATATAAAAAATAGAACTCCTTCGGTGGCCGCAGTGACATATCAAAGGGGCAAATGGCCCCTCCCTCCTGAGAGGGATATGCTCCCAAGAATCGAGCCGAGGCCCCCAAAAGTCGCGCTGGGACCACAAAAATTCGCGTCGGTCCACCAGAATTCGCGTAGGGGCTCAAAGTAAATACGTCGGGCCCCAGAAAACTCGCTGCGAGGCACGAAAATCTGCAACAGGAACCGCCAAGATCGCGTTGGGGTCACAGCTAAGTACAACGCGCCCCGCAAACTCGAACCGGTCCCACCAAATTTCGCGCTCGGACCCACAATTCGGTAGTACCATAGGCGCACCGGAGGGGGGCCAGGGGCCGCCCCCCCCCATGAGACCAAAGTGCCCTTTTGGCCAAAAGTGCCCTCTTGGCCGGAATGTCCCAAATTTAGCCCAAAAATCACCTGCCTTATGTGCCCCGCCTGTGCCAAAGGTGCCCTTTGGCCCAAAACTGCCCTTTTGGCCTAAAAATGACATTCCCCTGTGCCCTTTCCTGTCCTATGCCTGTCCCAATTAGGTGCCCTTTTGATCTAAAAGTGCCCTGTGCCCTGCCCTGTACCCTGCCCTGTGCCTTGTGCTGTACCGTGAACTCTGCCCTGCCCTGTGTCCTGCCCTATGCACGAAACTCCTTGCCTTTACTCCTTTTTACTTTTACTTGTCCTTTTTACTTTTACATCAAAGGTAAGCGGGCAACCTTCATCTCACGACATAATGCATGCAGGCTGCATGCTTTTGGAAATATTATTGTAAATACAAGGGTTCGGTACTATAACATATAACGTGTCCCATGGAAAATTCACGCCCCCCCCGGTCAGCAAATCTTGCAGTGTGCCCCGGGCCGCAAAGTGCCCTTTTGGAGCCGGCCAAGTGCCCTTTTCGGTCCGGGCCCCCCCCATGGAAAAATCCTGGGTGCGCGCCTGGGTAGTACCAAAAATTTCGCGCTCGGACCCATCGGTAGTACCAAAAATTTGGTCTGGGCATCAAAAATTAACGTCGGGGCTGCCAACAATTGGCGTCTATGGCCCCACATAGGCACCGTGTGACCCCCAAAGTCCCATCGGTATCCGAAGAATAAAGCCGGAGCCCTCCAAAATCAGGAGGGATTGCAAAAAAGTCCGGGTCAGGACAATGGTTCTGGAGCACCGAACATGTCATCAGATGCCTTGACAAATCGCGTACGGCATCGAAAAACATACCGGAGCTCGAAGAAAATCGAGGTGAGATACAAAAACATGGCACCAGGGACTCGAAAAGTCAGGGCGGGATTCGGAAGTTAAAAAAAATCCAGAAGAGATCCACAAAAATCGCGTTGAGCCCAGATAACTGGCGTTGGGTCCCGGAACCACGCGCCTGGGCGCGATAAGTCGCGCTGGGACCCAGAAAAATCGCACCGAAGCCTCAAAATCGTACTGGGGCCCCACAAATGTGCGTCAGAAGCCCCAAATAAACACAGCGGGACCCTAAGAGCACAACTGGGACCGAAAATGCGACTGGCCCTTTAAAGCGCAGTCTCGTAAAAAGCGGCAGGGTCCGAAAACATGCGTTGTAGCCATAACTATATATACCGGGAACACTAAAAAAAACAAAAAACAAAAACACCGGAAGCTCTCAAGGCACACAGGGGCCATATGACCGCACAAGGGCCTGAAAAGAGGCTGGGGCCGCAAAAAGCAACATGATCCCAAAACGAACAAAAATACCGGGCACTAAGTAAACACATCGAGATCTTTGAAAGCGCCCCGACAACTAGTGACAACTAGTGACAATTTGTGCAGGTGTAATTTCAGCAGTGCGAGGTGACTTATCAAGGAATACCAAAAGAATACATTTGAACAGGTTGTGGGAGCTAGGGTTGAAATCCGACGAATCAGAAACGATAGTGGTAGATTAGGCCCCTCCACAGGATAATTCAGTTGATCACTAATTATTTTATTTAAAAAGTTCCCCTTTGATAAAATAGTGGTCGAAATCGGAAGACTTTATTCAGTAGTTGGACCCCCTCCAAATACGTTTGCCCCTTCCCCTTGACGCAAATATGGGTGCGTCACTGGTCTCTCAATAATTTTCAGAACTTACGCCCATGGAGCAAAGCCAACATTGCGGGGGTAAATTCCCCCTCACAAGCATACAAAACAACACCGATGCCCCATATTAAATGGGAGGAATGATGTTTTAAAATGTATTTTCTTCCTACAAAGTTGTCTTCTGTGATTACAGCCTGCATGATTAGAGCTTCCCAGCTTCAGTACCTTCTCAACGACATAATTTACAAAACGGTACAGCACAGCGATAACCATGGGCGTGACGGCGCGGAATTCGAAGGTTTTGCATTATTTATGCATTGTCATTATTACATTGTTGCATTGCCATTGATGCATGGTTGTTCAATGCTTGTTCTTGCCGTGAATTTATTCGCGGAGTATTTATTAATTTAGCTTCTGTGCCAAGTTCCTTGCAGCCAGCACCAAATGTTATGAAAAAAATTAATAAATCCCTAAGATAACGATCAGAAAACCAATTCAATCCACTTATCGTTGTCACCTTCGCGAAATTGTTGTCCTGGGACTGAGAAATGATCGTTTAAGTTTGTTTATGAGATCAAGCTGGTGGGAATGACTAACAGTAGTGATGAACCTAGCTATATTCAGTTAAACTTGGTGAACAAAGAAGTGGGTTGATCAATGGGAGATATCTTTAAGATATGCTCAGCACGAGCCCCACCAGCTCGCTACAATCTAGAGGCCAGCGGGATGATTCTTCTCGTCGATAAAGCATAAAGATATTGGTTTGTTTTGGCACTGACGTATTTATCTACATTTGCTTATTTATACCCTGGTATGGCTCGGTTCTCAGCGAAAAAAAAAGATTCTTGCCATTGCGCTTTGCGTAAATTATATACCATGCCAAGAACAAACAAGACATCAATATGAAATCATGTTCCCATTCGGGAACCATACTAAGAGCCTAAAAAGCAAGAGGAGGCCCTAACACAGTGGAGGCCCCTTTTCGGAGAGCAGGAGGCCCCCTATCAACATTGCCCCCCCCCCCCCTGGAAGAATTTCGTGGCGACGCCGCTGAGTGTATGTGATGTTTTAGGTGCTGAAGGCGGGGGCTGGGTGGGAGACATCTCTCGGATGTCTAAATGGTTTTTGTTTTACTTTACTCCTCCGCAAGATAATTTGTAGCTGGGGTGGTGGCGGTGTGTGGGGGGAGGGGGGTGTTTTGAGAGCGACGAGAAAGTTGATTTTGCCAGAGTGTCTACTCTTGTCAAAGAGCACGGACGTGTCTTTACCGTGGGATCAAGGAGGTGATTATCGGCATCTCCTATCACGCCGGCCGCCGCGTGTTGTTTGTTAGAAGAGGGTTAGTCTGAGCATGCCATTCAGTGTTGTCGGTGGGGTTAGTAGTGTTTGGTAATTCGACTCATCTATGTCCGTTGCACCTCTTGGTAGCCGTTTTACGTTACGAATTGCAAGGTAAATCGGATCATCTATGCCCGATAGCTCCTCTGGGTAGTCGTTTTACGCTATGTTATTTTTCCCCTTTTTGTTCTTTTCCAAAAGCAAGTCGGCTCATCTACGTCCGACGGCACCGCTAGGTAACCACTTATTTCTAATTGGAAAGCAAATCGGCTCATATACGTCCGACGCAATTCAGGATGGCTATATACGTGTTTCTTACGAGTGCATCGCGGGCATGCATTGCTTATTAAAGTGAGTGTTGGCGATGTGGTGTCTATAGTGCTTCTGCTAGTTTTGTGGCGTACAGATGTTCAAATAGCAATTGAAGGAGGTCTGGGTGCTTGTCACTCAGAAACGATGGAAGCGACAGGGTTTTGCCATATATAAGCCCTCTTTTTGGCAGAAGGCCTTAGGTGATTGTCCTTGGACGCTTAGGTTACTACAGTCTAATAGCTTTCCTTTTAATTTTTTTTCCCTCATTTTCCATTTCTTTTCTTGTTATCAGTTTCGACTTCTTCAGTCGCTTCAGTGTGTCCTCGGGTCTTTTCATGGTTTTTCTCCCGTTGACCCGGCGACTAGGACATCGTCTTAAAACATGCCACCCCGTGAGGACTTCTAGGCCTTGGTCTTCTAGCACCTCTTTCATTGTGCTTTGGATAGTGGTAGGTGACGCTGCAATACAGTAACGTAACTTCTTCATTTTCAGCAGACCCGTGGCGTGTTCAGCACTGTCCGATTTTGACTAGTATGTTCGGGTTCAGTTTGCAGAAAATCTACATGCCAACTAGCTGTGTCAAAATGTTTTCGAGGGTTGGCACGGGATGCTTGAGAGCACCCAGCTGTGGGCCCACTACAAGTCTATAATCACCGCAGAACCGCACACCGCCGCCTGGTTTTGGAACCACCACGAGCGGCGTAGCCCAGTCGGAATAATCCATTCTTTCGGCGACACCACTGTCTACCCACTTCTTCAATTCTTTGTCTGCCTCTTCTTGAATGCGAGAATCGCACTGGTCTCGACTTCATGTTAGACTGGCTCCGCCCCTTCCTTTAATTTGAGTGTTGCTGTGAGGTCGGCAAGATACTCTAGCTCTTCTCGGTAAACTTCGCTGTTCTCTTCAAGCACCTCTGTCAGTGTGTGCCTTATTCGTCCCTTGTCGCTCACTTGGTTCGCTACATTCGTTTCGACCAATCCAAAAATATCGGCTGTGAGCCCACTGAGCAGCGATACCTGTCCATGGGCAGCTATGAGCCAACAGCTCGGAGTTTTCCGAATGTTTGCTTTGGTTGCTGCGAAAAATTGTTCATCCACCAGTTTAAGTAGCGCCTTTGAGCAATACGGGATTTGTTTCTTGTAGGGCCTGGTGATGTGGACACCGGACAGTTTTCTTTCCTCGTTATTATATCCACTTGACACCCATGTGTACCAAACATCAATCGTGCGGCCGTTCATGCAAGCTGTTTTTAATATCCTCTTGTCATCGTTTTCTGATTTTTTTCCGTTTGCAGTAAGCACAAATTCGGTCATTCCAGCAACGTCCGCTTCCTGTCGCATTTATAATGCATCCATCGGACGTCTACGTTTTCCCTCTTCTAGTGCATTAACTCGACGTCTATGTTTTGTCATTGACATTTTGCGTTACCTACACACCTTGGCAAAGTGATTCCTACGGCCACATTTCATGCAAGTCTAGCCTTTGGTCACTAAGCACTCGCTCGCTCGGTGTTTGATGTGGCCACATCCAGGACTGGTTATCTCTCACGAAGCCAAGGGTTCAAGCCCTTATTTTCGAGACATATTTTCAGATTGAATAGGGGAAAAAACATTACCAGGGTACAAAACCAAGGAAGTTCAGACACTTTCAACCAAGGAAGTTCAAAATCACGATATGGGCCCCAAAAGATCCGGCCGGGGCCCCTGAAAATCACGCTGAGCCTGGGGTACCAAAAAGTCACGCCCGGACCATGAAGATCACGCTAGTGGCACGACAGGTCGTACCGTTCCCCAACAGTCTCATTGGGACACAAATGAAGCCGGGAAACCAAAAACAATCCGGACATGGATAATCAATCTGGGACCCCAACAATGACGCCAAAAGCCCCCAAAACGTATTGGACCCCTAAAAAGTGTCGAGGTCCCTAAAACTCGCGCTAGGGATCCAAGCAAATGACGTCGGGACACAAAATATTACATTGGACTAGAAAAAAGGCGCGTCACAGCCCTTGAAAATCACACTGGGGGAACAAAAGTTCGCGCCGGAGCCCCAAAAGTTGAAGCTGCCCCCCCCCCCCAATCAATTCTCAACCGGAATGTCAATCTGCGGTCTCAAAAATCGGGTCAAGGTTCCCCAAAAAACGTTTGGCACCGGAAAAAAAACTTGTTAGGGCACCGAAAAAACATCGCACCGGGAGACCGAAGAATCGCACCGGAACCCAAAAATATCACATAAGGACCTTTAAAGAAATAGAACTCGATGTCCAAAAAGTTCACACCGAAACTCGATCGAATCGACCCCAGCACCGGAAAATTAAGAACAGGTCCGGAAAAAATTAACCGGAGGGCTTTTATACTCCGAAAGGTGCCATCAACTGAAAAAAAAACCTCTTTCGGTGGCCGCAGTGGCATATCAAAGGGTCAAATGCCCCCCCCCCTCCTAAGAGGGATAAGCTCCCAAGAATCGTGCCGGGCCCTCAAAAGTCGCGCTGCGGCCACCAAAATTCACGTCAGTCCACCAGAATTCACGCAGGGGGCTCCAAATAAATACGGCGGGCCCCAGAAAACTCGCTCCGAGGGCCGAAAATATGCCACAGGAACAGCCAAGATCGCGTTGGGGCCACAACTAGGTACAACGTGTCACGTAAACTCGAACCGGTTCCCCCAAATATTGCGCTCGGGACACACAATTCCCATCGGTAGTCCGAAAAAATTGGTCTGGGCATCAAAAATTCACGTCGGCGCTCCCCAAAATTGTCGTCTAGGGTCCCACATCAGCGCAATTTGAGCCCAAAAATCGCATCGGCATCCCGAAAAAAAGCCGTATCCTTTAAAAATAAGGAGTGATTAACAAAAATGTCCGAGTCAGGAAATGGTTCTGGACACCGAACATATCATCAGATGCCTTTCACAATTCGCGTACGGCCCCGAAAAACATACCGGAGCTCGAAAAATCGAGGTGAGATACAAAAACATGGCACCAGGGGCTCGACAAATCAGGCAGGGAATCGGACTTTTTAAAAAAATCAGAAGAGATCCACAAAAATCGCGTTCAGCCAAGAAAGCTGGTGTTGGGTACCCGGAACCACGCGCCTGGGGCGATAAGTCGCGCTGGGACCCATACAAAATCGCACCGAAGCCCCAAAATTGTACTGGGCCCCACAAATGTGCGTCAGAAGCCCCAAATAAACACAGCGGGACCCCAAGAGTATAACGGGGGCCGAAAATGTAACTGGCCGTCCAAAGCTCACAGTCTCGCAAAAAGCGACAAGCCCTTAAAACATGCGTTGCAGCCCAAAATAAGCATACCAGGGGCTAACAAAAATACACCGGAAGCTATCAAGGCACAAAGGGGTCATGCGACCGAACACGGGCCTGAAAAAGAGGCTGGGGCCGCAAAAAGCATCTTGGTCCCAAAACGAACAAAAAGAACGGGCACCAAATAAACACATCGGATCTTTGAAAACGCCCCGACACCTACAAAAAAAGATCCCCGATGCACAAAATGCAACAAAACCCTAAAACGAGCAGGGGTTTCGAAAATGTGTTGGACCCCTTACAAAAATGGATTGGAGCCCTAAGACACATCCGTAGACGAAGAAAGACGAAAGGGGTACAGAAAGAACACTGAGACAGGGCCTCGGTTCGGTAGCCAATCTGGGAGCATATTTAATCAAAGATATGAGGTGCATCAAAGCTCAGCGGGTATCTGAATTTCTTAACCAGCATAAAATGTGGGAAGTAGGGAACTAATGATCGAATATAATTAATCGAATTTTCGCAGCGAACGCCCATACCAAGCATTCCGTCGCGTCAAATATGGCGCGAGTCTATCATGTGGCAGCAATTAGCAAAACGTAGGAGGCCTAGCAGAAACTGTAGCATCGCACGAAGTGTGGCGAATGCGCCGAATGTGCAAGATGGGTGTGCACGTGCAAGAACGTTAGCGTCGTGGCGACCGGGCGCTATGAACTGGAATGTCTGAAATTGGGAAATTTTACATTTTAAAGTGATTTGTATAAGTCTAATTTCAGCAATGTGAGGTGCCTTATCAAGGGATACCAAAAGAAAACCTTGGAACAGGGTTGTAGAGTTAGGTTTGAAATCTGACGAATCAGAAACGATTGTGGTAGATCATGCCCCTCCACAGGACAATTCAGCTGATCACTAATCATTTTATTTAAAAAGGTTCCCTTTGACAAAATAGTGGTCAAAATCTGAGGATTTTTTTTTAACGGGGTAGGTGGACCCCCTCCTAATACGTTTGCCCCTTCCCCTTAACGCAAATATAGGTACGCTACTGATCCCAAAATAATTTTCAGTAACATACGTCCATGGGGCAAAGCCAGCATTGAGGGAGCAAATCCCCCCCCCCCCCACAAGCATACAAAACAACACCGATGCCCTGATACAATTGGAGGAATGATGTTTTTAAATGCATTTCCTTCCTACAAACTTGTCTTCTGTGACTTCAGCTTGCATGATTAAAGCTTCCCAGCTTCAATACCTTCTCAACGACGGCATTTACAAAACGATACAGCACAGCGAAAACCATGGGCGTGACGGCGTGGAATTTGAAGGTTTCACATTATTTATGCATTGCCATTGATTTATTGTTGCATTGTCATTTATGCATTGTTGTTCAATGCTTCCTCTTGCCTTGAATTTATTCGCTGAAGATAAAATCAATAAATCCCTAAGATGGCGATCAGAAAACCAATTTAATCTATTTATGACTAACCGTAGTGAGGAATGGGAACCGTAGGAATGACTAACCGTAGTGATGAATCTAGCTATATTCAGTTAGACTTGGTGGACATAGAAGTGGGTTGGTCAATGATAGATATATTTAAGATACGCTTAGCACCAGCCCCGCCAGCCCGCTGCAATCTAGAGGCCAGCGGGAAGATTCTTCTGGTCGAGAAAACATTAAGACATTGGTTTGTTTTGACACTTAGGTATTTATTCACATATTACTTATTTATGCCCTGGTATAGCTCAGTTCTCAGCGAAAAATAAGATTTCTGCTACTGCGTTTTGCGCAAATGGTGCATCATGCCAAGAACAAACCAGACATTAATATGAAACCATGTTTCCCATCCTGGAACCACAGTAAGAGCCTAAAAAACAATAGGAGGCCCTAACACATTGGGGAACAGGAGCCCCCCTTTCAATATTGCGCGCCCCCCCCCCCCCCTGGAAGAATTTCGTGGCGACGTCACTGGTGTGCAGGGAAGACAGTGCTGAGCCTTGTCATCCACTGCATGTGCGCTCTTATGACGTCATGACCCAGAGTATGATGTCGATAAAATCGACGGATAACCTTGCCTTACTATATTTACCTTTGTTTCCTTCGCGAAAGTTCGAATGTGGCGAGTGCGCCAAGTATGGGATCTTGCTTTTTCGTCTTGTTGGGCATATTTTTATTACGTCATTGACAATTGGAATGCAATTATGACAAATCCTGATCTCAGATGCTTAGTTAAAATGATGAATTTAGAGGAGCATGAATGCATACTCTAAGTTCTTCAAGTAAATTCGCGAGATAGCCCAAGACCTAGTTTAAATCTGCAACCCGCGTTTAAACCATTCCGATAAAGCAGAGCGAAGCTGCCAGGGAACGGCACGCGCTAGTTGCGGGCGTGGCGCGCGTGGCTTGTTTCAATCGCTCTCGACGTCAACTCACGCTGTCGAGGTTCGGTTTGTGGTAGTCTGATTAAAAAGTTACCGGCTGGTTCGTTAAAGTAAATCTGGACTGTTTTTGCTCATCCGTTTTCTGATACCATTTACTAGAACAACAAAGCGGATCCAAGAAGTTATTTTATTCCCCTTATAGGTATATCAGCACCCTAATAATGGTGAGTAAACTGCTTTGTGTTTGGGGAATGATTTCTAAGAAATACTGCATGGGTACAAACATTTCCCAATCCTGCGGCCCACCGGCGTAACAGTGTGGGCGGCGCCATTAGCCGTGAATGTGCAAAAAGCGTGTCGTGAACCACCCAATAAACAAACAAACTGCATGGGTACAATACATAGAGGAAATGGGTGGGCCAGATCGATTGTAGGGACACTCCATGAGGTCACATGTTAACAGTTGGAATTATCGGGTGGGGAACAGTCACCTCTGGTGATCCCCACATGAATAATCGAGCTAATCACGATGGTGAGGGGAAAAGTCCTAGCCAAATCCTGGTTTGACATCTTGAAATGTGAATTCAATGTGCCTACAATTCAGTGGGTGGGTCTACGCTTGCCCTGGGTTGTTGCCGTGCCAATGCTCCGAAACTACTGAACCAAATTTAGTTGGTATAATTTGAGATGAAGGTAAATTTTGATTTTTTGGATTTTGTATTTTGAATACACTATTTTAACGTAAAAATGGCGATGCAACCACTCATTTTCTCAGCAAATGATTACTTTTCAGTTGGCAAAGAAATAAATGATCAAAATCTTCACTACAAATATAGCACATCACCTATGATTATCCATATCTGGTGTGTCATAGATGCAATAAAGAAGTTCAACACTTCATGCACTCGATTTAACCCGCACACGTCCGGGGGGCAGATATCTGCCCCCATGCGGTTTTTCCTACTTTGCCGCCATACTAATCGGGTTAGCAAAGCCAAACCTCGCATGGCTGCTCATTGGTCTTTTCCGCATATCCTCAGAAATTTTTGAGCCTGGGTCATCTCAAGTCAGGTCACCAGGTCAGGCAAAGTGACCTAACGTCCCTCCGAGTTCTAGGTGGCATTACTCCCACAATAATTGGGTGATTGATTTCAAACTTATATCACGTCATGATCTTATCAGGGTCTATAATATGTATATCACGGTTTTTTCGTAGCATTGACCTGAGGTCAGGTCGTGGCCATGGCTTACCCATTATAGGCCTATGGAAGAATATACAAATGTTTCCTTGTTACATATTTGCTCCCGGAATGACCTCCAACCGTTATGGCGTGTAGTTGGAAGCTATTTGCAATGCTATCGCTGACATTTTTGCTCAGTGGCCCCACCAAGGTCAGCTGAGGTCATCTGAACTCACTAGCACATTTCTGCGCACTATATCGCAATGCATTGAGCTAGAAGGCTGAAATTACCGTCATTGTGCTTGTGTTGCCAAGACGTGTCGATTGATATATTACATGACCTCCCTACTCTACCCCATGACCTTGACCTGAGGTCATTGTTTCTGTGACCTATCTGCTGACCTGACCTTAAATTACACAGCGTATGTTGATAGCACATTTCAAGGGCTGTCGAATAGCATTTGCAGTTTGTTTTTATCTGTTACAGGTCCTGAGATATGTGCCAATATCTGAGGGTCCCACCCGATCTGGTCGAATTTGACATGATGACCCAGTGACCTAAATATTGACCTGAGCGAGAAAATGACTGAAATACTTTCTATAGAGCTTGTCACCAGCTATCCAAAGCCGTTTTCCGTTTGTCGCTACCTAGCATAGTTCTCGAGATCTTAGGGGGGAAGACATCTGCCCCCCGGACATGCGAAGTTGGCACGGACCGCCGGATGTGCGAGTGTTAATACTCCTTGTTTATTTCTGAGAATTCATACGGCCAAACCGAATCGTCCACAATGCGACCAAGGCCGGAAATTCCTTGCGATGTGGTAATCGTTAAGGGCAGTGCTGTCCAACACATCCTCGAAGGTCTAGTATGTATATTTACTAAGATGGGAAGTGTGTTTAGTAAGAATATTTCATAAATTTTTCTTAAAAGGTGTTCTTGGAATTTTTTCCCTGAATACTATGTTTATGAACGTGATTCGGAAGATGCGATCATTCGTTTTCTCCGTAAATGCTTATGTTGTGGTTAATCTTAGCGATAATATTTATAATGCTCCATATATGCCACACCGCTGCTCTTTGTTGCATAATTTATCCATCCCTCACCTGGCACTTCTCAGACTTGATTAAGGGGACATTCAACACTTCACGCAGTTGATTCAACACTTTTTCACGTCGAAAATGCTTCATTTCTGCCTCTTTGCCACATAGATGACATCACCACTCTTCAACCACAATGCCAAAAAAAAACTAATCATACAGCACGGCTCAGAGCAGCCGGCTTCTGCTCGGTCTCATCTTGCCTCACGACTTCCAACAAATAGTATGATAATTCGTAATTAAATAGGAAAACCTAACCTAACTTAATACAATCTACTCTTATCTAAACAAGCATAAACTCATATATTGTAATTTTAAAACAAGCGTAATATTTATCGTGACGTCATCCGTACACACAGCCTCTAGCCGTGCTCCGCTTAGTTTTTTTTCCGGCATTCTGGTGGAGTAGTGTGAGTGTCATCTATGTGGCAAAGAGGTGGAAATGAAGCATTTTCGACATGAAAAAGTGTTGAATCAACTGCGTGAAGTGTTGAATGTCCCTTTAATCACGTCTGAGAAGTGCCAGGTGAGGGATGGATAAATTATGCAACAAATAACAGCAGTGTGGCATATATGGCGCATTATAGGTATCATCGCTAAGATTAGCTGAGACGTAAGCATTTACGTAGAAAACGAATGATTGCATCTTCCGAATCACGTTCATAAGCATGATGTTCTGTTTTAAAAATCCAAAAATTCCCAAAACACCATTTAAGAAAAAAATACCGAATATTTACTAAATTTCTGGAAGTTTAGTAGGCATTGTTACTAAAGTTGCCTATGCAATGTTGCGTATATTTGATGACGTCATGGTTGAAAAATTTGCTTAGAAGGATTCTGATTTTCCGGTTAGATTATATTATGCTATGATACATTTTATATTTTATGCCACATTATCTTAGTCTCGGTTAGGTTGGGTTAGGTTACTTGGGTATTCTTCAAGTATTACCCCTCAGACTTCCTTTATCTCAACAATGTATCCAAGCCGTCGTCAGCTGACCGCCAGTCAGCTGTTGGTGACGTCACTCAAACGTACCGAGACACCCCCAGTTGGGTGCACTGAATGACCCAAGGGCATCACCAGGAATATTTATAATGGTTAGGTTATTGTTAGGTTAGGTTAGGTTTTCACCATCGTGAAATAGAATCTGCACAACCTCCCTCTAGCAGGAAATTCCTTGTGCTGTATCTAGAGTGCCATCTCAACCACCACCCATCAAAGGAAAATGTCCTGTGAAGCCCTGAATATATACCTCCACAACTGCTTCGTAGACATAAATTTGTTCCTGACGCCCATGGATTAAGTCCACATCGACCCCTTATAAATATTCCTGGTGATGCCCTGGGATCATTCAGCAAGTGTTGTTTCTGTACGTTTGAGTGACGTCACTAACAGCTGACTGGCAGTCAGCTGACGGTGACTCGGATGCATTGTTGATATAAACAAAGCGTGAGGGGTAATACTTGAAGATTACCGGTTACTTGTGCCTATGACATCATCAATTTTATCGACCACCATTGACTTAAAGGTAATCATTTGCGGAGAACATGAGTGATCGTGTCAGAAAGCATACTATTACATTCAAAAATCCAAAACATCAAAATTTACCTTGATCTCCAAATTTACCATTTCATCAAACCTTCACCAATTGATGCAAAGGGGTAAATTTCCTTGGGACTGTTGAATATGGCGACTCTCACTGATACGTAAAGCTATTAAATTGCCCCTTAAACTTGCAGTGGCCATTTTGAAACATTTTTGAGAATGTTTCCATGCCCATGCTCCTAAATGGCTTGACTGAATTTCATGAAACCTTCACCAATTCATGCAGCATAGTTGATTTACTTGGGACTTTACAATATGGAGACCTTAACCTAATGTCACACGATAAGTACATCTTTATTTGCAATTGTTGTGGTGCCCATGCTCCTAATCTACTGAACCAAATTTCATGAAACCTTCACCATTTGATGTGACATGGTCGATATACTTGGGACTTTTGAATATATTGACCTTGGCTTTAGGTCAAGGTCACCCAAAAAAGCACAAAACAATTAACACTTTTTACCATGCCCATACACAGAAACTACTGAATAAAATTTCATGAAACCTGGGCCAATCGATGTGATGTGATCGATATACGTAGGGCTTTGAATATGGTGATTGACTAGGTCAAGGTCACCAAAATACACTAAATTGGTTTTGAGGCTATTTGCCATGCCTATACTCCAAAAGTACTGAACCAAATTTGATGAAACCTTAACCAATCGATGTGATGTGGTCATTATCCTTGGGACTTTTCAATATGGTGACCTTGACCTTATGTCAAGGTCATCAAAAATGCATAAACTCTTTTTAAGGGTTGTATTGTTACCACCTCAAAGCACAATAATACCTACCAAATAATTTTGACCCCAAATTTTTTTTCCAATTTTTACAAAAAAATAATTTGCTTTCTTGCATGGAATGTTGTTATTTTGCCTCCCAACTGAAAAGTCTGCATTGGTAGAGGAATTGAGTGGTCACATCATGTTCAGCACATTCATAAACAATGTATTAATAAAAGAAATTCCCAGAAATCAGAAATCACCTTAAGCTGCAAATTTACCGATATGGACATCCTAATTGAGGTTCTCAGTGATGAATGCCTCAGCATCACAAAAGTCATCAAACTATTCGAACACTAGCAAATATTTGTGTTCAAATGTAGCTTGTATGTAGCTCAAATGTAGCTAAATCACTTCTGAGATAAGCATGATGCCAAAACATGTCACAAGTCAGACACATTTAAGATACAAATCCTATTGTTAATCATTAGGATGTTGCATTTATGATATGTCACATGTGAATTACTCTGTTTCTGCCACAATTACAACCATTAAGACAAAATTCAAGTCACCATGCCACAAAATCCAACTTGCCACTACAACCTCAACCACGCCACTCAACAGACAGCCTCGTTGCTTCAGCATCCTTGTTTTTAAAAATGGCAATACTCAACTATTTTATTTGTGGGAAAACACGAAGAGTGTATTTTGTCAATAGAATACAAGTTTAAAGCAACATCAAAGTGAAAAGTGATTAAAATAACAAAATGACATATTAGCCTACTTCAACTGGAGATATTTCCCTGGTACACTGTAGCTCACTATAAAAAAAATATTAAAAATATAGTTCAACTGGTGTTTCCTTAGGTGCATAACCAAACTGACGTAATAAGATGCTACCATATTGATGCAATCGACTACAGCATGCATTTAAAAACAAAATTCATGCTAAAATTGATTTGAGTGCCATGATGTAATAGTTTCCAAAAATGGTGATGCTGACACACCAGCATTCCCATTTTTGGAAAATGCCATTTGGAGTTATGGAAATAATTTCAACAAAATGGAAAGTTTCCAAAAATGGAATATAAAACCACTTTCTCTAACTGAATTGGCATCCAAATTTGCTGTTAGGCATCAGGATGTAGGTTCAAAAAATATGCCTGGAGAATTTGTGATAGATGATGGAATTGAGATTGGGCATCAGTAGCTCAGTGGCAAGCTGAGCATCTGGCACTCCAGAGGTACAGGGTTTTATTTCCAGCAATGCCCACCCTTCCTGCTGGGATAAGAGGCAGGTGATGCCATATGGCCTCAGCTGCTGAGTGTGTTGTAAAGCCACAATCTATTCATCATGGAATTGGGACTGCGTTCGCCTGATACCACACCTTGAAATAGGCCCAAATTATGATTTAATTACCAGGTGTTGTTAAGGATTTGGAAGTTATCAAGTTTGAATTGTATTTACCTCAGTTTCTTGATGACTCTGAACTCTCCCCTTGTTGGCTCATCAAATTTGCAAGCTTCACTTCACCCAAGGATATGTTTGATATGTTTGCGCTTTATTGTGTTTTATGACATATTAGAAACTATTCTTCCAATACAATGTTTATGAATGTGACTAAGATGATGGAGCACTCATTTACCATGAAAATGCTTACTTTTCAGTTTGTGAGCAAGAATAACACCAAAAAAAAGTACCTTTCAGTTTTGTAACATGGCATGCAAACTAATGTTTCAAAGCTAAGTAGATATGGAAGAAATATATCCCTTTGGAGAAAATATATCCCTAAAATATAATTTGAAATAACTCAACACAATATATTTTCTTGCAATTTTCTAAATTAAACTTGACTTAATGCAACCTAACATGACCTATTTTTAAATATAAATAATTTCCAATAAAAAAATGGTTTTGAAGATTTTTGAACTGAAGATCTCCAACTGAAAAGAGCTAACTGAACAAAACATAACCCATTTGTTTGCTTTATGGAGGTGAGGTGTGTAAAATTTGTTCTATGAATGCTTTAAGGCAGAATAATGCTTCTGTATTTGCAGGTATGCCAGTCTCCCAGTTCCCCAGTTTATAGAAAAGTAGTGCTATCAGATAGACAAGGCAAGTATTAGGGACTGGGAAGTGTACCTTAAGTAGTATTTAAATACTTTGGATAGCCACTATATCTATTGGCAGTGCCTCACCTGAGTAGAGCTGGGAGGTATTTTTGTATGTTATTTTCGTACAAATGATGCTTTCATCCACCGGAAAATAGCAAAGTTGAAAAATTGGAAACAAATATGCATTGATGACTTGTAATTATAGTGAAAATTGAAGTTCGTGTTTATATCCTAGCTTCAAAACAGCTTTATCACCAGTCCACAAAGGCATGCCTCTGGCAAATATTGCCATATATTGTACTTTCGTTTCATAACAAGTGCAGGGAATGCGGCCTTTTTGGAGTTGTCAGGATTTGTTTTCTGCCTCACCTCATTTGGGTGCCTTGGACCACCCCTGGTCCTGGGCATGATGCTACTGATTACCCCTTGGTGAGCTGGGTGAGATGCTACTGACCACCCCTCGGTGAGCTGGGTGAGATGCTACTGACCACCCCTCGGTGAGCCATGTATGATGCTACTGACCACCCCTCGGTGAGCTGGGTGAGATGCTACTGACCACCCCTCGGTGAGCCATGTATGATGCTACTGATCACCCCTCGGTGAGCTGGGTGAGATGCTACTGACCACCCCTCGGTGAGCCATGTATGATGCTACTGATCACCCCTCGGTGAGCCATGTATGATGCTACTGACCACCCCTCAGTGAGCCTGGGTGTGATGCTACTCCCCCTCCCCCCCCCAATGAGTCCGGGTGTGATGCTACTGACTACCCCTCAGTGAGCCTGGGTGTGATGCTACTCCCCCTCCCCCCAATGAGTCCGGGTGTGATGCTACTGACTACCCCTCAGTGAGCCTGGGTGTGATGCTACTACCCCCCCCAATGAGTCCGGGTGTGATGCTACTGATCACCTCTCAGTGAGCCTGGGTGTGATGCTACTGACTACCCCTCAGTGAGCCTGGGTGTGATGCTACTCCCCCTCCCCCCCAATGAGTCCGGGTGTGATGCTACTGACCACCCCTCAGTGAGCCTGGGTGTGATGCTACTCCCCCCCCCCCCAATGAGTCCGGGTGTGATGCTACTGACTACCCCTCAGTGAGCCTGGGTGTGATGCTACTCCCCTCCCCCCAATGAGTCCGGGTGTGATGCTACTGACTACCCCTCAGTGAGCCTGGGTGTGATGCTACTCCCCCCCCCCCAATGAGTCCGGGTGTGATGCTACTGACTACCCCTCAGTGAGCCTGGGTGTGATGCTACTGACTACCCCTCAGTGAGCCTGGGTGTGATGCTCCCCTCCCCCCCAATGAGTCCGGGTGTGATGCTACTGACCACCCCTCAGTGAGCCTGGGTGTGATGCTACTCCCCCTCCCCCCAATGAGTCCGGGTGTGATGCTACTGACTACCCCTCAGTGAGCCTGGGTGTGATGCTACTCCCCCCCCCCCCAATGAGTCCGGGTGTGATGCTACTGACTACCCCTCAGTGAGCCTGGGTGTGATGCTACTCCCCCCCCCCCAATGAGTCCGGGTGTGATGCTACTGACTACCCCTCAGTGAGCCTGGGTGTGATGCTACTCCCCCCCCAATGAGTCCGGGTGTGATGCTACTGACTACCCCTCAGTGAGCCTGGGTGTGATGCTACTACCCCCCCCAATGAGTCCGGGTGTGATGCTACTGACTCACCCCTCAGTGAGCCTGGGTGTGATGCTACTACCCCCCCCAATGAGTCCGGGTGTGATGCTACTGACCACCTCTCAGTGAGCCTGGGTGTGATGCTACTGACTACCAGTGACATGTTTCAGATACCACGATACTCAGTGTGTCATGTTGCTAATGATTGGCATCTGTGCCTGCATTCCAGTCGTCGCTGAACCCGGTGCAGGTGTTGCGCGGCGGCGCTGAAGAGGAAAAGGCGGAAATCGCCCGACTCTCCAGCTTCGTGGGCGCCATCGCTATCGGAGACCTGGTCAAGTCGACTCTGGGCCCCAAGGGCATGGACAAAATACTCGTCTCAGTTGGCAGAAGTGAAGGTAGGTCGTGATACAGAATGTCGGCCACAAAATGTTTCCACATTGATTGGACAGTGACTGATCTCCCGGTCGGATAACGACTATGGTCTCCCATTGGGATAGCAGCTTTGGTCTTTTGATGGGGTGCCAACTCGTGATCTCTCAATGGTCAGTCACATTGGGTCGAAGCCATGCTGCTGGCTTTGAAACATTTGCTTTCGCGACCAATCGGCGTGAGAGATTGGCGACGCTACATGGCTCAACGGTCAACGTGTCGTAAAACCAATAACCAACCAACCAACCTTTGCCTTGGCACTCCATGAGCTGAATCTAAGGCCAACTGTGTTGAATAGTTCTGAGCCGAGGCCGGAGCCGAAGCTACCTATTTGAAGATGCTACTAATATTAACCCAAAGCTTCTCTTGTGAGCTACTGGGGAAGTGGAACAAGTAAAAAAGCATGCACAATTATGTGGCCATATTTTTTTTATTTTTGCATAGTGAGTTTGCTGCTAGGATGGTATTGAAATGGAGGGAGGGGAGGTCTGTAATGAGAGTGAATGGGGCCCAGCTTGTTAATTAATCCATTGTTTATGCTTGTTTGGACAACTTTTTCCAGAAGCATTTTCTGAAGAAAAATCTTCAGATATGGAAAGCTGTACGTTATCACGGAGTTATCCGACATGCTCCTCTGCACTGAAAGTCTACTGGTCTACCCCTGTACAGTTCAGCTACACTGAAAGTTTGATGGGACGTTACTGTTGTAGTAAGTCCTTCCGCAGAATTCCAGCGCAAGATTCCCTCTGACGGCTCTGTATTTAAAATGCTGAGCAGGTATCCCTGATAATATGTCGCCACATGAAATTTCTATGCGAGCATCTCTTGTAATGTGCCCCCACGCGGAATTTCTGCGCAAGTTTCCGCCGCAGTCTGTCGCCAATAGGAATTTCTGTGCAAGCATCTCCCACAACATGCCACCACACAGAACTTCTGCACAAGTATCCCCTGTGATACGTCACCACTCGGAATTTCTGCGCGATAATCCGCTGCAGAGTAGCTGCAGAGCTATGTGTGTGGCCCAGTGGTCAAACGACCTAACCCGCCACCGGGCGGCAGCGATGCCTGAGTCTTGGATCCACGCCCCTCGCCAAACTATTCTCGGTAAGCACACCAACTTGGACAAGCATTGCTTTGGTGATAATATGCCATGGAAATATAACAAATATAATTACAAATACAAATACAACAGTAAATCTGTACATATGTACAAAGATTATATATATGTATATATATATATATATATATGTGTGTGTGGGTGTAAAGAGGAAAATATATATAAAGGCACAAGCACATTTAGCTTTAGCAAGTTTTCGGTCTATGTTTTCAGTTGATTGTATTCTTTTCTTTGTTTTGTTAGATAGTTGGTAAATTAGTTCACCAAATGACATGTATAGTTGTATTCGGTTATTGACACTTCAGATTCAAACATTAATCCATTTTCAAAAATCACCACTCTGCACAATGCAAATCAATATCTTCTTCATGTGAAATTTGACAGGCTAAAGCATATTTTAGTAAGCAATGGTTACACAAAAATACAGGTTGATGGCAAAATCAAGAAACACATGGACACGAACACCAACCAGACATTTACAGACGAACAAGCACCATCCACATCTACTATCGAAATTGCATCAACTCTGCTTGTAAGTTGGATGAGAGTCTACAGGGCATTATACCGAACATCACATGCACCAACAACAAATATTAGCTGAAATTCGTCATTTACTATAAAACGATGAAAAGCTGTAATCTGTGACGAAAAACAATCTTCAGGCCAGGAAAGAAAACTTGAAGCACACCAATGTAATTTAGGAATTTTCATGCCCATATGAAGACTGCAAGGCTTCGTACAGTAAGCTACATTGGTGCCATCACAACCTCCCTTTCAAGAAGACTAACATTGCACCTCAGAAAAGGAGCACGAAAAGAACACATGACACACTGCCACCAAACACCACCAACACGAGAACACCTCATGAACAACACCACCCTCATCACGTCATGCCCGGACCGAGCACTTCATTTGGTGCTCGAGTATTTGTACATACGTGAACACACCAGAAATGAACAAACAAGTCAACACACACAAACGTCACGTTGTCACTCTGGACTAACGCATGAACAAAAAGGGCGAATGGGGGAGGCAAAAATACTTGAATCCGAAACGCCAATAACCGAATACAGCTATGCATGTCACTTGGTGCAATAATCTACCAAGTATCTAAAGAAACAGAAAAACAATGCAAAACGAAGAAAACGATGTGCTCAATTGAAAACCTAGACTGAAAACTTGCTAAAGCTAAATGCACTCTTCTGATTAACAGTCAATGTGCATAAGATTATATATATATATATATATATATATATATATATATATATATATATATATATATATTCATTCATATATTCATTTATTTATTTATTTGTATATCAAACCTATCCATGTCTTCTATTGTGCACAATCCTGTAGACATGCTGATGATATTCTCGACGTGCTTGTTCCGATATTTGTTCTGTTATGTCCGTTCCGCCGGGGTAGACTCGGGCCTACACGTCATAGTCAACAACTGGGTCTCTTAATCCCGCCGCACCTCTCGACCCCATGTGTCCCTGTAGGTCGTCCCATGCCATCCCATCCCGAACTGGTGTGGTCTGGTATTGTCGCTCGCTGACTGCCGGCTCGATGATGCCTCGCGCGGCCACAGGAAGAGTGGAGGTGACAAATGACGGTGCCACTATCCTGAAGAACATCGGCGTCGACAACCCGGCGGCCAAGGTGTTGGTGAACATGTCGATCGTGCAAGACGCCGAGGTGGGCGACGGCACCACCTCGGTCACAGTCCTCGCCGCCGAGCTGCTCAAGGAGGCCGAGAAGCTGGTTTCCATGAAGTTGCACCCTCAAAATATCATCGCTGGCTGGCGTAAGGCCACAGACGTGGCGCGTGCCGCGCTGGCCGCCTCCACCAAAAACCACGGGTGAGTGTCCCCCACTATCCCCCACCAACAAGCATAGACCAGTCTCTCTATCTATATTTGTATCTATCTATATACAGTTCTATATATATGTGTATATATATATATATATATATATATATATATATATATATATATATATATATATATATATATATATGAATGAGGATGGATGATGAAAACAAACAAATTATGTGGAGAGATGACTTTAATGTAAACGTTTCGACCTCAATAGGTCTTCATCAGTACAAAACATAGAGCACAACTGTCTATCAGTTGTGCTCTATGTTTTGTACTGATGAAGACCTATTGAGATCGAAACGTTTACATAAAAGTCATCTCCACATAATTTGTTTGTTTTCATCATCCATCCTCACTCATACTTGTCTATGGATAACTCACACACACACACACACACATATATATATATATATATATATATATATATATATATATATATATATATATATATATCTAGATAGATAGATAGATAGATAGCTATCTATTTATCCCTCTTTCTGTCCAGGGTGTCATGATATGAAAATGATTAGAAGGGTGATAGAGGGTGATCAGGATGGGTGATATCACCCACTTTAAGAGGGTGATAACATATTCTGCTGTGTTGCTCAAGGAAATAATTTATTGAGGGATGGTTGTGGTCTGAATTGTTCGGAATTTACTCTGGTGAGGATTTAGCATTGGAGGGGCACATATCCCCACATGCAAAATGACACCACTGCCTGTGTCGCTGTGCCAGTGAGACCATGGCCCATTGTGACCCACAGGGCGAACCCTGAGCAATTCCGGCTAGACCTGTTGAACATAGCCCGCACCACACTCGGCTCCAAGATCCTGGCGCAGCACAAGGACTTTTTCGCCACGCTGGCCGTCGACGCCGTGCTGCGACTCAAAGGCTCCGGCAACCTGAAGGCCATCCAGGTGCTCAAGGTCAAGGGCAAGACGCTGCGCGACTCGTTCCTCGACGAGGGTAAGTTCCGTGCGCAACCGAGATCGAGATAGGGCCCGTCGGCAAAGACAAACAACGTGTGTTGATCTTGGCACTGAGGCGACTTGCGCGACGCGTTGTCAGCCGGCCGTCGTGAACGTTCGTCCGTGAGCCTGTCCGGTCACGTGGCCGTGCGGCGACGGAGCAGTCGGTCGCAGTGCGTTCAGTACGGCGGTGTGGCGGGCGTGTGTTGTCCGGCGTCACGGTGATGGCTTGTGACGAGATGGCTGCGCGACGGCTGTCGACAGGCTTCATCCTGGACAAGAAAGTGGGCGTACACCAACCGAAGCGGATGGAAAACGCGCGCATTCTTATCGCCAACACGCCCATGGACACGGACAAGATCAAGGTGTTCGGCTCGCGCGTCAAGGCCGACTCGACGGCGCGTGTCGCCGAGCTGGAGATGGCCGAAAAGGAGAAGATGAAGGAGAAGGTGGAGAAGATCACCAAACATGGCATCAACGTGTTTATCAACAGGTGGGTCTCCGATGATTGTCCCGTGGTTGTCGGGGTAAGATGCTCGTCTCGCAATCGAAAGATTGTGGGTTCGAATCTCACCTGTCGCTACTCTTCGCCCGCGACCAATCGGCGTGAGAGATTGGCGACGCTATATGACTCAACGGTCGACGTGTCGTGAAACCAACAACCAACGAACCGTGGTTGTCGGATTGTCTGGGTGTGGGTGGCGGTTTGATTTTATTCACGAGGTTTAATACTGTTCATAAGTTTGTGTTGTGAAAACTGCGTTTGAGCGACTTCGGCCCTACCGTTTCCAATGCAATGCCATGAATATTCCTGATGCAAAGCTATGTTATCGTTAGGCCGGCTCGCTGGCCGTTGTGTTAACCTCAGCGTTGGATTTGTGCTTTGTAGTCCTTGATATGGACAAAAAAAATGTATGCATGATGAACTATTGAGATATTTTTCCTCATTGGGCACAATTACATCTTACATACTTCTGACCGGTTCAAATCCATATCGGTAATAATCACAGCATTTCTTAGTTCAGTTGTACCTTTTTGCACAACTGTTTGTGGGCATAGAGGCGTAGGTTGTAACGAATGCACACGGGACTTCCGCTTTTCTTCCTTTGGACCGTAGCACCGTGAATAATAGTCGATTTCAAATATAATAAGACCATATCTTTTGATCTCGCAGACAAAAGACAACATGGGCACTTCCTTTTCAGGCAACGTTTTCGAATGCTGCTTTTTCTGAGTTCCTGATGAAAGCTGAATGCTGCTGGTGTTTATGAAGCATTCCTTTTAGGAGATTTCCGGAACTGAAAAATAACGAGTTACAGGGTTCCCGGGCAGCGCAGCGATAGTTTGCGCGACAAGTGGGCCATCAGTGGGGCTTTGCATGGTCTCGCCTGAAGTTGGAATTATGTACGAGGTCTCACCCTGGGCGAGAGGCCGAATTCGTTAGTCTTCCCTAAGGACTAGACTAAGATGATCCCTACTCTTCGCCCGCGACCAATCGGCGTGAGAGATTGGCTACGCTATATGGCTCAACGGTCGACGTGTCGTAAAACCAATAACCAACCAACAGACTAAGATGATAAAAGTATGTATTCTCTTTGGGCGACCGTGGTGATGTTTATTGTATGCAGGTTGTTTTTCTTTGTTTTAATGTGGACTTATGACCTAGCAAGTGCTCGTAGGAAAAATCATTCACTATATCTGATAGTTAAGGAGGAACTGCACAGCCACATGTGTGCAGTGTAGCTGCTTCGCCAGTTGTCCGCCAGGTGTAGCACTATAAGAGGTACTTAATAAGGAACTGCACTGTGTGCAGTTCCTCATTAAGTACCTCTTATATAATAAGGCTCTAATAAGGCTACCTGTGTGCAGATTTCTATGTTTAGTGAAGAGAAAAATGGTGCCTGGCAGCATGCCAACATTTGGAATGCCTTTTCCTACATCAATTTGACACATGCGATAATTTGGAGGTGAGGTCATCCACTGCCATCAAGCTAGTCGATGCCAAGTGAGGTCACCTCCAAAAAGTTATTGAGCCAGTCATCATGATCTAATGGGTAAGTATATTTCAATGAAACTTTCATCATTTGCTTACTTTTATACTGCCTGTCTACCTGTGTGCAGTCCTGTACACAGGTAGCAGGCTGTCTGTTGCATGTCCGGTTTCATCGAGGGAGCTCATCTAGCTAGTCTGGAGGTTCTGTGCGGCCGCTCGATTTATTTGACGTTGCTGTCCGTCTACAGACAACGGGCGCCAAATGAGCCTGTAGTCGGCCGCGCCCTCAAACCCAAATAATCAGTCAATCAATCCGTCCACAGACAGCTGATCTACAACTACCCGGAGCAGCTGTTCGCCGACGCCGGTGTGATGGCCATCGAGCACGCCGACTTTGACGGCATTGAGCGACTGGCGCTCGTCACCGGCGGCGAGATCGTCTCCACGTTCGACCACCCTGAACTGGTTGCGCTCGGCCAGTGCAAGCTCATCGAGGAGGTGAGTTGGATCTGGATCGAGGAGGGGGGGGGTTGGATCTGCCGCGGACAGCGCTGATGCTCGGTGGTAGTCGGTTGCGTTGGAGTCGCGTCCGGTGATTTTATATTATACAAATTGCAACTCGTTCAGGATTGCTTAAGCTTATTACCACCAAAGCAATCCTTGTCGAAGTCTTGTCGGTGGTGTGTCTACGGAGGTCTGGGGAGGCGCGTGAGCCCGAAATCGCGATGCCAACATCGCTCTCATCCGAGGGAGTCGGATCATTTTTCCTCGGCCACACACCGTGGTGGATGTGAACGCGGCTGATGCAGACGACATGGTCGGTTTTCAACACAGGTACTGGTGGTAAGAGTGCTGACACAACAGTGATGTGTATTGCTTGGCAAGCTGGCTTTCTGAGTGACCGTAGCGACGGTCTGCCAACTCGTGTTAGCTATCAGAATATGTCCGGTTGGTGACTGCGCTGGTTGTTTTTCGTTTACTTCTGCTCAGCCGATCGCCCTACAACGCCCAACTTGTTGCCATATGTCCAACTACGGCTGGTTCCTGTATTATACCAGGCTAGCTACATTTATGTGCTTCACTGTTTGCCCCACTGTGCTTAGTTGTTCAGCCCTCCTATTTTCGGCTGGCTATTGTACTATGCTCATGGTCGCTATATGACCATTGCATTCGATGGACCCTTTAAGCCCAAATAACTAACTTGGACTATACCCAGCTGGCTTTCCCGACAGTTTGCGGCTGTCTGTCCGACAGTCTGTCCCACATCCGTAATAACTGGAGGAGGAGGGGGGGGCCGGGGATCCACGGCGCTCCACCTGTCACCGGCGTCGCTGCGCCCCACACCCGGCGCCACCTGACGCACGCCACCTCGTCAGATATTCGTCGGCGAGGAGAAGATGCTGAAGTTCTCAGGCGTGCCGATGGGCGAGGCGTGCACAGTGGTGCTGCGCGGCGCCACCCAGCAGATCCTGGACGAGGCGGAGCGCTCGCTGCACGACGCGCTCTGCGTGCTCACCTCCACCGTCAAGGAGACGCGCACTGTGTATGGAGGAGGTATGTGTTGCTGCTGGGCAGGTGCATGCGGCAGAGGTGCGTGTGTTGTGGTGTTTGTGTCTTGGCAGGGAATGTGTTGGTTGTGGCAGGGAAGATGTATTGTGACATGAGAGGCATTCCTTTTTCTTAATATGATGGTTTAATATGATTATTTTTTAATAGGCATGTGTTGTTTGAGATTTGAGGTAGGAAAGGCGGATGTGTCATTTCGCACAAGTTCGGACATTTCAATTCCGTCACAAGTCCTGCACATTCAGGCACAAGTTGACTTTCTGTGATACACTCGCCAAGATGATGATATTGCGACTTGAGTGACCACTGAAAGAAAGGGCTGGCGCAAGTTATGGTGTTTTTTTTTCTCAGAAAGTAAAGCAAATCAGTTGCTTATTGGATGCCTTGAATGATAAATGAAGCATCTCCGTCATAACAAATAAACAAAGGATGCCTGACATCAGTCTGGCGATGAACAAGAGCTTTGGGCAAATTAAATATCGAGGAAGTGAACTTGGGTGGAAGGTCGAGAGAACCGCCAAACCAGATTCGCAATCAAAGACATCCTACTTAACTTCACTTACATCCTGATGCCGGCCCCGACTGCCGAGCATGACACCAGCGGCTGGCATGCTGCCATCTGGCCAGTCGTAGTTCGGTGTTACCCTCAACCTGTGTCCCAGCCCGTATTGCGCTTCTTACCAGAGTAGATGTGTATTTTTATTCGACCATTACAAAGCGTCTTTTGGGGCGCTAATCGAGTGAAGGCGAGTGTCAAAAGCGGGGATGAAGTCTAATTCCTGTGTATATCCGTTATCACTCATTAGCACATGGCCTGGAATTTTGATGCAGCCACGTGCCCTCAAACGTTGACATATGTAGAGCTTAAATGATCTTGCATGCGATGCATCAACCCAGTTGGATTACCAGACGCGGACAGAAAAGGCGTCTTCTTTTCCTGGGCCTGAACTCGAAGCCATGGGATGCAAACCAAAATATTTGCCTGTCTGCAGCTCTAGACGGATGGTTAGTGAGGGATGCGGTGCGAGGTCCGCGGTTAGCTGCCCTCGTGCGGCAATGTCGACACGAGTCCGTCTCTTTGAACAATGATTGGGAGCAGTTAAATATTGTATATTGTGATGAAAGTTCAAATATATGGGCGCTAAATGACCAATGCAGTCGATGCGCCCTAAAGCCCCAATAACTAACTAACTAAAGTTAAAATCTAAAATGAGCAGACTAATAATAAATAATGATAATAATAATAATAAAATAAGCAGACAAAATAAATATCTCTCAGTGAGATAACTTGAAATGCTACATTGCACTGTGAATCGCTGTTCAAGTTGGAACATACCCTGGAGCGGAAATGCCGACGCGCTCATTTCTTAGAACAAAGACAAAGGGCATGAAGAATACTGGGATAACCATTCGGAAAACGCCGAACTTAAAAGTTGAAGAAATTGAAACGCGAAGCGCCGTAGCAAAATAGAAAAGTATGGTTGCACAAGTGAATGGTGTGATCGGGCCGAGCCGGACTGAGCCGCTCATGACATGACATGATGAACTGTTGTGACGTGTGCATGGAAGTAGAGTCGCTCGGGACTCACCATGACTCTTTAAAATGTATTTCGTCGATATCGCCAGGCATGGCATAATGCATTGAGATATGTAATTTCGATGTAAGTAACAGGAAAACAACTAGTGACCACCTGTTCATGGAAATTATCTGCCAGTGACCACCATGCGATTACCGGTGACCACCTGCCAGTGGCTACCCTGTGGCTACCAGTGACCATCTGCCAGTGGTCACCATGTGACGACCGGTGACCATCCTGTGACTACCAGTGGCCACCTCCCAGTGGCTACCCTGTGGCTACCAGTGGCAGCCTGCCAGTGGCTACCCTGTGACTACCAGTGACCATCTGCCAGTGTCTACCCTGTGGCTATCAGTGACAGCCTGCCAGTGGCTACCCTGTGACTACCAGTGACCACCTGGCAGTGGCCACCCTGTGGCTACCAGTTATAGCCTGCCAGTGGCTACCCTGTGACGACCAGTGACCATCCTGTGACTACCAGTGACCACCTTGATCATCCAGCCGGTGGCGACCTTCAGTCATCGGTTCTATGTGACCAAACCGCGCCCCGACAGGTTGCAGTGAGGTGCTGATGGCCGTGGCCGTGCTGGGCGAGGCTATCCGCACTCCCGGCAAAGAGGCGGTCGCCATGGAGTCGTACGCGCACGCGCTGCTGCAGCTGCCCACCATCATCGCCGACAACGGCGGCTACGACTCGGCTCTGCTCATCAGTCAGCTGCGGGCCGGCCACACCCAGGGCGAAAACCAGCTGGGCATCAGTACGTCAGGGGGACAGGATCTGGGCATCAGTGCGTCGGGGTGATGGGGTCTGGGCATCCGTGCGTCAGGGTCACGGAGTCAGGGCATCAGTACGTCAGGGTCACTGGGTCAGGACATCAGGGTGACGGGATCTAGGCATCAGTGCGTCAGGGTGACGGGATCTAGGCATCAGTACGTCAGGGTCAGGGCATCAGTGCGTCAGGGTCACGGGATCTAGGCATCAGTGCGTCAGGGTCACGGGATATGGGCATCAGTATGTCGAGAGTCACGGGATCAGTACGTCAAGGTCACAGGGTCAGGACACCAGTACATCAGAGTCACGGGATCTGGGTACCAGTACGTGAGAATCGGAGGGTGCTGGTATCAGTACGCCTGGGTCAGAAGGCCCAAGCATCAGAATGTCGGGCACAGAGGTCGGAGCAATACAACGTCGGGTTATGGGGGGCATCAGGATGACGGTCATGGCGTGGAGGCATCGGTACGTCCGTGTAGTCTGGGCACAAATTGTCAGGATCGGGGTCCGGGTAGTCTGCGCATCAATGCATCAGGAAGACGTGCATCAGTGTATGAATGCAGTAGTGTGTATATCTGGGTTGATAGTGTGGTCAATTGTGGGTTTTAACTCGCGTGCCGGAGGGCCTCGCATAACGCGCGCCGGATGGGGATTCAACCTTCCCCTCTGAGATCCCATAAACTACTGAGCCAGAAGCATGTTTGCAGGGTATATTGCGGTTCTTGTGAACTCTGTTCGGGATAGATTGTGTGACCCAAGGCGTCGAATTGAGGCGACGTCGCAATCAAGGCGTCTAGTGAGGTAGAATTCGACTACCACACCTCTCCACCACCAGCGACGAAACCTTTGTGACCTTGGACGCTCGGTAACCAGCGGTTGGCCGCCGGCCGGTCAGTCAACTCTGCACCCCTGCAGTTTCTATGTTTACCAACGGATTTCGGTTTGTTTACGGGGTCGCGGCAGCTTAGTTGGTAGAACGTCGTCCTCTCGATCGCGAGATTGTGGGTTCGAATCTCACAACCGACGGCATTTACCGAGTCCGCCCGCGACCAATCGGCGTGAGAGGTTGGCGACGCTATGTAACCTAGCGGTTGAATGCGTCGTAAAAGAACCCAAGGTTCTTCTTCGGTTTGTTTACATTGAATGCGTTCAAAATCAGTTCTTAACAAAGTCACACGGTTTCATTACAATATCCTCGCCCGTTTATGAGATATCGTCGAAAACCAGGAAGGATGGGCAGATTCGCCCCCCCCCCCCCTCTGGTGTGCGTGGTATGACCAACGGTTCAAAGTTGTATTCATTGTTGTATATCCGAAGGCCAAATCGAAAGACTAATTCTGACTAATAAAGGCTCCACCGTCAGCAAATGAGGGGGTGGAGCACATGGTATCAGGCGTACACATAATTTGGCGGTGAGGGCAGCCTATATCTAGTTTGGCCTGTGTATGCATAGCAGTGAAACAGGAAGTTTCACGACCCGTTTTCCGGCAACCTCTGAAATTCTGGCACAGGACTGCCGCAGCACAATTTCACTATTTCCACTTGATGGCGTGGCCGATCCACTCTGGCCTCCCACGCCCACATAGACCTGCGCAACCTATATCAGGTCGCGCAAGGCGTGAGACCTCCCTCATGACTGAACGCGTCCTTCCACGCGACGAGTTACGACTGTCTGCTCCGACCCGGCCGCACACTCTGTGTATGACGTGCCGTGACCTGGCGCCGTCTCCCGCAGACATGCTGACGGGCGAGGTGGGCGATATGGAGGAGCTGGGCATCACCGAGTCGTTCATGGTGAAGCAGCAGATGGTGGCATCGGCGTCGGAGGCGGCCGAGATGATCCTGCGCGTGGACGACATCATTAAGGCGGCGCCCCGCGAGCGACAGGACGATCGCGGCCACTGCTAGTGCGCCTTACACCACCACGCGCCTCACACCACCACGCGTCTGTGCACTTTGTGATTGACAGTCTCAGCATCTGTTCCGCTTCATTAACGTCTGTGGCCGTCTGCAAGTCCAATAATAACGATGGAGGATCGGCTGTTGTTTGACTGGGGCCGAAGGAAGTGGTGGATTTTATGATAAGCATTAGTAAGCCTCGCTTCTGTCTACAATTGTGTAGTGTATGCTTAGTCCCAAAATGTATGGTGAGCGAAGGTGTCGAGGTAAAAAAAAACTTCGTGCAGATGTGTAAGGGTGGCTTTGTAAGCGTAGAGCAAGGTTGGAATGGAAGACGAGATGTTGAATGTAAGAAGGCAGATGAAGCGGAATTGATACCGGCAATGGGGAAGAGCGCGATCGCAAGAAATGTCTGTGGGAAGGGCTCGTTCGTGCAAGTTTCCAGGTCGGTGGAGTAGGGTGCCTGAACTTCGCCCAACGCCTATAACTATTGCGAGGAAAGATGGATCATGCAGAGGTGCAACTGTACCTTTTGGGGGTTACAAGTATATACCCAATGGGCGCTTATAACCAACCCAGTACATACATAGTTAGACTGCGTGCATTCCAAACATACAGGGGCGTCGCTAGCCTTCGGCGACAAATACAGCTCATGCGCGCTGCATTTGTCGCCAAAGGTCGTTCAACAATACTACTAAAGAAAGTTTCTGTTGTCTGAAGACACTGGGTCAAAATACTAGTATTGGTTTGGAGATCCTATGGCAAGAGTAGTGAAAGAGTGCTGGCTGCGTGGTTGATTATTGGGGTTTCAAGCGCACTGACAAATCATTGAGGTCCTGAAACTCGGTTTCTGATCAAGTTTAATCTTTCCTAAATTTACTTCCAGTACCCACGGCGTAGGTGTCCAATACAGTGTGCGCCGTAGCGCAGTGAAATCGGTAGTTATCTCTGAGTAAACCATGCCAAATCGTATTTGATAATTAAATTTAGGTGGTCGTTTGGTCCGAACTGCGCCCCGACCCTGGCCCAAAACATCGCGTTTAGTGAGCGACATTCACCTCCGCCCATAAAAAGCATCTTCGTTCTGAAGAGAAACTGACGAAATTGAAGAATGTGCTGCTCTGTGAGCAAAACATTGGGATGAATACACATCCTGTCATTGAACCCATAGGTGGAAAGGATTGAAAATTATTGTTGGAGCCCAATGCATGGAAGCAATAGTTGCTGCCATTTTCATTGACGGGGCCCGCCCCGTAAGGCCACATGTTGGGAGCAAGAAGCTGTCGGGACCAAGGCAAGGACAGTGGTGCCCCGGCCTAACAAAACTATAGGAACATCTGTCCATGACTGAACCACGAAGCCGGGCAATAATTTGTTTTTGGAGGGACAAATCCCCTTATATATCGACTGAATTACCCACCCAGTGAACTCTGCTTTCCTTCGTCCCAGTTATCATTTCAGCAGAAAAATATGGATTCTGTAACGATGTCTGCTTTAATTGACAATTATAGGTAGTCTCAAATGAAACTGGGTCCATGTTGGTTGGTTATTGGTTTTACGACACGTCGACCGTTGTGAGTCATGTAGCGTCGCCAATCTCTCACGCCGATTGGTCGCGGGCGAAGGGTAGCGACAGGTGAGACTCGAACCCACAACTTTTCGATTGTGAGACGAGCATCTTACCCCTAGACCACTCGTCCCCCTGGGTCCGTGTAAATCGCTTCGGTTGTTTCAGACTGCTAATGCCTCTGTCACATATGATGCTGCCGTCGCACGGTTCTGCGGTTTGCAGATGGGATTTTTACAAATCGTACGGTTTTGCGGGCTGCGGAAGCAGTGTTCACAAATGTTATGGGGTCCGCACGGCAATCGTAAGTCATGAAATATAAATGCGTGAGGAGACCGCAAGGCGTTAGTTAACAAACCGCGAGGCGCCCGCCGCAAGCGCGCCGTGAGGCCGCCGCAACAACTTGCGGCGCCCTTGCGGTGTCCCAGGGCTTCACCCACATCATTCGTCTTCTTCTCTCCTGACGGGCCAGCTCTTCTTCTGACACTACTATAGCTGCTATAATTTCTTCTTGTCGGCGGTGGATCTGCCTCAGTCGTAATCTCAGGTGTGCCAGGCGCAATCTCTGTGGTAGAATCAACGCCACCCGACGATCTGGCTAGTGTCACACCACGATGGCCTAACGGTAACCGTACAGTTGGTGGCCGCCGTATCATCATCTTTCTGAAGAGCTATATACCTCTTCAGAAAGATGATCGTACGGCGGCCACCAACTGTACGGTTACCGTTAGGCCATCGTACGGCAGCCCTAAAGTTACTGCACGGCTGCCGTACGATATTTAGAACATCGTACGGCCATCTCACGGAGGCAGCAAGACCACTGTGAGGTGACAGTAAGGAGGCCTCACGGTTGTTGCGGCTGCCGTACGACTTTCTAGGCACACCTGACCGGATAAAAACCGTGAGGTGACCTTAGTTAGTTATTAGGGTTTTTGGGCGCATCAACTGCATTGGTTATACAGCGCCCACGTGAGGTAACCTTGAAGTCACCTCACAGCCACCGCACAGTGACCTTTGCGACACATGCGGCGGGGTTGCGGCCTACGGCCTTGCGATTTCAGAAAACAAATTTAACGTCAAATTTTTTAAATCGCAAGCCCCTGTGACAAACAAAAATCCTTGGGATCCCTTCACGGCTACTGTATGCTACCGTGCGGCCACCGCACGGTTATGGCAATTTTGGGCTTACGGCCGCCGCCAACACGCCACAGGCTATTGTGACCAAGGCATAAGCAACCTTCGCGCTGCGATTTTCAGTATCCTTTACTGACAGCCCATCCTGTGAACGTTTCGTCATCGAACAATAGTCATCAGTGATGAACATTGAAAGAGTAGGACAAATATGAATGAACAAATATGAAGTAGGAGAGTGAACGTTGAAGGAGTGGAACAAATAGGACAAGTACTGGAGTAGTCATGCAAAGCATGCTGCAGGTCATGAGTGATGGTCGCAAGTTTTGCCTGTCCGACTGCTCGTTCTCCGCATGGAGGTTGCAGAGACTCCGTTTTCCCACCAGACTTGCTTCTAGGTGGGCGAAGGCTTTGATTGAAATTTGAGCAAATTTGAAGCTAATTATGTGCATGCAGCATTCATAGGATAAATGTTAATGTTTTCCAAAGATGGGGGAGGGGTGCAAACCGCTCTTCAACCATTTTGATGCTCTTGGTGAAGTACCACTGCCATTTAGTTCATTTATTTCCATTAAGCTTCACCTACCTAATGTCTCTTTCCAAGTCCTTCAATCTCTCCTTTGAATACTGTAATTATACTTGCAATGAAAACAATGCACTACAAGTACACTGCAACAACACCACATATTACTTGCACTGTTGTGCAATCTGACACATGATATAGGTAGAGTTGTGTAACACCATATGCATAACAAAACTGTCTTAATCATATCCAAAATGCATGGCAATGCCTACACTGTAGCCTGCTGCACTTCATGTAGATGTACCAGGTATGCATCATTGGGTGCTAAATGATCTACCATGGTCGGTGCACCCTAAAACCCAAATCACTCACCACAGGTGTGCACCATGATGTATTAATTGTGAACAGAATTTGGCTTTCAAACAACTTCTGGCAAATACAGACATACACACTGCTTATTGTAAATTGGAAAGGTATGGTGTGACATACAAACCTGTGACCATTCTGAAGAACTGAAGAATCTGAAGAATTATGCATAATATTAGTTTTTATCTGATCATCCCAATCTGAAACATGACTGACAATGACTACAAGGGATAATTTATTAGCAAGATTCATGCAATTCACATGACAGCCAGATATTTCCAACCTTGAACTTCATGCAAACACAAACTGGATGATCTGTTTCCAGTGCAAAGGTGGTCACACTTCCTCATCCTCATCACTACAGCAGCCCTTCTGTTTAAGATCAGAACCTTTGAGTCTCTCAACAAGTTCTTTTGCAACATTAAACACACCATGTGTTTGAACACCACAAACAAAACACCGCTTTGATTTCTGGTACTCCTTCAAGGCACATCCCTCACAAAAGTAGTGCTTGCACTTGGTCACTACTGGATTTTTGAAGGACTCCCTGCAAATGAAGCAGCGGAATGGCAGGTTATCATCATCATCACTTATTTCATAAGATTCATTATCACAGGCACCATATGTTTTGTTGTCCATCTCTCTCTCTAGCTGCCAGCCAAACTTATAGTCGGTGCGATCATGCATGAAAATGCAAGAGTCACCAAAGCCACAGAAACCAGTTTCTTTAAAGTCCTTGCAGATGTCTGGAGCATAGTCCCAACGCACAGTAGAACGAAGATTGGATGGAGCACGGATTGGTCCATGCCGTACACTACCACTGCTTGCATTGCCTTGTGGTGTATCACGTTTTGCAATATATTGGGTGTAATTTGCCTGCCCACGGTACACCTTATCATCTGCCTTGCCCTCCAGCTCTTTATTCACAGCTTGTGCTCGCTCAAAGATGGCTTGGTCATCACGATCCTTCTCTGTGTCAACTTCAATGGTAGCTGTGGCTCCCATGTCCCCTGGCCCATCAGGGACAGCAGACCGTTTGGACTTGTATGCTACTCCAACACTGTTTTCATCACCAGAACTGTTGTCAGTGTTATTGCCTTTGTTAAATTCGAACTTTGCATTCCTAGATGTCTGAAACATTAGACTTCCAGCACCTGTCCTTTTCTCTGCTCTGATGACCTTAGTCTCGCCGTCACTGCTATTTTCTTCTGATACCTGCCGTTTCCTTGCTCTAAATTTTTGTTTTCCTTTCTTGAACGTGCAGGAACCAGGACCGCTAGCTGACGAATTATGCTCCTCAGACATCACGCTTAATTCCCTCAAATATGCACTTCACTGGAATCAGCAGGGTGATATTCTTTCCGTTGTACAACTGCAAGGTGATTTAAATACTTCACTTAAACGCTTTACCCCTTGCCTGCCTAATCAACACAACCACTGCGACTCGAGAATCTCCTCCACAGTAATGCCAGTCACCAGTTGACGTTGTACCGATTGGGCCCCACCAATGCGGATAGGCAGCGGGACGTCACGGCGGCGTGAAGGTTTTCCTTCACAAAGTTATCGTGACGGAGGGACGTCACTTTTGGGGGAAGCCATGCGCCAAAATGAAACGTTTTTTTAGATAAAACCCTCCGTTATTTGAAATCATCCCTTTGTTACACAAAACTAGAACCTATTTGAGATTACTTGCTTATAACTATTGTAATTATAAGTATAACTATTGTAATTTGAATACTTCAACGGATACTGATGCTTGTAATGTGTGAGAGCAAGCCACATTATCTGAGAAAACCCTCTGAAGCGTGAGACAAGATTCGTAATTAAGCCAAGTTCCCGATTCAGTCATCAAAATTTCAACATCAATGCAAGTACATGAGAAAACAGCAAAACATACAGAACTATCGCCATGTACACCAGCCGCCGAACAGCCACCAGTCGTAAACGCGCAGGCACACCACCATCAATCGTTTCGCACCTCTCCACCCCCGTCAACCCCGCCCCCTAGGACAGCCGCCGCAGATGTCTGGGTATCCGGAGGTCCGGACCGACCCCGGCCAGCCGAGCCCGGCCGCGGCCGGCGCTAAAGACAACATTGTCGAGCCTTCCCCTGGCCTGGTCCGACCTGCCGAATCGGTCCCGGTCGGACGTCGGCGACGGCTGAGGAGGCGAGGATGCCGGGGCGGACAACAGGTGAAGAGAAGAGTCAGGCAACGAGCAATAACATCAGCTCAAAGGAGTGCTGCTTTGCAGACTACTCCCGGCACTGGGGAAGCCCCCCATCGTGTAGAGTGCCGCCCAACTCCCTCAGCTGTACAAAGCACAGCGAGTGCAATGCCACCTCCACGGCGAACATTCAGCCGGTGTCTCCTGCAGCCTCCGCGATTGACGCTCCGTCAAACGCAGAACGTCGGTAAAGTCCAGCAACAGAGACGTTGTCGTCGACTCAAAATCGGCCACGGGAATGTCAGCTCGCTGACCAAACACCTAGACGACATCAACCAACTGTTATCGACTGAGCAATTTGACATATTCTGTGCCACCGAGACACTGCTCTCCGTAGATATGGACGACAGCACCCTCATCTTACCTGGTTTCAACATCAGGCGGAGGGAAGTGTCGCACGGGCGTGGAGTCGCTATTATCTCCCGTAATCGCCTCACTGTCGAGCCACTGTGGGTGCCTACACCGAACTCATCTCTAGAGTCACTGTGGATCACTGTGACTGATCTAACAACAGTTGTCATTGGAGCTGTCTACCGTTCCCCAAATAGTGCAGTGACACCGGCCAATGAGGAGCTACATGATCAGCTGGCTAACGTCTTAAGCCTTGGCAAGCCCATCTTTCTTCTCGGTGACACCAACTTTGACGTGCTGCAGCCCGACAAACCAGGTGTGCGGGCTTATCTGCGTACGCTTTGCGATCTGTCCCTCAGCCAGCTGATAACCAACGTCACACACCCACCACGGCGAGAAGGAGACAGCCCGAGTCTCCTCGATCATCTCATTACAAATCGATCTGACTTGACCACAGAAGTTCGAGTCATTCACACAGATTTCAGCGACCACGACGTCATTGCTGCATCTATCACAATTGACAGGCGTCGCCCTCAGCCCACCGTCATTACCATCCGATCGACAAGACGCTTAGATCAAAATGCTTTGTGCCTAGATCTGCTGTTGGCCGACTGGTCCGCCGTTTATCAAGCGACCACCACCTCGGACAAATGGGACGCATGGATGGCTGCATGGCAGCCAATAATCGACCATCACATGCCCCTTCGTCAAATCAAGCTGAAGCACCGGTCGCCGCCTTGGTTGCAGCATGATGACGTTCATACAGCAAGGGCAGCACTGAAACAGCCGCGCGAGCACAGAGATGCAGCACGAAGCGAAGAAGCCCAGCGGAATTACCGTGAGCACAAGGGCGCACTCCGAACGGCTCAACATCACGCATGCGCAGAATACTTTCATACTGCACACCGTGGAAGAACATCCGCAAGTTCATTATTGCCTCCAGCAAGTCAACGATAGAAGAGCCTGGCACAACCAATCAACCGCCTGATTGGCATGAACGGCTCAACCGGCATTTTACCGGCGTCGGTGCCGCGGTAGCTGCTGATTTAGCGATGGCGCCGCCCGGAGAGCCCCTCTGGCCAAGACCCCCACGTGTCTGTAGCGGCGCATTCACACCGTATCCTGTGACGATGCCAGAGCTGTCAAAAGCGTTGCAGCGCATGGGTGGCTCACGAGCGTCGGGAGCTGATGGCATCACCATCCAGATGCTCAGGATGACGTTTAGTGTGGTCGGCCCGCACCTGTTAAACATTATCAACTCATGCATCACAAGCTGTGAACTGCCACCGTCATGGAAAACGGCGATGGTACCCTGCACAAAAGTGGTAATGCAAACGACCCACACAACTACAGGCCAATGTCGATATTGCCAGTGGTATCTGCGAGCGTGTCGTGTGCACACAACTGATAGACTATCTGACTAGTCATCATCTACTGTGCCCAGAACAGTACGGTTTCCGGCCCGGCCTGTCTACCGAGATGGCTCTGCTAGACACGGTCATCCACGCTACCCTCAAAATCGACCAAGGCGAGATCACTCCACTGGTTACAGCTGACACCTCAAAGGCGTTCGACAGCGTGGAGCATAGTCGCCTCATGGACAAGCTCGGATGGTACGGCGTCAACTCCGAATGGTTCCGAGCGTGGCTTCAGGGCCGTTCGCAAACAGTGAAGGGTTCTAGCCCTCTGTCGGTAACACATGGTGTGGTGCAGGGCTCGATCTTGGGCCCGGTTATGTTCCTAATATTCTCCAATGACCTCCCACAACATATCCCACACGGCAAGATTGTTATGTATGCCGATGATGTCCAGTTCCTCGACTCCGGGAAGCGAAACGAAATCACAGCCATTAGCCAACGATTGAATGAATCACTGTCAGTCGCCTTTAACTGGTTCATCCAGAATCGACTAAAAGTCAATCCCTCCAAAACTGAGATGGTTGTTCTCCAATCTTCTAGACATACACCTGTGAAATTATCTGTTCATCTGGGCCAGTTATAAATAGTACCCACGAAGTCTGTGAAATTACTTGGCGTGAAAATTGACTCACACCTGTCCTGGGATGTGCATGTATCTACTGTTGTGCGTCTGTGTAACTGCATACTCATTGGACTCGCTAGACTGCGTCATAAGTTTTCTCACATTACGAGACGGGTGCTAATTGAGGCACTCGTATTCCCCCACATAAGATACTGTGTGTCTGTCTGGGGAAGCTGTAGCAGAGCCCAGAAACGACGCATTCAAAAATGCATCAACTTTGGTGCAAGGATTGTCGCCGGCTTGCACTTTCGGGATCAAGTGTCGCCCACGTTGAAAGAACTAGGATGGCTCAAATTCGAGGATTTCATATCCGAGGCAGATGCTCACTCAGTTTTCAAAATTATGAACGAGTTCACTGGCCCAGAACTCATTCGCGGTCAACTAAACTGTCGCTCAACTGTGTCGCAACGGAGCACCAGGGCCACGGCTAACGGTGAACTGCAGGTACCACGATGCCGCACAGAATTCGCGCGCCGCTCCTTCATACCGAGAGCTTGCCGGACGTGGAACAATCTGCCTCCAGATGTGAGGAACTCAGGTGGCTACAATGTTTTCAAACGGAGACTTTCGGCCATGCTGCGCATGTCCGGGCTCTAACCTCCGGCCTCCGGAACATCGCTTACATCAGCACTGTGATGCCACTCGTTGTTATCGTGTATGCTCGTGATGATGGTTTGTGCTGCACATTAGTGCACTTCTGTGACGGAAACTGAAAAACCCTGCTTGGGAGGTTCCGAAATACATTACATACATTACAATTGTATCATCAAATATAATCTTGCCTCGTCTCACAGCACCTCTAAAGGAAAAATGGTATGGGTCGAGTAAAGTATGGAGGGAGTAACGGGATTCTACTCAATGACGGATCTGGGATTGCGCTAAGGAATGTGGGGATATAACTTGGGAGGCGCCTACAGGTCAGGTCAAGGGGCGAGGCACATAGCCAGACGAAATCATCAAGGGTGACGATCGTCTCCTTCCCCGGCTTTTCCAAGTGTGTTACATCCATAGGCGTCAGGGACGGGATCACAGGGTGGGGGCACTAGGGCATGTGCCCCCGTGAAAATTGGCCCCCCTCAGACCGCGAAAAGGTGCTCATCCGGGAACGTTTGAGTGCACTCCGTCAAATTTTTCAGCCAGAGGCATCCCTCTGAGAGAAAAAGATGCCCTTTCAATGTGCTGGAGTGCACCCTGCTCTAAATTTTCAGCCAAAGGCGCCCCTCTGAGAAAACGGGCCCCTTTTAGTGTGTTGGAATGTATGCTACTCCAACACTGTTTTCATCACCAGAACTGTTGTCAGTGTTATCAACCCTGCTCTAAATTACCCTGCTACCCTGCTCTAAATTTTCAGCCAGATGCGCCTCTTGTAAGGAAAAGGCGCCATTTCACTATGCTTGAGTGCACCCCCTATTTTTTTAAAGCCAAAGGTGACCACTCTGAGATAAAATTCGATCCTTTAGTGTGCAAAAAGCGCCCCTCCGAAGAAATGGCACCCATCCAGAGACAAAGTGCTCCCAAAACAATTCCAGGATCCGCCCTTGATAGGCGTAATGCTATATTCAATTGGGGAACATGGTTTCTCTGAGGCCCTCGACTCCTTAGGAAGGGGACACGCTTCCACAATACTCCGAATTGGCTGAATGTCTGTAGGGGGAGGTGACCTTCTGAGAAGACATAGCCCCCTTAGGTATGCTCAAATGCTCTTCAGGCTCCTCCCCGCTCAGCGGATTTGTTCTATGAATGGACCCCGAATGGCTCCTCCGAGGAAATGTTCCCCCATATCATTCATGGGTCCGACCATAATATGTCTGTGGTGGAGATGGCCTCGTCGCCGCCAGTCACGGCGAAGGAAGCTATTATGGGGATGCTCCAGTGGCCGCGGCAGCCACCCGACAGGCCGGATCAGCGGTGGTGGTGGCTGCGCTGTCACAGCCCTGTGGGTTTTCACCGCGGCGCATCAACATCAGAATGCTCAGAAGTCAGAGTCGAGATATGGCTTACGTTGGCGTGTGATTATTTATTGCGACTGGCTACATCCTACACCGCCTCACACCAGCGCGAAGAACCCCTCAAGGCAGTCCTGTGTTAGATGCGGCGTTAGGAGGGACGTGCTATCTCCATATTTTCACCGTGGAAGAGGTCTCGCACCGACAGCATCGTCACTAAGAGGCCTTTCCGAAAGGGTACAAGAGGCGCGAGTCCCCCACACGTACCCTCTGCATCTCGTCCACCAAGGCTGTCAGGGTCGTCTCTTGTGCTGCCTGCCCCTCAGTGTCCTCAATATATTTTCCCACCAACTGTGCGGCTGAAGAACGTAGTGTTTGGGCATAGTAGATGATGGTAAGAATATACCGACTAGTTACATGCATATTAGCTGTCAAATGCAGTTACTATGACTGCTCACATTTTCTGTGCGAGAAACTGATGAAAAGTTAAACAGTTAGCTTAATGTAACGTTGTTAAAGTTAGTATGACCATTCGAGAATCTCTGGAATGTACTGTCTGTGTCACCCACGATAAGGCAACGTGAGGTACCAAAACACGAGTATTAGTTATCACAACAAGAACGCCAGGAATGCGGCTCATCCGATCTACCACAGATAAGATCCATGTCCAGCTCGCAATGTTCGATTGTTAGCCGCCGCGATGAGGTCACTTCACCAGGTTATAACTGATAAGAACTGAGCTCGTCTCGGGGAGTTCGCATACCACAAAGTCAAGGGCGCCACCAGTCGGGTACCTCTACGAGCCGACGTCGGTTGCCAGGGTGACCACCCGACACCTACAGCTGCAAAACTGCAACCTAAGCGCGGCCGACCAGATGGGGAGTGCACGAGAAGCTGACCCCGTGAACCGTGACGTATCACGGCCCAGCAACACCCAGCCAGGGCGATGGCCGCCGCCCCCGGCCAGCCAATCACAGCTCGTCGCACACTGGTTTAGCTCGTCACCTCACCCGGGCAATGAGAGTGTGGGTTACACGCCGATGATGTATCGCCGTAGTGTTATGTTATATATATATATATGTACGCGAGGAGAAATAAACGGAGAAGCCCCAGGAGACCGAGGGAGAGCCAGTGCGTCTTTGCGATCTCGAGGCGGACTGGCGTTTGCATGTCGCGACCCAAGGTGTTGGTAACGGAGCACTAAAATTAGTGGCCAGCACTCTTAAGCTTTCGGCCCCGGCGCTATTCGTCGTTGGGAGTTTACAAGCGAGCTGTCCGCTTATTAATCCGGGGTATAGCGTACGCGTTGGTCTATTCCTAAGACTACCCACGGCGTGACCAGCGGAGTCTACCTCTGGTGACCTGAAGTCATCACATCCTACGAGGACATCACTTCCGACGACGAGTACGCCTATTCTGCAGGACGAGCAAGTCTATACGTCTACGTCAACAACTCCGTAAGCCCGGAAAATCCCAAAAATCCTTCCAACAATACCTGTGCCAAATTTTGACCGCTGCATAGTATTGGAGTGTTCGTGTGTTCACCGTGTATTGCGCGTGTGAACTGTACGTGGATTAGGAAACTAATTAGTCGCACACCTCTTCGCAAAACCAGTGTGAATCGAAATTGATATTTTATTGAGAAATTACATAACATAAAGGCGTCATGACCGAATTATCGCTAGACCGTCTCACTGACGGTTTTAATCAAATTAGGATGAAAATGAGGGCTCAAGGTTTAAGCAACAATATTAAACAATATACAGGAGACAGCCATAACAAGTTAGTGGAGTGGATTAAACAATTGGATCGCATTAGTTTTAGTATGGATAATGAACAGATGATAATTATTTGTTTAAAAACACTTGGTGGACCCGCGGCTGAGTTTCTCCAACGTATACTATCGCTACAGGCAAACCTAACGTGGGCAGAAATTAAACAAGTAATGAGAGAACGCTATTCTGACCTCTGGGACCAAAAGAACGCACAAGAAACCTTGAGAAGGGTAAAGCAGCACCGCTCAGAATCGGTTCAGAATTACTCGGAGCGCATAATTTCACTGGCAAAAGAAGCTTATTCGGATTTTAATAGTCCTGCTACCCAGGAAATTTTGATAGATGTGTTCAACAAAGGAGTACAAAGCCATCAGCTAGCAGAAAAATTATATAGACATTCCTTTCAGACCCTCGAGGAGGCAATACAATTCGCTGTGCATGAACAGCAACTTCTTAAGACATTTTTATTATGTCGGGGATCACTGAAAACAGATAAGGAACCCATGGAAGTTGATGTGGTACAAAGCGGAAATGAACGATTGGATAGGATATAAAAACTGGTAGTATCCCTAGGGCAGACTGTATCAAAATTGGCAGCTCAAAAATTATCCCCCCGAAACCACAAACCCAGCCTCAATCAGGACAACGAGTATTCCTCCCATCGTATCCACCATACCCGCGACCACCAAGACCGTACGTTCCCCGACCTAACCATGGACCTCCAATGACGCCCCCCCTTTCGGCCCCACGATGTGGAAACCTCGACCGCCAAATCCGCCCGGACCGTCGTTCCAATGGACCCCGGATGGCCGACCAATCTGCTGTAAGTGTGCCAAGGTAGGTCATATTGGATGACAGTGTCGTTCTTGCCCGAATCCCCCTAGACAGTCGGAAAACTGAGGCGCTCCATTGCGAATGACCATCTCAATGGAGCTGACTTTAAGCAAAAAGCGACCCTACAGAGGAAGGAAAGAAAAACATCCGTAGGAAACGAGACCCGAAGAAACAGAAATCGAACTACAAAAATGTACAGCATGTTCGTATTAAACCCAATACTCCCATGTGTTGGATCAAAATCGGAAATCAGAAAGTTTATACGCTCGTTGATACTGGAACAGATATTTCGCTAATCTCAAAGAAACTTTTTGACAAAATCGCAGAAAAACAGACACTCAGATTTTCAGAAGATCAAAAAGATCGTATCCCACTCATTTCAGCAAGCGGACATCGTTTGAAAAAATATTGGTGTAGGAACATTTAGAGTCGAGATGAGTAAGTTTAGAAAACCATTCAGCTTTCAAATTGTAGCAGGTCCGACACAACAATGCATGTTAGGAAATGATTTCTTAACTGAGTTTGGATAAAAATTGGACTTTGAGAAAAAAGCCTTGTGTATTGAAGGAAATATGATTCCTCTTCGCCCACAGCGAACGATTAGCGATTAGCGAGTTCCCTGTCAGAATAAAGGGACGCATCTATATCCCGGCCAACACGGTCGTGGAGTGTCCAGCGGCTGTGAACAGGGCACAATTGGTAAATAAAACGTGCTATGTGCGGTCTCTGGATAACATGCCATTAATTTCCGAGGAGCCAGGCTTATTCATAGCCGAGGTAGTGGCTAAACCAGGTCGCCATAAGCGTCTACCGGTAAGAATTATAAATACGTCCACCAGAGATTTCACAATGTATAATAACCAAGCGATCACCTACGCTGAGAGGATAGATGACACAGATCTAGAACACTTTGTTGACATGCCACAAGACCTTGACTTAGCCCCGCCGACTATCTCACCCACTGACCCAGTTGAGCAAGTGCAGCTGGCTCATCTGACAGACGCTGACAAGGACGAACTCGAACAGCTGTTACGAGCCAACGCTGACCTGTTTGCTGCGACTGACGCCGACCTCGGTACAACTGACCTCGTTGAGATGGAGATCGAGACTGCCGACCACGCACCCATCCGTCAGCCGCCGTACAAAACACCGTTTAGCCAGCGAAAGTATGTGGAAGAGCAGATACGTATCATGTTAAAGGCTGGTATAATAGAGGAATCCGACAGTCCGTGGGCCGCACCCATAGTCATAGTGCGAAAAAAGGATGGTACCAATCGATTCGCAGTCGACTATCGAAGATTAAATAACGTGACGAAGAAAAACAGTTGTCCCCTTCCACTGATAGAAGATATTCTCGCGTCCTTCGGTGGAGCAAACTTCTTCTCATCGTTAGATTTAAAATCAGGGTACTGGCAAATCCCAATGGCGGAAAATAGCATACCCAAAACCGCCTTCACGTGTTTCTTGGGCCTATGGAACTTTAGGAAAATGCCCTTTGGAATTTGCAACGCTCCGAGTTTCTTTGTACAATTAATGACGAAGGTGCTGTCTGGAATTCAGAATCAATTTGCAACAGCATACATCAACGACATAATAATATATTCAAAAACATTTAAGGAACACCTAGCTCATTTGGAGAAAGTCTTTCGTCGCCTGCGAAAAGCATGGTTGAAGTTGAAACTATCAAAGTGTGAGTTTTTAAAAGAGGAAGTACAATACTTAGGACATGTGGTATCAGCCTCTGGCATCAAACCAAACCCGGAGAAAGTAGAAGCTATACAGCACATGGCAGCACCGACTACCGTGAAAGGAGTCCGCTCATTTATCGGCATGTGTTCTTATTACCGACGATTTATCCATAAATTTAGCCAAATTGCCACGCCGCTGATTAACTTAACGAAGAAACATGCCATATTCATTTGGACAGATGATTGCGAAAACGCTTTTACAACATTAAAACAAAAGCTAGCTTCTGCACCAGTACTGGCTTACCCAGATGTCACTAAAGACTATAAATTGTATACGGACGCCTCACTGAGAGCGGTGGGAGCGGTATTAGTACAAGAACATAACGGAGAAGAAAGGGTAATACAATACTTGTCTAAGCAACTTAATGAAACACAACAAAAATGGCCAATTGTGCAATTGGAAGCATACGCGTGTGTTTACGCCGTGCAAAAATTACGCCAATATTTGCTTGGATCGAAATTCACCATTCTGACCGATCATCGACCACTTACATTTTTAAATCTGTCGGAAATGAAAAATCCCATGCTGCAGAGATGGGCTATCATGCTTTCAGAGCACAACTGCGAAATTATTTACATTAAAGGACCAAAAAACGTTGTCGCAGATCATCTCAGCCGAATGAGTGAAATCGAACAAAAAGTAAACGTTATTGATTCCGACCATGTTCCCATGGGCGACTTCAGGGGTACCGAATTCCGAAAACCGGAGGAAGAGTTAAGCCGAGAAGAGAAATTCAAGGATTTATAAATGAAGTGGGAAAATATTGAAAAGCTCCTGAAAACAGACGAGGAAATATAAAAAATTCGGAACATAATAAACGATGAGAATCACATGGATTATAAAGATGTAGTCCTACACTATATGGAGTTAGACAAACTCATTTATAAAATTAGCGAAGGACCACGCTGTGGACCCTGGACTACAATTATGCGTGCCAAAATGTCTGAGGCAAGCATTACTCAAAGAATTGCATGAAGGCTTCTTTGCCGGACATATGGGATTGACAAAAACGTACGAGAAACTCAAATTTAGATATTATTGGAATGGTATGTGGCGAGATACAGTAGCATATATAAAAGCCTGCGTACTATGCACAGGGCGACGAGCTAAGGCAGCTCCAGCTCCGATGCAGGACATGCCTGTGCCACATTACCCGTTTTAAATGATAGGGATTGATACTTGTGGACCATATCCAGAAACGGAAAACGGTAACAGATATGTCATTACCATTGTTGATCACTTCTCTTCGTGGCCGGAAAGCTTCTGCATAGCGAGAAAAGACGCTAAAACAGTTGCCAAAATTCTTATGGAGGAAATTATCCCACGACACTCTTGCCCACGAATAATCCTGTCCGACCGAGGCACGGAATTTGTAAATGTGGTAATAGAGGAACTAGAAACCTGCCTGAATATACGTCACATCACTACCAGCCCTTATAGGCCACAAATCAATGGAAAACCCGAAAGGTACCACAGGGTGCAAAACGACATATTGGCAAAATAAATTAACCTGAACCAAAACGACTGGGACACCAAAATACCCGCCACCTTAGCTGCCTACCGAACGGCAAACATTGGAAGTTCAGGAACGATATCACCCTTCTTCTCGCTATATGGTCGAGACCCAGTCCTCCCCCTAGATAATTTGTTACAACCCAAAATTGAATATTACGGAGAAGACTATGTACCAAAAATGCTAGCTAATTTGCATGAAGCCTATAGTCACGTGAAATCGCATATTGTTGACAGCCATGAACACAATTAAGTTTATTCAGATAGGAAAGCAAAACCACGCAGTTTTAAAATAGGAGACCCAGTTTATTATTATGATACCACCGTACAACCTGGCAACTCCCCCAAATTCGCGACACCTTGGAAACCATATTTTATAATAATTAAACATACGAGCGCTGTTAATTACGTTATCCGAAATCAAGTTACTGGAAAAACTCGCCTGGTACACGTACAAAAACTACGTTTAGCTGACCCTTCTACCGCATGGGAACCCACGAAAGATATAGACGAGCCAATAAATCTGAAGTATATCAATAAACGGTCCAAACCCGACCGCACCACTCCCGAACGTATCCAGCCACCAAGGTTAGCTAAACGCGCCAAAGCCGAATCGGGCCAGGAGCCATGTGGCTACGAGGTCCTGGACACGGACTGACCAATGGGGTCAGCAGATGATGACATCGAAATGCCGACATGGGCCCCAGACATATCTGGCACAAGGCCAGAACCGCCGGTCGAGACGGACCGACGGGAAGCTGAATCATCATCCACCCAGCTAGCCCAATCAGGTCAGCCCTCAGGTACCAGTGAGTCTGAGGATGACTTGCCGCTAGCCGAGTTTGCCCAGCGTATTAAAAAGCGGCAATTGCCCACGTCTAGCGAATCTGAAAATGAAAAGTCGCAGCCACGCGCAACGAAATGCACTAAAATTCAGGGTAGTGATTCTGAAGATAATTTACCCTTAGCGGAATTAGCCAGTCGTTTGAGAGAATCAGCAGAGAGCCCACCGAGTGTTGCGCCAGAAAAACGACCATTAGAATTAACTTCAGATGATGATTGCCCTCCAGAAAAATTGCAAATATATGATGATACGTCATCCACCGAGTATGATACTGACGTAGAACAAATAGCGGTCAAACCAGATAGAACGAGGGAATTTGCCGCCTTCGTAAAGAACCAGAACGCCATGATGTTGGCACAAATGAAATCGCAGATGGAAACGTTTAAGTCGATGTTGGAATAGACAATGATGATGTTAAATGTGTACCGATGAGTCACTTCAAGTAGTATGACGTGTTATTACTAGGCTCAGTGAAGCCACCTTCGGTGACACGGTGACGTCATCTTTAATGGACTGCTATGTACCGGCATGTGGATGTTAATGGGACGCTGAAACGTCACCCCAACGGATGTATTGTGTGGTACGCTGTGTACTGTTATAATAACGTGCACAGTGGTCAAAAGTAATGCCTGTCCTATGCTTCCGTACCTCTGAACCGAGTACCACACCTCTGTACCTGGAAGCAGCGGCTACCTTCAATCCATTCAGTTACCCTCCCGGTGAAGATGAGCTGTCTTCAGCTCATGCGAGCGTCAGACCTGACCACGAGTTCAACAGTTCTGCTTACGACAGCAGGCAGCGCGAGGCCCGCCGCGGCGCAGTACGTGGCGCCGGAACCGAGCGCCACCCCGGAATGACTCATGACGTGTGCATTCCTGACCTGCAGTAACCAGTCAGCGGCTGTCGAGGGTCCAGACCATCCCTGCCAGCGCCACCGACACACCCCGCAACAAGCATGGACTTTGAAATATCGAGAGCTCTCGCTGTCAGGTGGGACTGCAGTGGCGTCGCCGAATATTTGTGTGAATGAATGGCAAGGCTTCCCGCCGTCAGAAGCAACGTGGGAACTCGCAAAATTCGTCCCGTCAGACATTCTGCTCCGCATAACAGTCGATGGGGAAACGTTCCCCATCAACCGTTTCGGACTACAGGGCCGTCCAGGACCGCGGATAACGAAACCCTTCACGTATCAGCATGACGGCATGTGGTGTATGACGTGCCACCACCCCATGGAGCATCACACGAGACCGTCAGCTCGTGAACCGCCGCTGCCCAGCATCCCCGAGAATGCCGGTGGTGAAACCGCGGACGTCTCCGCCGAGCCCACTGCCGACAACAGCACGGAGGAGACCGCTACAGCTGACGTAAGCAGCTCTGAGGACGTTACCGTTACTGCTGACGCCGCAGGCACCATCGCCCCCACCGACGCCGTGTGCAAGGCCGGCAACCTTGCCCATCACACGGAAATTGGTGTGACTGATGAGTCATACCTGGCTGGAGCCTTGCAGGATGCAACCGGAGTAAAGGAGGCTGCAGCGAGTGCAGCGCAGGTGCACGCTACAGCGAGTGCAGCGGGTGCAGATTCTAACGGACCGTTACCATTACCGATGCTCGCCCAGCTGACCGAGCCTGACGAGCCGGATAGCACCGCCGACTTAATGGAGAAGGTACGACGCAGTGTCATGCTGTTTCATAAGTGCATGGAAGGCAGGGCACCTAGCCCAACTGAATTGGAGTTAATTTAAGTGAATGCTGCACCGATGGTGACAGACAACGGGGCAGTGGTCGCTCGTTGTCTACGGACAGAACAGTAGTTGTGATAACTTAGTGCGTGTCGCGTCGCAAATAACCTTGTGTATTTCGTGTAATGTGTTTATTTAGGGGATTTCATATAATACGTTTATTTAGGGGATTTTGTGTAACGTGTTTATTTTGGGATTATTGTGTAATATGGTAACTAACATGGACCAGGGATGTTGGGAACCCTTGAAATCCCAGTATTTTAACGCATGTAGAAAACGAGTGTAGTCTTATAAAATAAAAAGTGTATGTATCAACGCGTAAAATTACGATGTTTTATGGCCGTAATGATCTAGTGTATCGCAGAATTTAATTGGTAAATCCGAAATTCGCGATATTAGACCTAGCGCTGTGGTGTAACGTTGTTAAAGTTAGTGTGACCATTCGAGAATCTCTGGAATGTACTGTCTGTGTCACCCGCGATAAGGCCGCGTGAGGTACCAAAACACGAGTATTAGTTATCACAACAAGAACGCCAGGAATGCGGCTCATCCGATCTACCACAGATAAGATCCATGTCCAGCTCGCAATGTTCGATTGTTAGCCGCCGCGATGAGGTCACTTCACCAGGTTATAACCGATAAGAACTGAGCTCGTGTCGGGGAGTTCGCATACCACAAAGTCAAGGGCACCACCAGTCGGGTACCTCTACGAGCCGACGTCGGTTGCCAGGGTGACCACCCGACACCTACAGCTGCAAAACTGCAACCTAAGCGCGGCCGACCAGATGGGGAGTGCACGAGAAGCTGACCCCGTGAACCGTGACGTATCACGGCCCAGCAACACCCAGCCAGGGCGATGGCCGCCGCCCCCGGCCAGCCAATCACAGCTCGTCGCATACTGGTTTAGCTCGTCACCTCACTCGGCCAATGAGAGTGTGGGTTACACGCCGATGATGTATCGCCGTAGTGTTATGTTATATATATATGTACGCGAGGAGAAATAAACGGAGAAGCCCCAGGAGACCGAGGGAGAGCCAGCGCGTCTTTGCGATCTCGAGGCGGACTGGCGTTTGCCTGTCGCGACCCAAGGTGTTGGTAACGGAGCACTAAAATTAGTGGCCAGCACTCTTAAGCTTTCGGCCCCGGCGCTATTCGTCGTTGGGAGTTTACAAGCGAGCTGTCCGCTTATTAATCCGGGGTATAGCGTACGCGTTGGTCTATTCCTCAGACTACCCACGGCCAGGGAAAAGTCTACCCTACATTAAGGATTGTGCTATTTATTATATTCACTATATTCACCCAAATTCCAGCTTCTAGGCCACATCGTAGATTATACTACCCTGCTGCCACGATTACCCTGACGCAGCACCTTGATATCTTCTGGTGGTGGCTACTTTTCAGCACGTCGAAGCCTTCGTTGATGACCCGCAGGAAATTGGCTTTCAACACATGATCGTTTTATCGCTCGAGGGTGAGGACGGTAGACGATCTGAGCAGCTGTAAATTTTAGATGAGAGGTGGGGGGGGCGAATTCACTTTTTAGCATCCATTACCTGAGCGGTCAAGCGGTTGCATGCGATGGGTGCAGTGAAGCGGCTGCGTGAGCATCACCATCACCACGTGGTCTCTGGCATAGTCGACAGCAGCAAATGTTTTGTGACTGTGGCGTTCGTCTAGTATGAGGATGTGCTTCTTTTCGACACTTGACCTCACCACGCTGATGAAGTGTTCCAACCAGACCTGGAAGGCGTCCCCGTCCATCCAGCCCGGTAACGTCATGTAGGCAAGTATCAGTATGCCTGGCAGTGATAGTCTATATTTTCATCGTTTGTGCGATTACTGGTTCTAAAATTCGATAGCTTCTCCATTCACCAGTTCTCAAATCCAAGAGCCGTTCTTCAAATTCATCAGCTGTTAATGCTCTTAGACATAAAAAGACATAAACGAGCAGTGCAACTATGAGCCACAAGGACACTTCTTGGCTGCACTCTGGACACTGAACCAGTTACCCACCAAATCTGTCAATCAACCCTCCCTGGAAGACCGAAAAGCAAGCCCTCTTTTCTTATAATGTGTGTCTATGCTGTTTTTAAAGATGTTCAGTGTGCTGCTACTGACAATGGTTTCTGGCAGCTGGTTCCAATATTCTACTACCCTGTTGGTGAAGAAAGACTGTCTTAACCTTGTCCTGCTGTGATTAACTTTAATTTCGAATTGATAACCTCTAATTGCATCATTACTGTAAATTCAAACATTTCTCTGATGTATCCCTGTTCCTGACCATCAACAAATTTAAAGACCTCGATGAGATCTCCTCTCAGCCTTCTATATCTAAGTGAAAACATATTCAATTTCTTCATTCTTTCCTCATATGCCAGGTTGCTTATACCATTAACCATTTTGTGTTGCCCTCTTTTGTTCTCTCTCTGAAAGCAAACAATCTTTTTCATAACTAGGGCACCAAGCTTGGTCACAGTATTCCAAATGTGGCCTGATATATGCACAGTAAAGCTTCCTGATGACTTCCTCACTTTTGTATGATACTGCAGGGCGTCGAGGTCGGGGGTGGGGTCGGTGTGGGGGGGGAGGTTGATAGAGGTGTTGGTTAGGTCTGGAAGGGGGAAGTGGGAAGTTGGTTGGTTGACAGGGGGTGTCTAGTTAAATCTGGGAGGGGAAGTGGGAGGGGGTCATAGGGGTTGTCAGGTCATGTCTTGGTAGGGCAAAAAATGGGGGGGGTAATAGGAGTCGTTTCGAGGTAGCTGGTTTCGTCTTCTGTCGCTGGTCGCAGTGGTCTGGAGTGGTTGGTCTTGTCGCAGTCGTCTGAGTTTGTTGGGGTCAGTGTCGTCTTGGAGGCGTTTGTGTTTGTTTTGTATAGGTTACTCCCTCTACGTGGTGGTAACGTCGAACGCGTACTGCGGCGCGCCCTTGAGCCAGATGTTTCCGCACGGCCGCCGGCCGGCGGCCATATTGGCTACGCTCACGGGGCGCTGGGCGGGTTCTCCGCGATCCGTGCCGATCTCGTTTCCGGTGGGCCGGCTCCCAGCCGGTGCGGCCCACAGCGAGCGGTGACCCGCGAGTCCACGCTGTAGTATGAGCTGTCATCATATGATATATCATCATTTGTCGTCGTATAGTCATCTTGTCGGCGCCCCGTAACTCGTCATCCTGACACAAACTTATATAGCGAGGCCAAGTTTCTCACAATCACCACTTCCATTCGTGAGTGAACCTAGCTTGGTCGTGGCGCTAGGGAAGGCTAGAGGAACCGCGTGGTTGGAGAGACTTTGTATGCACACATCGGGCCCCAAACAGCCTCCACTGGTCCTTAACTACCCTTAGCTAGGTCATGCACACTCACATTCATTCCCTTTCATTCCGAACGTTCGCTCCATTAATGAAAAATGTAAATGTTTGGCCCGCGATTTCTCCCCCCCCCCCCCAGTGGTATGTGAACATTCAGCAAGTCTTACTTCCCCGGATCGCTGCTTAGGGCTTACTGGCCCAAAGTTAAATGTTAATTACCCGTGCTTAGGTCCACAATTGTGACCGGCTGACGCGACACTGTTGGTTGGGTATGATAGACTACTATTTCCGTTACTGCCTCCAAGGTTTGATGACACTGGGCTGCGACATTCCGTTAGTTTCTGATGGGTCTTATGTCTGGGCTTGGGTAATAATGGCCGACATACCTACCCTTAAATGAGTCAAAGCCTTGCCAGGACTTGCGTGCTCGAACTTGCGATCTGCGGGCACCCCCACAGGTGGTCCTGGGCCACAACTCGGTCGGGATGGTCCCCCTATCGTCTTTCTAACCTATCCTGCCCGGGGTCATATAGGGAGACTCCAAACCCCTGCCTGTCCTATCCTTGGGGGCTTACGGAACCCCAAACTTCATCTTCCCTGCCTGTGCCAAAATCGAGAGGCCCAGGCCTACTGGAATAGCTGAGACTGGAAAGGAATACCAACCTGGCCGTTTTTGGCTGTTACCTAAACTGTGCGCACAGATTCATCCCGAACCAAAATTGGGTGCCGCTGCCTCCGAGCTTACCCATCGACCCCGTCGGGTCTTACCACCCTCGGGATGCCCTTCCGCGCTCTGTGATCACCAGGCCGGAGGGATTTGCGGCCTAGAATTACTCAAGTTATCCAGCTGCCCTGTGAAATGTCCAGTCTTTCCGGCACGCTTTCCCAGGGGTTCAACCAACAGTGTTTCGTCATTTCCCGTCTTCTATGAGCCATCCTCCGTCTCCTCCGAAGAGAAGAGGGTGGAGGCTATTTGTAGCTCACGTTTGGATCCATGGAATTTCTCGCCCGTGGAAGGGCGGCTTGCCAACCGTCTCCTCGCTAAAATGCGTAAGTTGTCTCATGTTATTCGTCACAGTCGGTTATCGGGTCCGTCCTGTCCTGTCTTGTCGGCTAGCTTTTGCATTAAGTAACGGACGAACCCGGAATTAATTCCCTGTCAGATCCCTAATCGTACCTGGTACGTTTGCCGACGTAATGGTCAATGCACTGTTCGTTTCTCAACGACATCAACTGAAGGTTTCATTTAGACCTCCGAATGTTTACCCTACCCTCAGCATTCAAGGGCAATACATGTACTGACAGGTACAAAGCCTGATGGCGAGTTTCCAAGGATTGCACGGTAAACGTTGTTTTTCCCCATCGTGTCTGCTTTGCGATATTTCCCATTACACTAATTAACTTGTACGAATCTGGTCTCTTTAATTTGCTTTTTATGCCCCTTTAAGGCTTGCCCTTATGTGAATAAATGCCGGTACTGTCACGTCGCGCTGGTCTCTACGTCGGAGGTGTCAGGAAGTTTCGTGAGCATGGGAGGATGAATGTTCGTGACTCAAAGCTGAGCGAGTATGGAAGTGCTGCACGTCATTTAACGCATGTTTGTCATTTCATTCTTTATAAATGCTTAGCCTGTGTAACAACCGCTATTTCAGGTTCAGTGCAGATATTTCCTCAGTAGCGACGGTTTAGTGTAATCTGAAAATGTATTTGCTTCTTAGTCATTCTACACTTTTCTACTGTTTAGGTTCGCAAACTTGGAAACACGAGCAAAAAGAATACTGTGTGCTGCTTACATACCCATACTTATTCTAAATTACTCGACATGTAGCATGAACGAATCTTGTGCACTGACTCTTGTAATTGTCATTATACGATATTCTAAGCAATGGAAATTTTCGATGTGCATTCTTGCGAAAGGTAATCCATAGGTGTCGGATTTTCTTTTCACGATGAAATATTAGGAAGTCAGAGGGGAATCATCTGCATATTTGTACTCACTTCCGCTTCTGCAGTCTATGATGGCGTGAAGGATATCACCCTTTGCCTATGGCGCAACTGCACCTGCCGGGATCAAGGTTTTTTCCGGGTCAGTTTCAGTTGTGCATCAGGTGAATATAAAATGCGGGATCTTGAACTTAATAGGCAAATATTATTTTTCTCGCGGTGCGGTATTGAACCAAACTTCTGATGTTTCCCGCTAATATGCATAGGCAGAATATTTGTTTTATGGGTACCCTGCATTCCAATCTTCATAGACCTGGCATTAGAAAACCGATGCAAATATGAATATTGGCATCAACCACCATTTTCATGAGGACGTTCCATCGCAGAAAAGATGGCGTTGTCTAAAAGCGCCACTGATCATCACCCCTCCAACCTGAGAAACCTGCAGGCTTGTCGCTACGAGGAAGAACTCTTACGGAGCGTGATACCATTGCATCCTTATTTATGGTCTCCATTCTACGAGTTTCTTTAAGCATTAGACCAGCGGGGACCAGCACCGATTGCCGTGATATTCATGTTGAATATGCAAATGAAGGACCGTTTACTTGAGGCCTGATGGGCGGAATTGACAAAATTGTTCCACCAGAGGCTATAAATCTGCACAAACATTTTTCTTCAGCATACCCGCAAGGACAGTAACCGGACGCTCCTCCGTCGAAAATGTGGGTCAGTAGTGCGAATGCGGTTTACCACTTATGGGATCTAACGTTACGTTCAGTCAAGGATGACATCAAGACCCTCATAAACCCGCCGGAACCAAACCCATTGTCTGGTGGAATATGATGCAAATTACAATGTATATGCAGGTAAACACACTAAAATGGCGGATCTCTGATAAACAAAATGTCCATGTTGTGCGATATTCCCATTCACTGCTGACAATTCGGGTTAACGGTTATGGTCTGTTCCCTCCACAAGGGTTAATGGACCCTTGGTTCGGCGGCACCAGCCAAGCTGCCTGTTTGATGGGAAACAGGTGTTTGGCGTTTGATTGGAGGGAGAGCGAGAGAGGGAGAGGGAGAGAGAGAGAGGGAGAGAGAGAGAGAGGGAGAGAGAGAGAGAGAGAGGGAGAGAGAGAGAGAGAGAGAGAGAGAGAGAGAGAGAGAGAGAGAGAGATATATATATATATATATATATATATATATATATATATATATATATATATATATATATATATATATATATATATATATATATATATATATATATATATATATATATATATATATATATATATATATATATATATATATATATATATATATATATATATATATATATATATATATATATATATATATATATATATATATATATATATATATATATATATATATATATATATATATATATATATATATATATATATATATATATATATATATATATATATATATATATATATATATATATATATATATATATATATATATATATATATATATATATATATATATATATATATATATTAATAAAAAAAAAAATAAAAAAATATATATATAAGAGAAAGAGAGAGAAGAGAGAAAAAAGAGAGAGAGAGAGAGAGAGAGAGAGAGAGAGAGAGAGAGAGAGAGAGAGAGAGAGAGAGAGAGAGAGAGAGAGAGAGAGAGAGAGAGAGAGAGAGAGAGAGAGAGAGAGAGAGAGAGAGAGAGAGAGAGAGAGAGAGAGAGAGAGAGAGAGAGAGAGGGGGGGGGAGAGGGAAAGGCGGAGAAACAGAAGGACAGAGCGACAGTGGGGAAGAGACCGGGGGTATTCCCACCTTGTCGGTTTGCACATCTTATCCGCTGAGTGACGTGGGGTCCCAACAGATCTACGTTACTTTCATTCCCCCCATGGAAAGAAGGGGGTTTATTTGACTGTAGTGAGCCAGAAGACCTGTCCTCTTCATTTACGTCTTTCCGGAACCAGGTGGTTCTCCCGTCATATAAAATCTTGTCAGTAATGTGCGTGCGTTTGTATGTATTCATTTCTTCGATGCATTTATAAAGTATAAACATTCATGTATCATCCACACCAACCTTTAAACCATGCTCCATAATAACCTTGCTCGCCACAATTCGCTCCTCCACTTTACCCTTCTCGGGGCAAACGGCTACCCATACCCGGGGCAAACGGCTGGTCGGACCATCACGTACACAAAACCGGTGGCGGACGGGTCACATGGTTTGCATGATGGGTGAAGGGTACATCACCACTCCCTGGCCTGATTCACTCACATTTCGCGATGTTCACTCGGTTTTCGCTGTCTTTCAGAAGTGGCCGTGTCGATCCGAATGCGAGCGAAGTTCACAGTTTAACCACAATCACTCCACTCAGCTCGCGAGCGACTCCCGAACGATTCGGTTGGATGTGAGAGCTTCTCGGCGATTCCGTCGAATGTGTCTTCTACTCCGTCGCAGCCGTATTTATACCCACTCCGCACGGCGGGCCGGGGTCAGGTATACGCTTATCTGGTTTTCTTCCTTTGTTGCTGGTGGCTTGACCGGTGACCGCTGATGACCGCTGGTGACTCCTGGTGACGGCTGGTGACTGCTGACCGTTGATTGGCGGTTGGTGGTTCCGGCTGTCCAGAGAGGTGGCTGCTTCTAGGCTACTGGGTCAGGCTGATACCCTGTGGCTAGGCGGAAGTCATTGCTTGCTTTAGCAGTAGCACTGAAAGTGGCTGCTGTTGGCAGTAGGCACCTGGGTGTGAGTTTTTCTTGCGACGAGTGGGCTTCGTGTTTGTGCTTGGTTTTCACACATTTCGCCCGGCGGCGCCTGGTTTCCGGTCTGTGGAGGCTTGAAGTCTCGCGGGTCGGCCGCATCGCTACCGCATGAAACGCCGTATTGAAAATGTAAGCCGTCTTACAATACATTCCTATTTATTGCCCCGAGCATTCTTAGTGCCTTCTTCCTGGCTTCTTTGGTCTTTTCTGATATCCCCAATTTTGTGTGAGAAATAACACCTAAGTCCTTCTCCTGCTGAGTCACAGATAGTACTTGGCCACCCATCTTGCATTGATCGGGATAATTAGTTAGCCAAACGGTGACAATTTGTGCAACAGCCTCAACAGTCCAACATTGACACCAAAATCAACAAAAGTTCGTCTCTCCAAATCAACAGGCAATCACGACTGACAATGACGGACAACCGTCCAACCGAGACACCAAACGTTCCAGCGCCCACATCTGGTAACAGGCTACATATTACTAGCATCGACAACTCAACTCCGCCTCTCACCTCTGTCTCTTGCGTACATTCCGACGTCGTCGACTGCCCTGGGATGACTATCCGGCCCGGGGGCCATCGCGGGCCGGATAGTCTGATACGCGGGCACTGTCACGCGGGCCCTGTCTGATATTACATCAGACAGGGACGTGGTGGACCGCTATAGGTCGAGAACGCAGTAAAGCGGCTAACTGCGGTTGGTCGATAATACTTCTGACCAGCCCTCCTTGCCCCGCACTGCCGATTGGTACCAGGGCGGGTGTTAATGACCTGACACCAAACTGTGTCATGTCGCAATGACAGTCTCGGTCTGCCGAGCCGGGGCGGAATGCTGACGAAGTCAACATCTCACGGCCGGCCGGCGCCCGTCGCGTCAAGACTGAACGTGCCGGCTGGTGCCGGTCAATTTCCAGGGATCCGCTCAGAGCTCGGATCCCAGGATACATGGGTGGGGATGAGTGGTCTAGGGGTAAGATGCTCGTCTCACAATCGAAAGATTGTGGGTTCGAGTCTAACCTGTCGCGACTCGTCGCCCGCGACCAATCGGCGTGAGGGATTGGCGACGCTATATGCCTCAACGGTCGACGTGTCGTAAAACCAATAACCAACCCAGAATACATGGGAGCCAAATGCATTGAAAATAGAGCGGTCCAAAACTAACTTCGTTACAGCCACAACGCTGACTGAATCCGGTGGCGCTTCGTTCATGAGTGACTCTGCCACTCCCTGTCGGGGAAAGACGAACATGGGTAGAATGTACTGCCCACTAGTGCTGACATCGCACACCACTGTGACGTTGGTTCCCATCTCGGCGCTGGTATTTGTCTAACCTCGAGGCGCCCTTTGGCTGCCAGCACTGCGGTGGGCTTCTGTGCAGTTGTTACTCCGGTCTCATCTGCATACCATAAACGAAGTGGACTGGTCTTACATTTGGCCAGTTCTTCTTTGTGGATCTTGAGAAATCTGTCAACTTGTGGCCGGTTCAATCCGACAACCCGAGAGATGCCTGTAACCTGTAGCTTACAAATTCACAGGCCGGGATGCCGTCTTAAGAAGCCATGTAGCCAGCCGAGTAAAGCTATTCTTCTTGTCGCCGTTGAACCGGTGGGAAATCCCCTCTCGGCTAGCCAGCTCGGTAGGCAAGACACTTCACATTTTTGGTTGTTCGTCTGAACGACGCGTTTTTTCCATATCCTTGGTGTATTCCGCAAGTCGCCGCTCAAACTAGTCGATATCTGGCCTGAAGCGACCAAGTGCCACGGGACCCTGATGACTTCACAGCACCATCTTGACGACGGCGAAGTGTCCTGGCTGGCATGCCGTACTTCTTCGACGTAGGTAGAAGGCATTCACCATTTTCTATCGCATCGAGCGCCTCTTAGAGTGTGTTGACCCCATAGCAGGCTTGCGCCGTCTTCCTCTTGTAAGTTCTTCCCATCTTGTGCAAAGAAAACAAAAAAAAGAAGCAGATTACCTTAAATGGAGGACTGGCGGGGACAGAAGATATGATGGAAGATGCGGAAGGAAAAGGGATTGAGCGGGTAGGTGACCGATTGTGAGCAGCCATAGTAAAAATACGCTTCCGATTCAATCATCCACTTTAATTTTGATGTATAGCACATGCATGCATGCCTAACACGGTGAAAAACGTCAATAGGCGTTTTACCCCCGACCATTGGGTGGAATTTTACCCCCAGACACAATACAATATTTAACAAAACCTCAATTAATTTCTGGGCAATTGTGGTGCGGAGCACGCGTCTCGTATTACATTGAAACCAGCGGCGTCGCCACGAAATTCTTCCAGGGTGAGCAATGTTGGAAGGGGGCCTCCTGCTCCCCGAAAGGGGCCTCCCATTGTTTTAGGCTCTTGGTATGGTTCAAGAATGGGAATCATGATTTCATATTCATGTCTTGTTTGTTCTTGGCATGGTGCATCATTTACGCAAAACGCGATAGCAATAATTTTTTTTTCGCTTAGAACTGAGCCATGCCAGGGCATAAATAAGGAAATGTGGATAAATACCTAAGTGTCAAAACAAACCAATGTCTTAATGCTTTATCGACCAGAAGAATCTTCCCGTTGACCTCTAGATTCCAGCGAGCTGGCTGGGCTGGTGCTGAACATATCTTAAAGATGTGTCCCATTGATCAACCCACTTCTATGTCCACCAAGTCTAACTGAATATAACTAGATTCACCACTACTGGCAGTCATTCCCACCAGCTTGATGTCATAAGTAAACTTAAACGATCATTTCTCAGTCCTAGGACGATCATTTCGCGAAGGTGACAACGAGAAGTGGATTGAATTGGTTTTCTGATCGCCATCTTAGGGATTTATTTATTTTATATAACATTTGGTACTGGCTGTAAGGCACCTGGCACACAAGCTGAACTAATAATTCCTCAGGGAATAAATTCACGGCAAGAACAAGCATTGAACAACAGTACATAAATGACAATGCAACAATGCAACAATGGCAATGCCGAAATATTGCAAAACTTTCAAATTCCACGCCTTCACGCCCATGGTTTTCGCTGTGCTGCACCGTTTTGTAAATGACGTCGTTGATAAGGTATTGAAGCTGGGAAGCTCTAATCATGCAGGTTGTAATCACAGCAGACAATTTTGTAGGAAGAAAATGCATTTATAAACATCATTCCACCCGATTTGTATGGGGTATCGGTGTTGTTTTGTATGTTTGTGAGGGGCAATTTGCCCCCTCAATGTTGGCTTTGCCCCATGTTTCTGAAAATTATTAGGAGACCAGTGGGGTACCTATATTTGCGTCAAGGGGGAGGGTGGGAAACGTATTTGGCGGGGTCAACCTACCCCATTAAAAAGTCCTCGGATTTGGACCACTATTTTGTCAAAGGGGACCTTTTTAAATTAAATAAATAGTGATCAACTGAATTGTCATATTGAGGGACCTAATCTACCACTATCGCTTTTGATTCGTCGTATTTTAACCCTAACTCCCCCACCCTGTTAGAATGTTTTCTTTTGATATCCCTTGATAAGTCATCTCACATTGCTGAAATTACACTTATGCAAATAACTTTAAAATGTAAAATTTCCAAATTTCAGACATTCCAGTTCATAGCGCCCGGTCGCCACGACGCCAACGTTCGTGCACATGCACACCCATCTTGCGCATTCGGCGCATTCGCCACACTTCGTGCGATGCTACGGTTTCTGCTAGGCCTGCTACATTTTGCTAATTGCTGCCACATGATTGACTTGCGCCATATTTGACGCGATGGAATGCTTCGTATGGACGATCGCTGCGAAAATTCGATTAATTAAATTCTGTCATTAGTACCCTATTTCCAATATTTTATGGTGGTTAAGAAATGCGGATACCCGCTGAGCCTTGATGCACCTCATATCTTTGATTAAATATGCTCCCAGATTGGCTACCGGACCGAGGCCCTGCCTCTGCTCTTTTTTTTACCAATTTCGTCTTTCTTCGTCTACGGATGTGTCTTAGGGCTTCAATCCATTTTTGTTAGGAGCCAAATTTTCGAAACCCCTGCTCGTTTTAGGGTTTGTTGCTTTTTTTGTGTACCGATGATTTTTCTTAGATGTCGGGGCGCTTTCAAAGATCCCGATGTGTTTATTTAGTGCTCGCTCTTTTTGTTCGTTTTGGGACCATGCTGCTTTTTGCAGCCCCAGCCTCTTATTCAGGCCATTGTGCAGTCGCATGGCCCCTGTGTGCCTTGAGAGTTTCAGGATTTTTTGTTTAGAGCTCCCGGTATGTTTATTTAAGGCTGCAAAGCATCTTTTAAGGCCCATGTCGCTTTTTGCAAGACTGCGCATTGGAGGGCCAGTTGCACCTTCCGGCCCCCGTTGTGCTCTTAGGGTTCCGCAGTGTTTATCTGGGACTTCTGACGCACATTTGTGGGGCCCCGAGTGCAATTTTGGGGCTTCGGTGCGATTTGTCTGGGTCCCAGCGCGACTTATCGCGCCCAGGCGCGTGGTTCCGGGGACCCAACACTAGTTTCCTGGGCTCAACGCGATTTTTGTGGATCTCTTCTGAATTTTCTTTAAAGTCCATGGAGTGTCAGTACTATTTGAGCCAGACAAACCTGCCAAAGCTCACTGAACACTCCGTCGTGCCATTTCTGGCCAGACTGACTGCTGGTACTGCAGTCCATTATTTTTTATTTTCGTAGGGTGACACCCGTCGCTCTTTCCGTATCTTCGTTTCCCAGTGGGGTGACACCCGTCGCCCCATTTGGTTTTTCATCGACGTACTTTTGTTCCCTGTTATTCTGTGAGTCCTTCGTGTTTATTTAGATTTCGTTAGATAGGTTTTTTTCCCCGCGATGGGGAAAAACGAAAGAAGGACATCGACCCCAGCTCACCACCGGACTCCGAGACGGAATGTCCACCATTAGCTACACCTGACGACCATCGCACGACCCCGGACTCGGCCCCTGATGCTCCCCCACTTGATACAACCATTGATGACCCGCGCCGGACTATCCCTTTGGATGACGTCATGGAAGCCATCTGTGCCTCACCGACCCCTGCTCGTCCCAAGACCACGACCTCGTCTCGCAATCAGAACCAGACCATCACTCTTCACTCCGCTGACCATGCTCGAACCAGACCACGCCCTCTCCACCTGAACCCATCCAAACCATCATCGAACTCCACCTCGACAGTGCTGGCTCTTACATAGTTGTCAAGCCTGTCGAGGAATCCGTTTCCTTCCGCCGTATTAACGTTTTCTGGCTGACTAAACAACTCCTTCCCATCTGCTCCCTAGCCAATCCCGACATTGAAGCCCCTGCGAACGGAACCTTTGTCATTAAAACCCAATCCTGAGCCCAAACCAAAGCCCTCCTCCGCACCACCACATTTTGTGGAAAATCCGTCACCATCACTCTCCATTCCAACCGCAACACCACCAAGGGCACCGTCTTCGCGCCGGAGCTCCGATTCATGTCTGAGGAAGATATCCATGCGGAGCTCAGGCCGGAGGGGGTGACCCACGTCCGACGCATCACTTCCTTTAAAGACGGCCAGAAACGTGATACGAGCCTCCTTGTCATTACCTTCAATTCTACCAATCTTCCCAAGACCCTCCTCGCCGGCTACATCCGATACCAAGTCCGTGTCTTTATTCCCAATCCTCTCCGCTGTTTTAATTGCCAGCGCTTCGGCTATGGCAGCAAAACATGCCGCTAACCAGCCCGCTGCTCCAAGTGTGGCGAACCACCTCATCCTGACTCCACCTGCTCCAAACCGGCCCACTGCCTCAACTGCAATACACCTGACCACCTGATCACATCACCACTCTGTCCAGTCTGGCGCAAAGAGAAAGAGGTTTGCGCCGTCAAGGCCACAACCGGGGTATCATACCCCCAGGCCCGACGGTCTGTCGAGGCCACCTCCCCCTCGACCAAAGCTTACGCCCAGGCTGTCACCGTCGCTCCCTCCACCCCTCGCGGCAACACCACTTCTACTTCTATTCAAACTGACATGATTCCCGGATTAGCTCCACTAAAAAAACTTGCGCCATTGACCACACCGACACAAACCACCCTGGCTCCCAACACACAAACCACTCCGGCTCCCAATAAGCGGACCACTCCAGGGAGAAGTGACAGGCCTCGCAGTTATTCGGCTGCGGGACCAAATTCTCGTTCCCCGTCAGCGGGCCGCCGATCGAGCCCTGCGCGTCCAGCGCCGGCCGGCGCCCACGTGACCAAACCGACTCCCAGCCGGCGGGCATCCCCCGCGGCAGTGACCGGCCGCCGTGACCTTTCCAAGGCCACTGGTCGGCCGGACGGATCGGCTGGGTCCACCTCGGCCGTCCGCACCCAACCCACATGCCCGCCTGAGCTGCAATCGTGGCTGCGCCATGCACCGAAAGGTGCCGACAAGCATTTATTTTTATCTCTCATGTCCGTATTTTTACAGTGGAATTGCCGCAGCTTAATATCGAAATGGGCAGAAATGAAAGTGTTTTTCAGTATTCTCACACCTATTCTCATCGCACTCCAAGAAACATGGTTTTTGCCTACTGATCCATATAACTTCAATCTTTTTATTTATTCGCTGTATCGTCACGACGAGGTCCGTGGACCACATCGCAGTGGCGGTACAGCCCTTTACATTAACAATGATTACACACATACACAAATTACACTTAATTCACCATTACAAGCCGTAGCTTGTACTTTACTTTTTCATGGCCGAAATATAGATGTATGCTCACTATACATTCCACCATCTACAGACAACACAAAACATTTTGACACAATTAGAAAACCTCATAACACATTTCAAAAACCCGTTCATTATACTTGGCGATTTTAACGCCCATAGTCCAGCGTGGAATAAAAAACATACACAACCAGACACTCGTGGACGCATTATTCAACACATTTTAGACCGACACAATTTAGTATTACTTAACACTGGAGAGCCAACTTTTTTTCACCTCGGACACAACACAGAAACTGCAATAGATTTAACAATTTGTTTCCGGCTTTGGCCAACGATCTTGATTGGACGGTCGACACCGACATTCGTGATAGTGATCACTATCCAATTAAATTAACACCAACATTTTCAACTGCGGCTGTTAGCACACCCAGTTTTATCCCGCGCTGGAAAACTTCGAAAGCAGACTGGATCAAGTTTCAAGAACTCTCATATGTACAATACAACCCAGATCTTTCCCCTGTGCAAAACATGAACTTAATCACAAATACACTTCTCGAAGCAGCATCTCTGGCAATTCCAATTACAAAACCTTTTACAAAACGAACGCCAGTACCTTGGTGGAGTCCAAAAATATCACATGCCATCGCGGTAAGGAAAAGAGCATTTAGGAAATATTTAAGACACCCTGATCAACAAAATTTAATCATTCGTAACCATGAACGAGCTAGGACACGCCGCCTCATTCGCGACGCCAGACGTCGTTCGTGGTCAGAATATATAAAACAACTCACTTTTCGAACACCCTTAAGCCAAATCTGGCTATTAATCCGCCGACCGTCCGGACGCACCCCATTCAAATCACTCCCGGCCCTCAAAATCCAAAATATCACCATTACAGACCCAAAAGCAATAGTAAACACAATAGCGGACACCCTGGTTCAAAATAGCTCGGATAACAAATACAGACCTGAATTCTTACAAAATGCACAATACACCTTTCACACCGATTTAGCACAATTCAATTCTAACAACACTGAAACATATAATGCTCCATTTCAACTTTCGGAACTGGAGACTGCCATTTCCTCCGCCGGCAATACTTCTGTAGGGCCAGACAATTTACATTATTATTTTTTTCAGACATTTACCCGACCACACGAAACATTCCATCTTACGAATATTTAATTCATTATGGTCAGGCAATATTTTTCCCGAATCTTGGAAAGAAGCCACCATCATTCCAATACCAAAACCCGGCAAAGATCACAGCGACCCCAACAATTTTCGACCCATTGCTCTCACCAGTTGTCTTGGAAAACGTTTTGAACGTATTATTATAAAAAGGCTGATCTGGCACCTGGAAACAAATTCTCTTCTATCTCCCTTTCAATGCGGTTTTCGGCGAGGACGCAGCCCCATAGATCACCTTATTCGAATAGAGACAGACATCCGCCTAGGCTACACAAAATATGAACACACTGTAGCAGTATTTTCAGACATAAGCAAAGCATACGATATGGTTTTCAAACCCACATTACTCTTCAAAATTCAGCAACTCGGCATAAAGGCACATTATTTAGTAGGTTTTTATTATCTGGTTCCCGTCCATTCCATATCAGGTGCCGGTCAGCCATCTCCGATCCACATTTTCTTCAGAACGGATTACCACAGGGACGTTGTATTTCACCAGTATTATTTAACATCATCATTAATGATCTTTTCGATGACTGCCTGCCTGCCAATCTATCATATTCACTATTTGCAGACGATAGTGCGATTTGGTGCTCCGGCAAAAATTATGAACATTGTTTAATTCGATTGCAAAACGCACTTGACCGAGTACACGAATAGTCCCTAAAGTATGGTTTCTTTTTTCGGCCCCAAAATCTGCAGCACTGATATTTAACAAATCGACACCCTGCCCGAACCCGGACACACCGCTTCACCTCGGGTAACAACAGCATACCATTTGTAATTTCATTTAAATTCCATAGGTATTATTTTTGATCGTAGGCTATCCATGTATCAACACATCAAGCACGTTCAGACCAAATGTTTTCACCGATTTAAGTTATTTCGCTGTATTACTTCTTCCTCATTCGGAGCTGATCGTCATACGCTTTTACATCTGTACAAATCCTTAGTTCTTCCCATCATAGAATATGGGTCGCTAGTCTACGCTGGTGCCAGTACCTCCGCTTTGAAACTTTTGGACACCATACAAAATAAATTTATCCGTTTAGCACTTGGTGCAATGACAACTTCTCTCATCAACTCTCTACAAACAGAAGCAGGAATTCCACCATTAGAACTCCGAAGAATGGAACAAACACTTAGATATGCCGCAAAAATTCAATTTAAAGAGCACCATCCTGTTACGGCCTCCGTCAGTCAAACAAAATGTAAACAGAAGACAACAAACATAAAGACTAACTAAAGGATAAAGCTATATTTTCGGATTACCGTATGAAGTTCGATGCACGTTTTGACCTGACGAGACAGTCACCAAAGAATTAGACACAATACAACGTGAAACAAGGTGGTGAGATCAGCAAAATAAAACCGCACGTACCCATTGAAACGCATACAATTGAGCAGTCATTAAATCATTAGGGCGAATTACAATGGATCTCAATAAATTACAGCTTGTATAATTACATTTTCCCGGTACGGCGGCTTTATATCTATGTGTTGTGGTCAAGCGAAGTCAAGGCCTTTTCACCACTCGATCACGTTTGGCACATCGACAGCTTTCAACCCATAATACGATTCTAGTATATCACAAATCTGTGGAGGAAAAAAGAACCAACAACCACCAAAACAAAAAAAACAAAACAAAAAAAAATAAAATAAAAAAGGAAAAAAAAAAAAAAAAAAACCTTTTTGGTAGAAAAAAATGGTTGGGGTAGGAAGGGGGGGGGAAAAAAAAAAAAAAAAAAAGGTTTTTTTTAAAAAAAAAAAAATTGGCCGGCCCTTTAAAAAACACAAAAAAAAAAAAAAAAAAAAACCCAAAAAAAAAAAAAAAAAAATATATACCCCCCCCCAAAAAAAAAACAACAAAAACTTAACGCATCAAAACACTTTCTACACAACTCCAATACAATATTCCACGTATTACTGCTCTTCCTCCACCAACTACACCATCGTAGCAGATGACTGAACGACATATTTTTTATCTCACCACCACCACTCCAAAATCACACCTTTGTCCAGAATACGTCAAACAAAAATTCCACCAGTTTCGTTCCCGTTATCGCCACGTTCCTTTTGTTTTCACCGACGGATCTAAAGACGCAAATTACACAGGAAATGCCATTGTTTCCGGTACATACACAAAACAACATCGCTTGCCAAACGGGACCTCCATTTTCATCGCCGAATTGCACGCCATTCTCACTGCCCTTCGCTATGTCCGCAACCGTTCAATTTGTCACCCCATGCGCCATATCGTCATTTGTTCCGACTCAAATTCTGTTCTTCAATCTCTTTCTTCACTTTCCTTTTCGCACCATTGCCATGTTTCCATTTATGACACACTTGAAACACTTCATCTGATGGGCATGAAGGTCCGTTTCCTGTGGGTGCCCAGTCACTGTGTCATCCCAGGAAACGAGGAAGCAGATCATTTCGCCAAACAATCATTACAATTACCACACATCACAGAAATCCCACCACATTTTGACGCCATCAAATCAACAATACGACAAAACATTCGGCATTTTTCGGAACCAACAATGGACTGAAACTACAAACCACACACAATTACGTCTCATCAAACCTGTCATTGATAACTGGACCACATCATATAAAAAGCAGACAAGAAGAAAAAGTTATATCGCGACTCCGCATAGGCCACACTATTTACACTGCTTCGCCTCAACCTTCATGCCCATCATGCAACACTCATCTTACAGTTTCACATATTCTCCTACACTGTCAACATTACCATGAACATCGAAAAACACTTACCGAACTACTGTCGTGCACACAACATCCCCTTTTCTTTGCCCACACTATTAGGAGATACACACCCTTTTCTCATCAATCTTCTTTTCATTTTTTCTCCGAAAAACCAAATTACTTCAGGACTTGTAAATTGACTTTCAAAACATAATATTTTTTATCTCTCTTTCTATTCACGGCACGAAATGGCCAGAGCAGGCCGAAGTGCCTATCATAATAAAGTCCAAAAAATCTTTAAAGTCCGATTCCCGGCATGATTTTTCGAGCCTCTGGCGCCATGTTTTGTATCTCACCTTGATTTTTTTCGAGCTCCGGTATGTTTTTCTGGACCGTACGCGATTTGTGAAGGCATCTGATGATTTGTTTGGTGCTCCAGAGCCATTTTCCTGAGCCGGACAGTTATTTTTGGAATCCCTCCTTATTTTGGAAGGCTCCGGCTTGATTTTTGTGGAGGATACCGATGCGAATTTTGGTGTCACACTGTGCTTATGTGGGGCCCTAGAGGCAAATTTTTGGGAGCCCCGACGTGAATGCTTGATGCCCAGACTATATTTTTGGGACTACCGATGGGAATTGTGGGTCCCGAACGCGATATTTGGGGAACCGGTTCGAGTTTGCGGAGGCGCGCTGTACTTAGCTGTGACCCCAACGCGTTCTTGGCGGTTCCTGTTGCAGATTTTCGGGCCTCGGAGCGAGTTTTCTGGGCCCGCCGTATTTATCGAGTCAGCCCCCTGTGCGAATTCTGGTGGACCGACGCGAATTTGTGTAGCCCCAGCGCGACTTTTTGGGGCCCCGGCACGATACTTGGGAGCTTATCCCTCTTAGGAGGGAGGGGACATTTGCCCCTTTGATATGCCACTGCGATCACCGACGGTTTTTTTCCAGCCGATGGCACTTTTCCGACTGTAAAAGCCCTCCGGGTATTTTTTCCGGACCTATTCTTAATTTGCCGGTGCTGGGGTCGATTCGATCGAGTCTCGGTGTGAACTTTTTGGACATCGAGTTCTATCTTTCTAAAGGTCCTTATGTGATATTATTGGGTCCCGGTACGATTCTTCGGTCTCCCGGTGCGATTTTTTTTCTCTCGATGCCCTGACACGTTTTTTTCGGTGCTCAATGGGTTTTTGGGGGACTGACCCGATTTTTGAGGCCGTAGAGTGACATTCCGGTTGATAATTTATTTGTTAGGGCAGCTGCAACTTTTGGGGCCTGGCACGACCTTTTGGGCCCCCAGTGTGATTTTCAAGGGCTGCGACGCGACTTTTTTTTAGTCCAATGCAATCTTTTATGACCCGACGTCATTTGCTTGGATCCCTAGCGGGAGTTTTAGCGACCTCGACACTTTTTGGGCGTCCAACACGTTTTGGAGGCTTTTGGCGTCATTGGTTGGGACCCAGAGTGATTATCCATGTCCGGATTGTTTGTCGTCGCCCCGGCTTCATTTGTGTCCCAATGAGACTGTTAACGGAACGGTACGACCTGTCGTGCCCCTAGCGTGATTTTCATGGTTCGGGCGTTACTTTTTGGTACCCTAGGCTCAGCGTGATTTTCAGGGGCCCCGGCCGGCTCTTTTTGGGACCATGTCATGATTTAAAGTACTCCGGCACGACTCCTACAATTTCTTAGGGGCTTCTTGCAAATTATGCGCCTCCGCTCGCGTCTTAGGGGTCTCGTCCCATTTCCTGGTGTCTCCTGCCACGTTTCTGGATCATCGTTTTCTATCTTGGTGGAACCTTACCCGTTTTGGGGCCTGTTTTTGCGTCTCCGAAACCTCATTTCATATCCACTGGCTTTCTCTTCCGTCTCAGGGCCTCCTCTCATTTTCTGGGGCCTCTTTTCCCGTATTTGGGCCTCCTTTGCAATCCTGGGGCCTCCTTTGCAATCATTGGGCCTCCTTTGCAATCATAGGGGCCTCCTTTGCAATCATGGGGGCCTCCTTTGCAATCACGGGGTCCTCCTTTGCAATCCCGGGGCCTCCTTTGCAAACCTGGGGGCCTCCTTTGCAATTCTGGGGGCCTCCTTTGCAATCCTGGGACCTCCTTTGCAATCTTTGGGTTCTCCGTGCCAATTGTCGGCACTTCCTTGATTTCTGGGGCCTCCTATCCTCTCCTAGGTGACTCCTTTTTTTTTCTCAAATTAGGGGCCCCCTCTCACGTCTTGGAGGCCTCATCATCTGTGTTTGGAGCCTCATTATCCTCTTAGCTGGGTACTTTTGTATCATTTCCCCAAATCTTCTCTCAAACCTTCCAAAATATGGGCCTCATCTAGCTGGTCTCAGTGGCCTTCCCTCATTCCTGCCTTCTTACCCATCTTGGGGCTCCCTCTTGCGTCCCGATAAATATCTCCTATCATTTCTTATGTTCTATTGTAGGGGCCTCCTCTTCCATCTTGGGGGCCTCGTTTTCCAAATTAAGAATATCCTGCCACCAATCGGAAGCCTTCTTGTCTAACCTGGGTGGCTTCCTGCCCGTCTCGGTGGCATCCTTTTCGTCCTGGGGCCTCCTCACAATCTCTTTCCTACGTCGCTTATTGGGACCTGATTAGATTTCGAGGGATCCTCGTTGCCAGTCTAGGGGCCTCCTTGACAGCATGATCTTCTGTCTCGTCGGCCTCCTTGCTCACCTTTTTTCCTGTGCATTTCCGGATAGGGGCCTCCTCACATTTCAGTGGAACAGCGCCCCCCCCAGTCTCACGGCAGAAGGGGCGACTGCCCCCTCTGCCCCCCCACCCCGGTGGCGACGCCCCTGATTGAAACACCGCTTTTCCCCTCGTACGAACAAAGCATATGCAACCAACTCATGCTACACATGACAGCGATGTCAAAATCATCGATTCTTATAGTGGCAAAGGCACACACAAATTCCATTTCACCGGAAATTAACCAGAGTTACCCGGCACGTTAAGTTCCGCGCAGCGTCATTTCCAGAAGACTTCTGCTCAACAATAAATATAAGAATGTAAAATGTTGCATACGTTGGCCGCAACGGGGTGGTGGACGTCTTACCCTAGTATGTGTTTTACCCCACTCTACCCTAAAGAGGTGCAAAATACCGGACAGTGGAAACAATTGGCAGATAAAAAGGAGTTTTCATATCAGCTCGGCGGGCATGAACAAGACCACAGGGGTTCCGCACCCAAAAATTTTGGGTGCGACATTTCTGGCCACCCCGCTGCTAATTAGCAGCGGGGCAGCTAATTAGGAATGACTGGGCGGGTTAACCCGCCCCGTCATTCCGGTCAGATCCTCACACCCCGTATCGGTGGGGAGATCATCATAAAACACCTCTAATCTCCAAACTAAACGTCACACGAAAACGAAAAATGTGGCATCGGAACGCAATTAACGAGTAGGTAGGTATGGCCGGAAACCACCCCCAAAATTGTTATCCTCTAAAAAGTGACGTCACTAAGGATGTTTATGAGGTCACGATTGACGTTCTATTTTTGTCTCTGGGGAGTTTATTTTGGGGAATATTTTAAAAAACATAATTCATCATTACAACTACCAAACATCACAGAAACTCCACAACGTTTGGACGGTATTAATTCAACAATAAAACAGAGCATTCGACATTTTCGGAACCGACAATGGACTGACAACACAAATTACATAGCAATTAGGTACGTCTCATCAAACCTGTCGTCAATAGGTCCCTGGACAACAGCAGCAGTTGTCGATCTGGACAACAGATCGACACGAAGAGTCATGTCGCGGCTCCGCACAGGATATACCTTCATCACACATCGATTTATTTGTATTGCTTCACTTCGGCCTCCATGCTCATCAGGCAGCACCCATATTACAGTTACACATCTTCTCTTTCATTGTGAATAATATCATGGCCCTGGATAAGTACTGACCGATTACTGCCGCGCACACATAATTCCATGTGCATTGTCCACACTGTTGGGAGATGATCACCCAGTTCTCATTATAGGTATTTCTTTTGGGTTTCTACGAAAAACTAACCTGTTCAAAGAATTGCAAACTGAATCGTCCAGCAACATATTTTCTTTAGCACCATACTCACGGGACAAAATGGCCTGAGGAAGCCGAAGTGCCACTCCCAATAAAACCAACGAATAAATAGAAGAATTTGCTGTAGACGTGAGCCAACATGCTGCCCGTCCCGGGCCCCGAACCCGGACCCCCAAATCATTAAACCGACCCGCCACCAATTGCGCCACCAGCATGTGTGACTCTGCCGCGCTTTAGTTAAATAGTGTCGATTGATATGGCATGGGTCTAAATAACATCATTTTACACAATACATAACACGTTCAAATGAAAGCTTACCACGATTATCGAAATAACATGAAACAAGCTTTCAGATGATGTATAATTTATACATGTCACCAATACTTGCTATTCAGGAGTAAGCTCGGAAAGTGCTATTTCTTGCTGTGGGGATAACCGGCTGAACCCAAATCAGCTCCTGGGTGACGTCACCGGCTGCCAATAATATTGGCAGGGGCCGACCTTGTTGACATGGAACAACATGGAGAAAAAAAAACTTGAGGAGTAAGCTTAGATAGATAGGTAGGTAGGTAGGTACCTACATAGGTGCCTACTTGAAGATTGTCTATTTGGATAGGTAGGTACTTGAAGATGGGAGAGTTGGGGTGCTTGCTGTAGAAGAAGTTAACGAATCAATGTGTGTCAAGCAGCAAAAAATAAACTAAAGGTGAGAGCCTTGATGCGTTTGTGGCATTCATCAGTATTGCTATTGGCCTTAATATGCTGCATTTCAGCAGCCCATGTCCATAGCTACACAATCATTTCATGGTAGGTAAGTTTGTGCTTAAGGGTAATTTGTGAACTTCTGGAGTTTCTTTGGTAAATTTGTACTTGAAGGTGTTTTATGAATTCTTGGAATTATCATTCCAATGCAATATTTATGAATGTGACTAAAATGATAGAACAACTCATTTTCTGTGCAAGTGCTTACTTTTCAGGTTGTCATCAAAATATCACCAAAAAAGGGCTTTGGGTTAGGTAACATAGCATACAAGAATTGTTTAAAAATAAAATTAAAATGCAACATAACCTATCTGACCTGACCTCCCTTTGGAGGACAAACTTCCAAAGACTAAAATTGGAAACAAAACAATTTATTTTCTGAAGTTTTCAGAACATAAAATCTGACCAAAAGGCTCCTAACCTAATGCAGCTGCTTTTGAAGAAAAAATTCCAAGTTAAAAACCTAACCTAACCTAACCAAACCTAACCCATTTGTTTGTTTTATGGAGGAAAATGTGTATAAAAACATTTCTTGTTACCACATCAAAGCACAATAATACCATTTATTTTTCCAATGCTATGTTTATGAATGTGATGAACATGATGTGGCCACTGATTTCTTCTTCAAATGCATGCTTTTCAGTTTGCAGGCAAAATAACACCAAAAAGATGGCTTGAAGTTGGGTAATATAGCATGCAATATGGTGTAAAAGGAAAAATAAACCTAACTTAACATAATCTTAGCCTCCCATAAATAAGAAATAAATATTTAGAAATTGAAAAATTGCAATTTTGTGTAAAAAAAATTCCAAATTAGAAAACCTAACCAAACCTAACCTGTAAAAACTAATTTCAAGCAAATTTCACACAAAGGAAAACATTTTCCCAAATTAGGAAATCATAACCTAATCTAAGCAAATCTAACCCCTTGGTTTGCTTCATGAAAGTAAAGTGTGTGTAAAACCTGCTGTGAATACCCTAAATCACACCTGGATCTCCAGTGATGATCATGCAGTGTAGTTGTTTCCAGATGGTCACAAAATAACAAAGGGGTAGCACACAGAGGCCCCTCATTTTTAGCTCACCCCTCATTTTTAGCTTCTACACCAATACACTTAGCATAGCATATAAATTGCTGTTTTTTTGTGAATTGGTCTGTGTATATCAAGGATGGATCCAGGAGTATTAATGGGGGCATTTGTCTGGAGGGTGTCTTTCCTCTTCCTCTTCAATCCCCTGTATTTGCCCTGATTACATGTCCCACAATGTCCATGTATTCTGCTAAGTGTTATATAATTGGGTTTTGGCTTGGTCAGTTTGCATTCAGAATGTAGCGGCCCAGGGCCGAGACTTAAGGAAGATCACCAACTCTTATCTGTCAATGTTTTGTACCTGCTCTGCTAGGTGGCTGCTGTGGTCCCTTAGATCAAAAGTACAGACAGGAGTTTCCTGTCAAGGTTTACATCATGCATGCTACTGACATGATCACCATTATCAAACAACTAGGTTCCATCTAAAAATACTCATTGATTGGCATTATCCATATATGATTGCACATTTTTTACATCAATTGGTTTTTGCATTGGCCCTCCACTCTACAAAGAGTTAAGTTTAGTACACAATAAATGCCCCTTGTTGGTGTTATTTTGCTTGCAAATTGAAAAGTAAGCATTTTCAGATGGGATGAGCAGTCACATCATCTTAATCACATTCATTAACATTGCATTGGAAAACTTCCAAGAATTAACAAAATGCATTAAAGCAAGAAAATAAATAACAAACAAAAATTGCACCCTATGCAATCTTCTGAATTTAGTACCTATGTCATACAATATTATCTCTTTTGCAATGCCAGTTTATATTATAGTTAGTTTGATGCTGATCATTAATATATCCATAAATTATGCATGTGTCAAAGCAATATAAATGGTACATTTATGAGTATGCTATGGCTGAAAATGGAGTTTCAGGGACTGAAGAGGTATTTTAAGTAACATGATTTTCATTGCAAAATTTGAAATCCTACTGTTCTGGCTTTGGCATCTCACACCTAACGATGTACCATTATTTTAACAAGTGTTGAGGTTTGTACCAAGAAAAACTAGTTTTTGTCATGTCAACCAGTTTGTATTAGTAAGAACTGGTATACATAAGCCAAAGTTGCTGCCATATTTACAACTGTAAGCATATTTTCAGCTCCAATTTGTGTTAATTTATATGCAATATGCATGCTGTATGATACAAAGTGCTCTACTAGACATACCAAGGCCAATTGCACTAAAATCACAAGCTATGTATCTGTGTTGTTATTCGTAAATTTGATATTTCACCAACATGACAAGCTAACAAAACTACAAAGTTGAAAGTACATTAATGGCAAACTGTTGATTATAGAAGTAAGATGCTACATTTTTGGACAGAGGGATGCCAATCTGGTATTCAGTTGGCATGTTCCATCCATTTTCGTGATAAATATATTGCTGCAGTGCCTATTGCATCAGAATGTTACAAGCCATTGTTTGGCTTGTGTTTTTGTATGGACTGTGTACCGGTGTGAGTAAGGACGCAGTGTGTGACCTTCAACCCGCGACAGCGCGCCCTGCGAGTGGCCCGCAGTGCAAACATTCGGAGAGCTGGCCATCAGACCAGCGCCTCAGACGGCGACACGGCGGAGAGCCACGGCTGAGCCGGACGCGCGCGGAGCAGGTGCCACACGGGCCGTCGGCCGCCGGCCAGGAGCGTCCCCGGCCGCACACATGTCGACCACGGCCGGCCGCAGCAGACAGCCGCCCGCCGACAAGGTGAAGTGTGCACGCACCACCCACTCCACTCACCACTCGGCCGCTGCCCCCACCCAGCCACACGACCCGGGCGACGGCCGATCTCGTCTGTTGTCTTTCGTCTGGCGTTAATTTTGAGGTGCATTGCTGGCTCGTTTGTGGTAGGGGATTTCTTTTTTGATCATGTGATATACTGTGCGCTCATTTCCGGCCATGTATTTAGCGGCTTGTACGGCTCTTCCGATATGTCGTTGCATCCGCACATATGGGGAAGATATCCCAAACGTTGTGTCGGAACATGTCCTGTTAGATGGTGAGTTGGGACTGCCCATTCAGAGGTGTATCGGATTGCAGGTCAGCCTGAGACTGATCCTGGTGAGCGGGCGAAGCCGAGACTTCCTGTTCGACGAAAGCGACACGGCCGGCGACATAGCCCAGTTGGTGTTTGACACCTGGCCAGAAGGTGGGAGGACGGCGCTGGCGGCAGTCACAAACTGCGCGTGGCCGTGCCGGGGCACAGCCGCCCGTGCGACACTCCCACGCTCTAATATCATGTCAAGCAACTCGTGGGCTGCGCTTATCCTGTCCAATGGGAACAGTGCCTGCAGTCATTGCTCACAATGATGTAACTCAATGAGGGAGCATCAGTGATTCAAATAGAGAAATCAGTTGATGACAATTTGTATGTCGATTTGTCCTAGCATGACCATCATAGTCTCATTTTGTCGTGACTAAGAAAATTACACGGACAAAATACGCGATAAATATTTAGTTTCAGCTATTCAAGGTATTGATTACATAGCCACTATAAGGAGCCATTACAGACGCTGGACGAGCGACGACGAGAGGCTGTTTATATGGTGGCATTAGCGGCGCTGGGCGAGTAACGACAAGACGCTGGTTATAAGGCGACATTAGCAGCGCTGGACAAGTGACAAGAGGCTGGTTATAGGGCGCCATTAGCGGCACTGGACGATATGCGGCAATAGGCGCCATTGGGGCCATTGTGGGCGCTGGACTAGCGAGGACAAGAGGCTGGATATAGGACGTGATACTGTGCGCTGGACGAGCGAAGACAAGAGGCTGGTTATAGGGTGTTATTGGGGCACTGGACTAGCGGGAATGAGAGGCTTCATTACATAACTTCATTCGGGGCGCTGGGTTAGCGAGTGACTGGTTGTAGGGCGCCATTAAGGTCGCTAAACGAGGGAGGACAAGAGGCTGTATATAGGACGTGATTCTGTGCGCTGGACGAGCGAGGACAAGAGACTTCATTGCATAACTTCATTCGGGGCGCTGGGTTAGCGAGTGACTGGTTGTAGGGCGCCATTAAGGTCGCTAAACGAGCGGGGACAAGAGGCTGGATATAGGACGTCATACTGTGCGCTGGACTAGCGAGGACAAGATGCTGGATATAGGACGTCATACTGTGCGCTGGACGAGCGAGGACAAGGGGCGAACTGAGGTGCTCCATATCACTAGCTTCAGAATCTGTCACCATGCCACTGGCAGAAAACGTGTTAACGTAAGCTTGTGAATCCACCACAGCTGCACTTTCTGGACAGCTCGTGTAAACATACACGGTGTTCTGTCCAGTGTGCGCGGAAGTGTAGGTGTTCCAGGAATCGTATGTACATCATCCGGAATGCGATACTGCATTGGTATTTCGTATACATCTGCAATGTCTGCTAGGTAAGTGTTATTTCGATAGAAATACCTCCAGTTTTGGCATCAGCACATTGAAAACCAGACGAAATTTGCTCTACTCGTGTCCAAATCAGGCTCCTCTATCGAATTGGTTCATGTACTTCAAACTTGAATGCGTCATGCGGAATGTTCTAAATGGCATGGGTGGCACGGTGTGTCAATGTCCTTTCCGTCCACCTGCGCTCGGCTCAGCTCATGCCCCATAACCGCCACCTACGCTGGCCAACCGCCGGGCTTCGGGACTCGAAAGTCACCTGACATGACAACCACGTGCCCGGATGCCGACTGACGTGACAAGGCAATCTTGCGTGGGTTGCAAGTGTAGCCGCAAAAAAACTATCATTTCGATAAACCGTTTTCCTATTCTTTGATTTTGTTTTATGTCGACAAAGATCATGGACACTTCATATGAAATATTACGATTAAGGCTGATGGAAAATCAAATTTTAGAATTAAGTCTAGTTCTGACTGAGAAAGACAAGCTTTGAAAACTCTGTAATAATTTTGTCAAGGTTTCCAAAACCTGGTGGCCGGCCCGGTTTTCGTTGTTGCTACGAAGTGTGAACATTTCCGGTGGGTTTATGCACAATAGCATACTCGGCTATATCTCGCCCTCGGTCGTCATGATGCCCATGCATTGCTTACTACTTCATCAGGTCTTTGTGGGGCGGTTCGATTGGGCCACGCACCACGAAGAGAAACGTGAGGTCCTCACTGTAAATTGCGTCATCAGTGCAGTGCATCATTATATGGGCACCATGATGCACTGCAGTCTGCGGCAGTCAGTGTGTCCAAATTACAAGTATCGGGCTGAAAGTGACGCACAACAATAAAAATATTTGCATCATATGTCGGTACTTTCTCATTTATTTTCATCTCTCACTGGCTGATTCTATATATTGTATATATTTCCTGATATTTGGTATCTAGAGATTTATGATGCATAAAATGCAGCTGACGTGAATTTCCTTCAATTGCAGGTTTGCATGATGCTGGTATAGACCAAACATGCCTTAAATCATCTAATTTGGTTGTCATGTGCGCGTATGCATTCGATGCTTGTTGTTTACATCTGTGACAACAAAACTCGAAGAGTCTTATTCAGACATTAGACATCAGATTCCCACCCGACGCCCAACTGAAGACGAATGTGTTGCACTGGCGTTACCTCCTTGTCGACACTGACCGACTGTCGACAGAGTGGGCGCAGGAGGCGGTCAGTCAGGCGAGCGTGCTGCGCCTCATCTACCAGGGCCGCTTCCTGCACAGCAACGTGACGCTGGCGGCGCTGGGTCTGGCGCGCGGCAAGACCACCGTCATGCACTTGGTGCCACGCGAGAGTCTGCCGGAACCCAACTCACAGGGTGAGAGTCTGACCCGGCCCAGCTCACAGGGTTAGTCGCCCTGGCCCAGCTCACAGGGTTAGAGTCTGCCCTGGCCCAGCTCACAGGGTGAGAGTCTGCCCCGACCCAGATCACAGGGTGAGAGTCTGCCCTGGCCCACCTCACAGGGTTAGAGTCTGCCCTGGCCCACCTCACAGGGTTAGGGTCTGCCCTGGCCCGGCTCACATGGTTAGAGTCTGCCGGGCAGACTCTGCCCCCAGTCCAGCTCGCAGGGTTAGAGTCTGTCCCCAGTCCAGCTCGCAGTTTGAGAGGTTGCCTCCAGCCCAGCTCACAGGTGAGAGTTTTCCCCAGAACAGCTCACAGGTTTGGAGTTTGCCCCGGCCCAGCTCACAAGGTGAGCGGTCTTCCCCAGCCCAGCTCACAGGGTTAGTTTGTCCTGGCTCAGCTCACAAGGTGAGCGTCTGCCCCCAGTCAAGTTCGCAATTTGAGAGGTTGCCCCCAGCTCAGCTCACAGGTGAGGGTTTGCCCCAGAGCAGCTCGCAGGGCGAGTGTCGGCCCCGACTCGGCTCATGGGACAAGATTCTCTCCCTCCAGCCCAGCTCACAGTGTAAGGGTCTGCTCCCGGCCCAGCTCACAGGGTGAGAGTTTGCCCTCAGCGTGGCTCGCAAGGTGAGTGTCTGCCGCCAATTGAGCTCACAGGGTAAGAGTCTCTCCCCTCCTAGCCCAGCTCATAGCGTAAGAGCCTGCCTCAGTCCAGTTCACGCTGTGAGGATCTGCCCCCCCCCCCCCCCCCCCCCGCCCACCCCACCCCACCCCACCCCACCCCACCCCACACAGACACCTAAAGACCAGCTCACAGAGTGGCAGTCTATTAGAGGTCAGCTTTTGGCGGAGCTAGAAAAAGCTACCATGACCACGGAAAAGCTAAGCTACCTCCAATAAGCTAAGAAGCTAAGAAAAAGCTACCATGACCATATGACTACGGAAGTGGAAGACATTTAAAAAAAATATGTGCTATGTAATTACCAATAGTGCCACATCACCAAACACTTGAGTAAGTGAAGCGAATCGCCTTCCTGTCAACCGGCAAAGCCAATATGGAAGGCGTTTTAGTAGTAATGGTGGCTCAGTGACATCTTGTGGTGTTTGGAGTCCTGCTTAACTCACCTAAGTAAAGTAGAAAGCTCCATAAGTTAGAAATTGCTGAAGTCGAGATGACATGATGAGTGTCTGTCCACTTGTCCGATCCTACAATGGTGTTAAGTTTGAGCATTGATTCCTTGAATCCACCTGATCTATTGTAACCTAGATAACGTATGAACCCTTTGCAGTTATTTTCAACTTTTTTAAGCTAATGCAAATATACTATGCTCATGATATTTGAGAAATATATAAGTTTGGAATGGCAACTTTGGACGCTGAAGTGCTGAAATTCACGTTTAATCTGCCCTATGAAGCCGTTAAGGTTAGCTATCTTAAAGACCACGACATGGATGGAAATAATTTGATAGTCTATCTCCTGCCCCGTTTGGTGCCAAAATCAGTGCGATCCGACCACTGGTTCCCGAGATGTGGTTGGGCACATCCACCAGCACTGACGTTATCGCAAGCACGCCGACGGCGACCGGCTTAATGACAAAGTCTAGCATCGGTAGAATCTTGCGGGTGTTGGCTGCAAAACAGCCACTGCTCATATGGTCTACACCATTCCTATAATTTTGGTGGTCCATCGTTGTTACTGATCAGCTAGGGCAGACGTCTCCAGGTGATATGAGAAAAGTTATGTAAGTAATGCCTGATAGGCAAGATATTCCATTATGGGGGCAAGTGGTCTAGGGGCAAGTTGCCCGTCTCACAATCAAAAGATTGTGGGTTCGAGTCTCACCTGTCGCTACTCTTCGCCCGCTACCAATCGGCGTGAGATATTGGCGACGTTACATGACTCAGCGGTCGATGTGTCGTAAAACCAATAACCAATAACCAACCAAGATATTGCATAGCCCGCATTTGCATCGTTTACCGAGAAATTAAAAATGACCCAATCACCTACAAGCTAACCACTAACTATAATGCAATTATTTGTTCCTTCCTGCTTTGTCTGTTGTGTGACTTCTTGTATATATTGATTTCCAGCTTATGATATTTTCTCCCATTGTGTTTTTCTAAGAGAGAATGATATTCTATTTTACATCTGTAATCGAACTCTTACTTAATTTGGTACTGTACATCTGACGGAGGAAAATAATTGGTCGCATGGTCCTCATCTCGTTCTCTGGTGATGAGACCGCGATGCTCTGGATATTACCACCTGCCCATTTCCACATCACTGCAAATATGATCTGCCTCAATTTTTGTTTCCATATTCACATGAATTAGCGCACTATGGACAGCTAAATCACGAGGAGCAAGAAATGAATATTGAAACAATGGGTGTCAGTAGGGGACTTTTGAGAAGGACTTGCAACGACACTACTGTGGGTCGTCATTCCTTGCCGTGACGTGTCCTCCGTCGTTGCCGCGGCGCATTCTTGACCAGCACCCGCCGCTCAGCCTGCCTGACCAGTCGGTGCCGTCGCAGATGACGGTGAGAGGAGTAAGGCGGGATCCCATCGCTGTTGCGCTCCGTCCTGCACCCTGTCGTAGACGTCCGGATGTGCCGTGCACCACGCCTGGCCGCCAGCGTAGCACGCCTGGCCGCCAGCGTAGCACGCCTGGCCGCCAGCGTAGCACGCCTGGCCGCCAGCGTAGCACGCCTTCTCTACATCTGCAGCGGCACGCCATCGCTTCGGTGTAGGGTACATGGCACGCCGCCGGTTCCGTCTGAAGCCATGCTCTCTGTCGGCCAGCTGTTGCGTGCCGTTGGCTGTCACGTCAGCCGACCGGGCCTTGCGTTCCACAGCGTGAGCCTACTCAAGCTGGATCATCTCGTTGCCATCTGTGATCTTACACTTACACTTTAACTTGTGAGTGCTGGCGGCGGCGCTAGTGGCATCTCGCCCTGCGTGGGACCGCCTTTTAGCACTGCGTGTGTTTTAGCATGTCATTGTTGTAAAGCGAAGTGGAGGAGCGTGTTGTTTGGCATAGTAGTGGCCCGGCGCGTGGGAGCTGCGGTTGTCAGTTCCTTGCCGAGTCGGAGAACTCGAGAAGTGTTTAATTCTAACTCGATTAGATCGTCTTATTATCTCAGCCCAGGCTTGTGACTCGTAAGCCATGCGCATGTCGTAGGCGTGGCACCGCTGCTGCACTGTTGCGCTGTCACATTGAATAATGCGTCGCTGTTGTGGCTTGCCGTGGCGATGTGACCGCGTGAGCTGTCTGCTGATCGTCCCACCAGTCGGCGCCGTCTGTAGCACTGGTGAGCCGCCTGTGAGGTCGCTCGGCAGTGGTGTCGTCCAGCCCACGTGATAGCCTGATGGACGGTTGTGTCGCGTGTCAGCTGTTGGGGGGGGGTCAGGTACAGGTAATCAGCGGTGAGTGTGTCTGTGTCCTCTGCTGCTGTGTGTGGCGATATGAGTATGGGGTGTGACTGTGTCTGCTGCTGCTGAGTGCTGTTGAGTGCAGCGGTGTGGGTGTGGAGTGTGTTTGTGTGCTGTTGGATGTAGCGGTGTGAGTTTGGAGTGTGGTGTGCTGCTGGGTGTAGCGGTGTGAGTGTGGAGTGTGGTTGTGTGCTGTTGGATGTAGCGGTGTGAGTGTGAAGTATGACCGTGTGTTGTTGGGTATAGCAGTGTGAGTGTGGAATAGTGTTAAAATAATGGTTTTTCATTAGGTGCTAGATGTCGAAACGAGCACAGCAGGATGTCAAAATCGCCATGGAAACAACGTTAGTTCAAATACTTGTGAAGTCCTTCAAACCCGGTTTTGAGACAATTGAGAGCATATGACTGCACCCGTTTTGCGTGTTTTGAGAGGTGCCTAATTCGTGGATATCGATATCAACGACAATGATGCAAACACCTGTGCAATAAACCGGTATTCTTTAACATAGCACACCATAGGTAACCCCTTTACGTCAAATTGCGCTACGGGATGTTCAGTATCACGATCCCGGATCCGTTATGGTGACCATAAGTATGATATTTATTTAGTTAGTTAGTTATTTGGGTTGAAGGGCGCTTCGACCAAAGCGTGATCATTTAGCGCCTATAAGTATGATATTTAGAAACGGGAAACGGGTAGAAACAAGACATGAATATTTCACCAACATGCACCAAGAAGCAAGATGTTGATACAGTGTTAAGATAATGACTTTTCGTTAGGTGTGAGATGTCGAAACGTGTACAGTCGGATGTAGAAGTTCTCCATGGAAACGATGTCACTTAACATACCTTACATGCTTTTCCAACGCAGTCTTGATCCAACTGCGTGCTCATACGTGTACCTTTTTTGTTTGCCTTGAGATGCCTAATCTTGGGACACCTATTTTAACGATAACGATACAAAATACCTGTACTTATCAACTGATGTTGTATAATAGACCCCGTCATAGGTAATCCTCTAACCTGGAATTGTGTTACGAGATGCTCGTGTATCGCGATCCATAATGGTGAGTACAAGCATGATACTTATCAATGAGATAATGGTAGAAGTTAGATTTGAAGATTTCATAAAAACTCATTAAGAAGCACGATGTTGATTCTTCTTTGGGGAGGATGTCGATTCAGTGTTCAGAACGCGGTATATTCCACCCTATTTCACGAATAATTTAACACTGGTGTGGAGTGTGGCCGTGTGTTGTTGGGTGTAGCGGTGTAGCGGTGTGAGTGTGGCCGTGTGTTGTTGGGTGCAGCGGTGTAGCGGTGTGAGTGTGGCCGTGTGTTGTTGGGTGCAGCGGTGTAGCGGTGTGAGTGTGGCTGTGTGTTGTTGGGTGTAGCGGTGTAGCAGTGTGTGTGTGGCCGTGTGTTGTTGGGTGCAGCGGTGTGAGTGTGGCCGTGTGTTGTTGGGTGCAGCGGTGTAGCGGTGTGAGTGTGGCTGTGTGTTGTTGGGTGTAGCGGTGTGAGTGTGGAGTGTGGCCGTGTGTTGTTGGGTGCAGCGGTGTAGCAGTGTGAGTGTGGAGTGTGGCTGTGTGTTGTTGGGTGCAGCGGTGTAGCAGTGTGAGTGTGGAGTGTGGCTGTGTGTTGTTGGGTGTAGCGGTGTAGCGGTGTGAGTGTGGCCGTGTGTTGTTGGGTGTAGCGGTGTAGCGGTGTGAGTGTGGCCGTGTGTTGTTTGGTGCAGCGGTGTGAGTGTGGCCGTGTGTTGTTGGGTGCAGCGGTGTAGGGTGTGAGTGTGGCTGTGTGTTGTTGGATGCAGCGGTATAGCGGTGTGAGTTTGCTATGTGATGTTGGGTGTAGTGGTGTAGCGGTGTGAGTGTGGAGTGTGGCTGTGTGTTGTTGGGTGTAGCGGTGTGAGTGTGGAGTGTGGCCGTGTGTTGTTGGGTGCAGCGGTGTAGCAGTGTGAGTGTGGAGTGTGGCTGTGTGTTGTTGGGTGCAGCGGTGTAGCAGTGTGAGTGTGGAGTGTGGCTGTGTGTTGTTGGGTGTAGCGGTGTGAGTGTGGAGTGTGGCTGTGTGTTGTTGGGTGTAGCGGTGTGAGTGCGGAGTGTGGCTGTGTGTTGTTGGGTGTAGCGGTGTGAGTGTGGAGTGTGGCTATGTGTTGTTGGGTGTAGCGATGTGAGTGTGGAGTGTGGCTGTGTGTTGTTGGGTGTAGCGGTGTGAATGTGGAGTGTGGCTATGTGTTGTTGGGTGTAGCGGTGTGAGTGTGGAGTGTGGCTGTGTGTTGTTGGGTGTAGCGGTGTGAGTGCGGAGTATGGCTGTGTGTTGTTGGGTGTAGCGGTGTGAGTGTGGAGTGTGGCTATGTGTTGTTGGGTGTAGCGATGTGAGTGTGGAGTGTGGCTGTGTGTTGTTGGGTGTAGCGGTGTGAATGTGGAGTGTGGCTATGTGTTGTTGGGTGTAGCGATGTGAGTGGAGTGTGGCTGTGTGTTGTTGGGTGTAGCGGTGTGAGTGTGGAGTGTGGCTATGTGTTGTTGGGTGTAGCGGTGTGAGTGTGGAGTGTGGCTGTGTGTTGGGTGTAGCGGTGTGAGCGTGGAGTGTGGCTGTGTGTTGTTGGGTGTAGCGGTGTGAGTGTGGTGTGTGGCTGTGTGTTGTTGGGTGTATTGGTGTGCGTGTGGTGTGTGGCTGTGTGTTGTTGGGTGTATTGGTGTGCGTGTGGAGTGTGGCTGTGTATACGCTCCTGCAGTGTGCTGTTGGGTGTGGCTGTGTGCGTGTGGAGTGTGGCTGTGTATCCGCTCCTGCTGTGTGCTGTTGGGTGTGGCTGTGTATCCGCTCCTGCTGTGTGCTGTTGGGTGTGGCTGTGTGCGTGTGGAGTGTGGCTGTGTATCCGCTCCTGCTGTGTGCTGTTGGGTGTGGCTGTGTGTCCGCTCCTGCTGTGTGCTGTTGGGTGTGGCTGTGTGTCCGCTGCTGCTGTGATCACAATGCTGAGGCGGCTGACTCACGTGTGGTCGGGTGATCCCGCCGTTCCAGTGTGCTATGTTGGCTGACTGGGCAATACTCGGCTGACTGGACTGTGCGTACCTGCACCCCTAAACTCAAATCAACCCACCAACCGACCGTCCGCACGTGTGGCGAATCCCCCGCCGCCTGCCCAACCTGTGTAGTTGGCTCGGCCGGACGGTGTACAATACTAGCGTTGCAGTATACATACTGATAGTGGTCTGCCGGTTACTGGCTGTCTGGGGCGTGTGGCGGGTCTCCCAGCTGCCCGGCCGACAGATACGTGCACGAGTTCTGACCGCAGTGACGTTTCGTTCCCGTACAGTGCACTGTTGTAGCGAGGTTGTGGCCGATAATAGACGGACCGCACGACGCTGACCTCTGGACTTTCTCTGTGGTGTGCAGTGGCATTGCGGTGTTGCGCTGGTTGGCGGCCGGTGTAGAAGGCGAGTTGTCGGTGAAGAGTCTGATCGTGCCCATTAACCACCACCGTATCCGGACGTGCTGCTGACATTGACTCCAGGCGCAAACAAAAACACTGGGCACGTCTGCAAGGACGACTCAAAACGCGAAGCGTCCGGAATCACCAATCTCACGCCGCGAACTTGTGAATGCTGGAGTTTTCATTCGCTGATGGTCTATTTGAAACCGTCCCGTTGCTGCAGCCGACCCTCAGCACGAGTACCGTACCCTCGTGTGATACACCTTGACCTGTACAGCAAGCCACTGGTTGGTCTCACGTGATGTGCATTGCCGGGATTCCACGGGGTCAAGGCAGTGTCGGGTCCATGCAGCTCCAGATCCGGAGAAACTCGGCAGTGAAGGGGTAAGCCAAATGGCAACGCGGATGCAATAGCCTATATATTGTGAATCAAGAACGCAAATATATTCTAACTTCGCGCTAATGCGAAGGTGAAAGTATGTAAGGATATTCATTGTCAAAAGCTAACATATGCAAATGTGGTTGAAGAGCATCCGCGACTCTCGCCAGGTTGACTTAATGGTGATGCAAGTGCCCTGGTAGATATAATAATCGAAGCAAAGGATAGAAACATCGATAATTATCTCGGCACGTTCTGCCTGTTCAAAAATTGCTTACTTTCCCCCGCTTGGTTTCTGATTTAGCAACACTATGCATACATCAGTGTGCCGCCTATGGGTGCCCCACGATCTCACTCGCAATACCTGGACATTGATCACAACTACGTCCTGCCGCTGGCTGATAGCACTGGACGTGACCTCGAACTCGGCCGTCCGCACGGCACTTTCGACCATCACTCCGGGTAGCCGTGTTTCGAGCGTCAGTCGGCAGGTGTCGCGGCGTCGGCGACGGCCGAGGGTGGCGCCATCGCCAGTCGGGTGCGGACTAGGCCGGCGGCGACACGTCTCGGAGCGCGACATCATGAGCTCACCGGCGAGCGTTCCGGCGGACGCGCCGGCGCCGCGCCTCTGCCGGCTCGTCAAGTGGCCGCACTTTCAGGGCTACGGCTTCAGCCTGCACACGGAGCGCGCTCGGCCCGGCCAGCACATCGGCAAGGTGGACGTCGGCTCGCCGGCCGAGCGTGCCCGCCTGCGCGGCGGCGACCGCATCTTCGAGGTGGACGGCGCCTCGGTGGACGGCTGGAGCCACACACAGATGGTGAACGCCATCAAGGCCGACCCGCAGCGTGTCGGTCTGCTGGTGCTGTCCGACGCCGAGGCCGAGTTCTACAGCGACCGCGACATTGCCGTCTCCGGCAGCCTGCCCAACGTCAGCGAGGCGTCCGCCGAGCTGGTCCAGGTGAGGTGCCTCGGGAGCTAGGAGGTGTCCACGTGGCTGGACCGGGTGAGGTGCCCCAAGAGCTAGGAGGTGTCCACATGGCTGGACCGGGTGAGGTGCCCCAGGAGCTAGGAGGTGTCCACATGGCTGGACCGGGTGAGGTGCCCCAGGAGCTAGGAGGTGTCCACATGGCTGGACCGGGTGAGGTGCCCCAGGAGCTAGGAGTATCCACATGGCTGGACCCGGTGAGGTGCCCCCAGGAGCTTGGAGGTGTTCACATGGCTGGACCGGGCGACGAGCCCCTGAACCAGGTGGGAGCTAGGAGGTATCCACATGGCTGGACCGGGTGAGGTGCCTCAGAAGCTGAAAGGTGTCTTGTCTATGTGTGGTGACATGTGACCGGACCACGGAAGGCATTACTGGATCGTGTGAACGGTCCCTGGGACAGATCGGGTGCTCTTGCATCAAGTGAGGGCTCTGGTCTAAGTAATGACTTCATAAATAACCTGCCATTATCAGCAGAAGCCTCACCCGGAAAGACCAAGATGCTCTCCACGGGCAACGTGGGAGTTTCCAGTCACAATGCGACTTGCAGCGTAATCGGATATGGTAGGCCCGGTATCATTTTGCGGTTGGAGTTTCGTGGGTTTCCACATTGCATCGCATTGCCAAGGCTTCGATTTTCGCGGAACAAGAGCATTGATGCGTTTCACGGCAGACCGACCAATGACACCCAAAATTTAATTTATACTAAAGTTCGCTACAAGCAGCAAAGGGTACTCTTAGGCTCAGAACACGCCTCTTCAAATTCCAGCGCGATCCAACCAACGGGTATTTAGTTATAGCCACCGGCAGATTTTTAGGTCAAATAAGCTTCACAATGGATATAAACTCATTGATACGGAGCAGGAAGTGTCGCATCTTTGAGAAGAAGGACTAAATAAAACACGCCAGAAGCAAAAGACATACCTTTGACATTCATACATTTGACCTCGTGACTCCGTGACTTCATGACCTCCCGTGGACACGACCGTCAAAATTGATAACTTTCACAGCGGAAATAAAAGTGGATATGAATCAGCTGCGAAAAGAAGTAAATGCGTGTTCCTTATAAATATCCGATATCGCTGCCCGTTCTTTATGTCATGTTGCGATTTTGAGCTTTCCGGGACGGACGGATTTATTGTAGGTTTTCTACCATTGGACAACTACGTGAAATAGAACAACGAAATGAAAATCAGATGACAGGAAGAGGTATACTTAATACAAAATATTTATAAGATTTGAATGGAAGCCTTGTAGTTTCCATTAAAAAGCTTCCCACGGTTGTATTGTCACTTATTACTGGCAGGTCATCCATAGGCTCATCTACGTGTGGCGACGTAACTGTGTTTCAGAAGAAGAGCTGGCATGCTACCAAACATGGAAAGAATGCGACTCGACCCTGCGAAATCAGGCACTCGTATTTGCCTATTAAGTGTGGCGCGGCAGGGCACCTACTCGGGCTGGTCCGCGGCAAAAGCTCGGTGTGTTTCTGAACGCATTATCAGAATCCAAACTGATGATCTCGGTGCGATGTCAGACGTAAGCTACCGCCATCTATTAAGCCACGCGGTATGTGACGTCAACAGCCGCGACTGTATGATGCATACCTGCGAGCATAGGTGTTGGTTTCTGAAAATCATTGGGAGGGCGCAATACGTGAAAGCATGGGGATCAGACCACATAGGGTCCCATGCTAAAAGTTGAAATCATCGGAGGGCAAAGCCAACATTGGGGCATTGGGGGGGGGGGAGAGTGCACTCCAAAAAGCATATAAAGCTACACCTCTGCCTGCGAGGGGTGCCCGGGCGAAGAAGGGATCCTGTCACTCCTCAAGGAACTATCATGATCCAAAGGACGAGCCCGATGGTGAAATTAAGCGCAAGCACTGGCCGCATAAGCATACGCACCAGCCGATCGCTGCACTTTGGTAACCAATTTTGAGAGTAGAGAAGAGCTACTCAAAGTAGGTACCTACTCGGCGAAAAAGTCATAAAACTGACGAAACACCATCATCCAACGAGGCAGTGGTAGTGTGTGGCTGGCCCTCACTGAGCCACATCGACAGTCAACTATGGCAACAACGAGGCAGGTACGTTGCACATATGAAGGAGAATGGGAAAGAAAATGAAGCAGCAATCCAAGGTGATTTCGCGGAAAATTACTCTTTCGTGGTCTGGGCAGCACTTTAGGATGCTGCCCAGTGGCATGGGCGTCGCCACGGTGGGGGACGCGTATCCCGAAATCCGTAAAATTTGGCATTGCATGGCACCTATTAAATAGCGTTGCTTGGATACAGTTGACATAAGGACCCTCTCGTCCCCCTATCCAACATCCATGCCCAAACATTTTGTTGGGATGGAGCCCAGTGCACCGCACTGGGCTCGTTTGTCCTGTACTGGAAAGAGGCCGGCAAACTACATCACCTGGGCACTATTGCTTCATCTGGGATAGCACAAATCATAATACGACAATGGTGTACGCATTCTTTCCAAAGGTAATTCCCGTGGTTCGAAGTTGTGTCTGGCCTCCAAAAAAAAATATCCTACTTCAGTCGATGCGCCCCTGAGCTCCAATAACCAACCAACTTACTTCAGCGACGCCTGCGCCACTCAGAATGACAGTCCGAATCGTCCTATGACGAATCAGATCTTCACGGCTGAGGTGGCATTTTAATTCTGGTCGAAAATAGACGATGTCCTGCAGGTGGAACGAAGGCTAATTCTACTTCTTGTTTTGAGGCCAGCATGGACATCGTCACCGGTGGGTCCGTGTGGTCCGGACCCTACCTGATTTTTTTTTGGTGGGGTCAGACCCCGGCTGGAAGAACGGACTTTTTAACACAGCTTGAATCTAAACATGTACAACTTTTCATCTCTCGTGTCCCGATGGAGCGCTGGTAAAGACGTGTCAGTTCAAACGAAAAATTGGCCAATGACAAAGGAAGATAGTCCAGTTGCAACACGTCGTTGGATCCAAACACACCGGTAAGTTTACAAACGAGCTTTATTGTGCTTTTGATACAATTTTGACTAACACTGACTACCATCACTTCCTGAAGCAATAAACATTGCAAACGAGCGAAATGAAGAAGCCCAGACAGGGGAGTCTTGATATTTTTTTTACTCATGCACCGAAGTGGAGGATACTTTGCACCTTGGTATCTGGGTACGAAGCAAATTATTTGCAATTTTATGTGTAGGATAGCTGATGCAAAATATCGTCACAGGATGAGATTGTGTACCTACTTGTTAACCTATGCACGCAGGCGTTGTTGGTACACCTGCCAGCCTTAACATATATATATATATATATATATATATATATATATATATATATATATATATATATATTTATATAAGCGGAAGAGATGTTTTCAACGGCTCGTTCATATGTTTTATAAATTTCAAGTAAATTTCAATACACATTTTACTTCATTTGGCCCTATCCTTGATGACGGATGTCGGGAAGTAACCTCCGTTTTGAGTGCCGTGCAGGTAGTGGGTAACCCGTACGGCGCTGTAAGCTGAATTCGTATTCTGCCCGTGTAAGAAGAACACGCATCGGGCGGCAAACTGAGAAGTGTTTATTGGAGTCTGTGGGATCACGGGCAGATTGTAAAAGATCCGGCGACACGGCAAGTAGGGACGCTGCAGTAGCACAGCTTTGCCCATGAGGCGTTAGCCTGGCACACGTCGCGCGATGTGACGGTGGGGACGCCGCCGTCAGCTAAACAGGTGTCCTAGGTGCAGCATACATACCAACTTGCACACTAACACACATAGCACACTAGGTGTCCTAATGTGTGGACAAATTATCGGATCATGACTAGTGACGAGTAATTTCATTTGTGAGGACCTCGTGCCATCTTTGTGGCCCCGGCATGCTTTGATGGTTCCGGTTCGTTTTGACAGCCTCCGGTGTGTTTTTGAGGGCTCCAGGTGTGTTCATTTAGTGGTCCGGCACATATTCTACAACCCTGTCGCTTTTTACGGGGTCCGGTGTGCTTTCAAGTGCTCCGGTATGCTTTTGAAGCTCCTATGTGCTTTTAGGGCTCCGCAGGTTTTCTTGGGGTCCCCCACGTAAATGTTTGGAGCTCCGACAGGAACACTTGCCCAGCGCGATTTTTGGGACCTCGGCGCGAGTTTTCGGGACCTCTCTCTCTATTTATATTGGGCATAGGCATGATTTCTTTAGGGTCCCGGCGGGAATCTATGGGGCGTTAGCGATATTTTTTCCGGGCTACGGCGCGATTCTTGGGGCCTGTCACCTCTCAGGGAGGGTAGCAATTTCCTCCTTTGCCCTCCCCATTAGGAATGCCATTTTCCAGACCAAAATCCAACGATATTCCAAATGGAAAAAGAACCGAGACACTCCTTTTTATTTCCGAGTCCATCCTTTTATCCCTGGGGTGTCTCGGTCGCTGTTCTGCCTTTCGCCTGGATGTGATAGCGGATTTATAACTTTATTTATCGAACTTCCTCCCCCTTTTCTCTGGTATTTTTCCCCGGTATTATTTTGGTACTTTAGCAGGAAGTGCTGTGGCAATTATCTTTCTTGTTATATTGTAATCTCTACTTTTGGCACCGAAATCTAAACTGATGTCTTGTGCTGCAGTGACCCTCCCATCTGATGTCTTGTGGTGTTGTGAGCCTCTCCTCTGACGTCGTGTGGCGTTGTGAGCCTCTCCTCTGACGTCTTGTGGTCTAGTGAGCCTCTCCTCTGACGTCCTGTGGTGCTTTGAGCCTCTCCTCGGCAGCGCACTCCTGGCCTTGTGGTATTCGCAGTGCCAATGCTCTGATGCAATATGGTGGCTGAACGCACTGCGCACGTGCGGTGATACTCCTCGTAAAGGAGTCGTGTCACAGGGGTGGAAGCTCGTGTACTTTCGGTATTATCGGTGCGACCCCAATCAAAATATTGACTTTTCCATGTAACATCAATGGTTGCATGGCATGGCTATACAACACCAAGGCTTGTTTCTGCCGGTGTCACACTAATTTTCATCACTTAACATTCAGTTTAGGTCGGTACATGAAAGCAATATGATCAAATCACAAGTTGGCACCACCAATATTTCTGCGAAGCAAGCACCTGTGGGTCGTTGCTTTCTTTTAAGACGTCATTCGCAATCGTAGGTGGTCATTCTGCCTGTTTCAACGTTCCCGGGTGTAAAGAAGGCAGCTGGAAGCTTTCGCGTGCCACGTAGTTGATGATGCATGGGACTCCCTCACGTGGCGTCAATTGCATGACACCCCGTGCGGTGATCACAGCACACCAGCCGTGGAGTCGAACACGAAGCTGACTCAACACGTCGCCATAAAAATAAATTCCTTTTAAGTGTGGACGACGCTGGCAGCGGACGTTGTGAATTAATATGGTAGTCGTGTGTGACTCCAGGGAGTAAGTATCCTTTTCAGTGAGCCCCACTAGTATTGTCCGCTACGTGTAGGGTGTGTACATGCACGAACACTACGACTCATACCTTGGAACGTTGCATGTACTGTTGTGGATTTTCCTAGGCGCAGAAATTACTATCGGCTTGTCACGTGCGCTATCGAGCTTGTCAGAGCCGTGCCGATGACGTGGCGGTGGTGCTGTCACGTGGTCGGAATCCTGGGACCTTGATCACTCTGCGTAGCACGACTGTAGCTTACAGCGATCGTCTTTTACGATAAGCAAATGTTATCTATCTGAATAAATCCCGAGTGTGTTTCAAGGAAGAGCGGTATTCGGTTACAAGCTGCTCCGAGCCATATTTTCGGCGCAAGTTCAATTGCGCAGCAACAATCGGCTCCACTGAAACACGAGACCGGCCAGAGAGGGAAACAAACAGTAATTGTGGCCGGCGGACATTTAGCATTCCGATCTCGTGATTCTTCTAGTTTGCTGTCTGTCTGCTGCTCTTGCGTGAGGACTCGCACGTCTTCTCGGAGACGCATAATTATTGTCCCACACCGGATTGGTTTTTGTCCTCTTGAATGTGGTAGCTCGACTCCTCATCCTGCTCAGTGGCCTTGAGTTGACTTGAGCTTAACCGGTTTGTAAAATGGGGCTAGAGTGGCCGCACGAGTGGTAGACACAGCCAGAGGTGCAATGCTGGAGAATTCGGAGCCACACACTACCACTGCATCGGTGTGCCATAGTTGACTGTCGATGTGGCTCAGTGACAGACCAGCCACACACTACCACCGCCATGATGTCCCATAGTTGACTGTCAATGTGGCTCAGTGACAGACCAGCCACACACTACCACTGCCTCGGTGTGCCATAGTCGGCTCTCAATGTGGCTCAGTGACAGACCAGCCATACACTACCACCGCCTCGGTGTACCATAGTTGACTGTCAATGTGGTTCAGTGACAGACCAGCCATACACTACCACCGCCTCGGTGTACCATAGTTGGCTCTCAATGTGGCTCAGTGACAGACCAGCCACACACTACCACCGCCTCGGTGTGCCATAGTTGACTGTCAATGTGGCTCAGTGACAGACCAGCCACACACTACCCCCGCCTCGGTGTGCCATAGTTGGCTCTCAATGTGGCTCAGTGACAGACCAGACATACACTACCACCGCCTCGGTGTGCCATAGTTGACTGTCAATGTGGCTCAGTGACAGACCAGCCATACACTACCACCGCCTCGGTGTGCCATAGCTGACTGTCGATGTGGCTCAGTGACAGACCAGCCATACACTACCACCGCCTCGGTGTGCCATAGTTGACTATCGACATGGATGGGGACCGGGACAAAGACAATCATGGTCTCACCCCTTTAGCTTGAAAATCATTCGCGGATGGACCAGCAGGATGTGGGGCCGGCTGGGGCCGTCTTGCCGGTGACCACTCGGCTCAGCAGGACACAGCCGGCTGGAGCCGTCCTGCCGGTCGGCCACTCGGCTCAGCAGGACACAGCCGGCTGGAGCCGTCCTGTCGGTGACCACTCGGCTCAGCAGGACACAGCCGGCTGGAGCCGTCCTGTCGGTGACCACTCGGCTCAGCAGGACACAGCCGGCTGGAGCCGTCCTGCCGGTCGGCCACTCGGCTCAGCAGGACACAGCCGGCTGGAGCCGTCCTGCCGGTGACCACTCGGCTCAGCAGGACACAGCCGGCTGGAGCCGTCCTGTCGGTCGGCCACTCGGCTCGAGTCTCCGCTGGAGACGCCCCTGGCGCGTGTCGCTGCGTCATCGTCACAGGCACGGTCGGCTCACGCCAGGGTGAGCCGTCTCACGGAGACCCATTGTTGGAGTGCCGGGAGACGGTGGGCGCGTGCCCCTGCACTACTTCCGAACCGCATGAATTGATCGGCGGTTACCGGCCGCAGCTGCACCAGTCCGTCCCGCCACTCGACTGCAGCTCCTGGTCCATTTCCAGTCACGTGCCAGGCCGGGCAACAAAATGGCCGCACGAAAGACTAAGTATGACGCCAGGAGAACCTTCCTTTCACTTATATACATACATGCACACACATACACACACACACACCCACACACGCACACCCACACATAAACACACACACACATACATATATATATATATATATATATATATATATATATATATATATATATATATATATATCTATATATATTTGTATATATATATATATTTATATATATATATATATATATATATGTATATATATATATATATATATATATATATATATATATATATATATATATATATATATATATATATATATATATATATATATATATATATATATATATATATATATATATATATATATATATATATATATATATATGCAAAATACATGAAGGCAAGGGCAACTCCAAATGGTTTGGAGGGCACACTCAATACGGAACCATGTTAAAAGTTGAAATTATTGGGGGGCAAAACCAACATTGAGTGTGTTGTATATTGTTCACTTGCCCCCTCAAAAGTATATAAAACAACACCCCTGATTGGTAGCTAAATATATTTATATATTAATGTCTTCATATATTTATGGAACCCTGGAGCCGGGGGCAGGAGGGCCAGCGCCCTTCCCCCAGTTCTGAAACTGGGAGGCATCACGCATCCTCAGTTTTTGCCCGCCCGTCCGTGCTCTTTTTATATTCAAGTAAGAATTCCTTGCATTATTTCCCAATAGATTGGTCCGGATTTCACAAGTGCGCCTAAGTGAAAATGAACTGGGCAAAATATGTCCGTACTTGTAAAGGAAAAGTATTGGAATTGTGAGTTGACTTCAAAATGGATGATATGTGAACTAAGTTTTTTGGCTCAGTATCTTGTACGCGAGTCACCAAATCTTATTTGACACACGAATTGATGTCATTGAAGGCTGCATGGCTTTTCTCGGTGACATCATTGCTCATTTTCGGTTATGTTCAACGCTGGGTCATGCATTTTTCATGGATTTTTAGCTTTTCATAATTATATGCAGGCTTGTAGCAGTGGCGTCGCCAGGGGGCGAATGAGGCAGCCCCCTGGAGGGTCAGAGGGAGCCCTCCAGGCGGCCGCCTTGAGGGGCCTTCAAGGCTTCGAGGCTTCGATGCAGGGGATCCGTAAAGAACTCCTGGACTGACGTGTGGGGCCCCTGGACCAACGAGAGGGTTGCCCCGAGCTGGCGGAATGGGTCTCGAGCCGATGAAGAGGGATGTTCATGTTGATGTTGATGGCCTCGGAAAGATGTTGATGGCCCTTGGCTTGGCTTCTAGATCGACGGGCGTGAAGGGCTTCTAGATCGACGGAGGGTCCCCGGATAGTTGGAAGGGCTCCGTGCTGACGGAGAAGGCCCTGGACCAATATGAAGGGCCCCTGGGCTGTCGGCAAAGCCCAAGCCGAAGAAATGGTCCCTGATCTGATGGGCAGGGCCCAAACATTTGAGAAGGGGCCTCCGGCTTGCCGGGAAAGGCCCTTGGTCGTCAAAGAGGGCCCCTGAGATGGCGGATGAGAGCTTGTTTGCCGCAGAGAACCCTGGACCGAAAGGGTCCTTTGGCTGACGGATGAGACCCAACCAGTACAAGGGCCCCTGATCTGATGGAGGGAGCACAAGCTGTTGAAACAGGGCCTCCGGCTTAACAGTGGAGGTTCTGTCAGATGAAGCACTGGGCCGATGGGGGCCGAAACCGCACATGGAGCCCCTTGAGTGATAAAGGAAGCTCAAGCTTTTAAAGAGATAACACCGGCCGGACAGAAAGTGTCCTGAGCCGTGAAAGAGGGTTCCTGAGCCGACGGATGTGGCCCCAGGCCGGACGTGCAAAGCCACTGGGTCGGCTTTGGTCATGCTGACAGAGAGGGGCTTGGAGCTGACAAAGAGGTCTTGGAGTTACGGAGACGATCCGGGTTGAAGCGGAGGGTTCTCGGTGCTACGTAAAGGGCCTCTAAGCCCATGGAGTGGTCCGGGCTGTTAAAAAGCAGTAGCGTTTCCAGGGGGTGAAGGGGCACCCGCCTCTTGGCGGGTCCCATGGGGCTCTCCAGGCAAACGCCCTGAGGGTCAGAGATGTAACCGAGGAAAAATGTAACCGCATCTAACAGCTTATGTGGAAAGGACCGGTGATACCTAAGACGTCCACCCTGAGGGATGGCAAGGGCCATGAAGACCAGAGAGGGTCTGCTCGAGAGCTGGAATGCCCATGGCAGTTGGAAAGAGCAGTCTGAACTTGAATGGGCCAGCTGAGGAATGAGCAGGGCGCCTGAGGGCCAGAGGGCTGGGATGTTCTTTGGGTTCGAAAGGGCCTCTGATGGATGAGTAGAACACATAAGAGCTGAAGAGGACTGGCGAAGGCCCATCTCAGATCTGAAATTCCACCGAGATGAGAACTAGACAGGACTATATTGAGGACTGTGATGGGCTCCTAAAGCCGGAGAGAGGGCCCTGTGAGATGAAAAGGATCTAGTAAGAATCAAAGAAGCCTGAACTAGGATTCTTCTGAGGTTGAAAGCGTCCCATCACAGTGAACATCACAATACCCCATCACAGCGGTATCATTCACTAATGGATGAACAACGCACCCTGAGAAATACAATTTGAAAAATTCCCCGTTGCCTAAGAATTGATGCGGTACTACCGAGGGTCAGCCTCACGGCTATAATATTTTTGACAGCACAAGAGCTGTCGATAACTAGGAAGGGCCCCTAGCAGCTTGAGAGACTTTGAGGGTCAAAGAGTCCTCTGAGAGCTAAGGAGAGCCCCTCAGGCAAGGATGGTTGTGGGGAATGCTGAGGGTCAGTGTCAGAGCTAGAAAGTCCTTGAAGCTAGACATACTGTCAATGATTGGGAAGGCTCCCTAAAAGCTACGGAAAACCCCTGGTGATTGAAAATGGTCAATGAGCACCAGAGAGGATTGGACTGGGATCTGCAGAGGCTTGGAAGTTGGAAGGGGTCCCTATAATAAAAACAGGGTCCCTGAGATCCGAGAAAGAAAAGCTCTAAGTTTCGGCAATGGTTGTGAGGAATACAGAGAGCCAGGTTCAGAGTTAGAATGTTCCTGCTAGCTCGAAAGACTGTCGAGGACTGTGGAGGTCCCCTGAGAGCTAGAGCGGACCGGACTGTGACGCTCCTGAGGCTTGGGAGGAACACTGAGAGATGAACAGAGCCAACTAAGAGCTAAGGAGAGTTCCGAGAGCTGGTGATGTTTGCTAGAAGTTGTGAGGACTATCTCGGAGCTGCAGGATTCACCTGCAAGCTAGACAGGTTTATCGAGGAATGGTCCATGCAAGTTGGAGAGAGACTCTTCACCGGGGAGTCGCCGGGAACTCTGCACCGCTGTGATGACTAGAGTCTATCATCTCACGTCTTGTGGTGTTGTACGACTCTCCTCTGCGTGATGGCTAGAGTTATCATCGCACGTCTGCTGTAAGCCCCTCCTCTGCACCGCACTCCTGACGTTGGTCGCGTCCGCACTTTGAATTATTTGTTGCAATATGGTGGCCGAACTATCTGCGTACGTGCGACGACACTCCTTGCAAGTGTCATGACGCCATTCTAAGGCGTCATTTACAACTGTAGGTGGCCATTTTACCGCATTCCGAAGCTCCCGAATATAGAAGATTCAGCTGAAAACTTTTGGGTGTCATACAAGTGATTATGTTCGTGTCCGTGACTGCCTCACAGGCCGTCAATTACAGCACCCCAGATGGTGGTCGTCGCAAATTTGTGACAACTCGAGGGTAGACAGGGGCGGCTGCAGTGTGTGGGGGGGGGCACCCAGTGCCCCCATGGGTAGGTGGTGCTCTTCCGTCCGGAAAAGGGGCCCCTCTGGCCTCTGGAAAGGCCCGAGTGCACCTCCGCCTAGAGTTTGTCACCCAGATGCACCCCTATGAGAGCAAAAGGCGCCCCTCCGGAAGGCTCGAGTGAACCCCTCGATTTTTTTCTTCAGTCGGAGGTGCCCCTCGAAGCAAAAGCACCCCTCTAGGTGCTTTAGAATTAGCGTCCCTCCGGACATGTGCCCCCCCCCCCACCGAAGACAATTCCTGGATCCGCCCCTAAGGGTAGGTACTACCCTCCGGGTCCTTGAACACCGAACTCACTTAATTTTGTTTTCACTTTAAACCATGAGCTCCTGTGAATTGGACACGAAGCCTCTGGCGAGTATTGAGACTCGTAATACAACAGCTGTGTGTTACATATCGTGCGGCTGAGACTCTGGGCTATACTAACATGGATTTAATTAATCACCATTGCTTGCACCTACAGCATAATCTGGTATAGGTAAGGGCAAAAATGTTGCCAGGAATAACTAGCAACTTTTTGTTTCGTCCTTCCTTTTGTTACAGAATGCTTATTCTAAGTACGATTTTAAAATAGAGGAGTAGATGTAATAACTCGTCGTCTGATAGTGACGAATTACAGATGTGCGTGATCATTAAAAAAAACACGCACAAGTATCCACTATGCCTCATTTCAACATAAGACACAGGAAGAGTCTTTCAATATACTCGAAGTCTTTAATTGTAAGTCAAACACATCATCAAACACGTGCCTATGACTAGCAAACACTCCCGAGTCCGGCTGCCGAGTGCTTCACTGCCGTGGCTTTCGTCGCACCACTCGCGCGTGCAACGCGGTCCATTGACGACAGTGCGCCAGTCACGTCGCCGCGTCAGCATCAGCGCCGCCGCCGGCCGGTGTCGGCCCATGACTGCGGCGTTTTTGGACGCCGGCGAGGCGCCAGCGCGCGCCGTCTGGCCACGTCGCCGGACTTCGGTGCGGGCGACATTGTCGTCGACCCGGGCCGATTTGCCTATCCTCGGGAGAATCGGCACCGGTCCGACCACCGTTCCCAGAATGTCGCCGCCGCGCCACCGCCGGCTTACCGTTAAAATATTCCCCCTCCCCCCGGCGGGGGGGGGGGGGATGGGGAGGGGCGTGCTGGGCACTGTTGTCGGCAGCCAAGGTGAACCAGCCGGCCCGCGGACGGGCTTTACAGTCTGACATCACAGGCGGGGTCAGGTGACCCTGATCTCGTCGCTTTCTGGCACTGGCAGAATGCCGGCTCCATGGTGATCGGTCAGCCAGCAGCCGCGTACGTGCCAGCTACACGGCCATTCTACCCCTCCCGCCATTCTACCCCTCCCGCCAAGCTAGATGAGACGTGACCATGGACATCCCTTGCCATTTCCCAGTTCCCTACGCCCATGCCCCTCGCCTTCCCAAGCTGATGAGAGGTTTATACAGCTGCTGGGCCGACAGTGCCGGATCACGTCAGCCGGCTTATTAAGTATAGGACGAGTAGCTAGATATCCACCAGCAGCTCATCCGCCATTAAGCCCAAATAGGACGAATAGTGGGGAGAATATTCGTACCAGGTATAAATGGCCAACTTTTTGAAAGTTTATCGGAATAATAAATAAAAAGTACCGATTTGAATCAAGCTAAATTTGTCACCCTGCTATTGCACGAATTTAACGAATGGACATTAAAATATCCCCGCTTCAATGACAGAGCGCCACATCTTCGGATTTCAGAACAGCTTGATGTAACGTGGAAATCTTCGTCATCTTGGTCGTACATGTCTTTGTATCTGCAAGAAGGCACTCGAATGCAAATTGCCGTTCAGACAATTGTTCTTGTCTTCAATGTTATGAGAAGGGAGAAAGGGCACCCATTGGCCTCTCGTGTACACCTCTGATAGGACTGATGTTGAATGCACCAGCTGTTTGCAGACCGCTGTTAGCAGCAGAGTTCAGCACACCGGTCACTGAATTTCGCGACGATTCGAATGCCGAAGCCTGGCAACCATACTCTAGTTATACTCTTATCAGAGACATATATGGAACCGGACGAGCTGCCGTCGCTCAGCACCGCGAGACATTCAAGACAAGACCCAGACTTCAAAATGTTCAGTGCCTTAATATAACTGTGAGGTGGTTGCTTGGTGTGGGATCAATATGAAGGCATTCTGTTAAAGATGACATCTAAAAAGTTTGCCATATTTTAATTTGAAATTTGCGTGTCGTGAGGGTAGAATACATGCAGATGCAGTAGTCTTGACCTTTTCTGTAGAGCGACCGGTAGTGTTTAGTTAACCCGCCGATCGAACGGAGTTTGCTCATTTCCACACGGGTACAGGCGGAATACAACCCTCGAGTGTTGCCGGGATAATGGACCAGGTGAAGTTTGATGCACAACCAGCTGAACTACAAGTACAATGTGCGAACGTTCCCATAGTATCTATATGCATGTTCTTGTACAGCGTAGAATGACACACCATGAGGTGGCGCAGCAGGTATGTTATTCTCCACGACACCATGACACGACACCTCCACACCATGAGGTGGCGCAGCAGGTATGTTATTCTCCACGACACCATGACACGACACCTCCACACCATGAGGTGGCGCAGCAGGTATGTTATTCTCCGCGACACCATGACACGACACCTCCACACCATGAGGTGGCGCAGCAGGTATGTTATTCTCCGCGCTGCGAGGGGTGGTAATGATATCAGTCACCAGTTTCTCCTGCAAAATGAGTAACAATGCCCAGTGATGATGCGATGGTGTGTATTCCGGAGTGCCATTTCTCCTCATGTGTCTCTATGCACCGTGTAACCGTGCAGCAACCCCATGGGTGCGAACTGCCTCAGTTTGCCAGAAGTGTCAGACGGCCAGCCGGTCCTAGCGGACGACAGCCAGATTTCCGGGCAACACCGAACGCATTCAGCCAGTTCACAGCTATAGCTGCTGTCCGAACTGACCAACGCTCGCTGACACACAACTGTCCGAACTTACCGACTCTCGCTGACACACACACAACTGTCCGAACTGACCGACTCTCGCTGACACACACAACTGTCCGAAATGACCGACTCTCGCTGACACACACACAACTGTCCGAACTGACCGACTCTCGCTGACACACACACAACTGTCCGAACTGACCGACTCTCGCTAACACACACAACTGTCCGAACTGACCGACTCTCGCTGACACACACACAACTGTCCGAACTGACCGACTCTCGCTAACACACACAACTGTCCGAACTGACCGACTCTCGCTGATACACACACAACTGTCCGAACTGACCGACTCTCGCTAACACACACAACTGTCCGAACTGACCGACTCTCGCTGACACACACACAACTGTCCGAACTGACCGACTCTCGCTGACACACACACAACTGTCCGAACTGACCGACTCTCGCTAACACACACAACTGTCCGAACTGACCGACTCTCGCTGACACACACACAACTGTCCGAACTGACCGACTCTCGCTGACACACAACTGTCCGAACTGGAGATAGTCGGGGCAGCGGCGGCTGTCGGCTGTTGGCGCCGTGTGGCAGCAGTGCGGCAGAAGGCGGCCGGTACAGCGCCGGCGGCGGTGCCGGCTCGGCCCGCCTGTCGCCACCATGTCACCGCTTCTGACGGTCCGGACAGACTCGTGTCACCGAGTCGTGTCCTGTCTTGTCGCCTCTGTGCCGCCTGTTTTGGACATTTCAGCCTCGATGCTCCTTCCGTTCCATTATGCATGGCTCGGAAGGTTGTTTTGTGCCGTTTCAGTGTACTTATTGCGATAGTGATGGACACGGATCTTTGCCCTGCCGCGTCCGCACTCCACATAACATACATTGCTGTTTGTGCTTTTTCGTTTATTTTTACTCATACCAACCTCCACATACTCAAAGCTGATCGCAACCAGCTAAAATCAAGAACCGCTAAACCCGTATTCAGCAATGTATGCCAAATAGTGTTTAAAAGGGTCTGGGAATGCATTGGTGGTGTATTGTGGAAAAGATTGTTGAGTGATGGAGTGGGTAGGATTGGTTTGCATTTCATATTTTCAGGTTCCGAAGAATCGCATCGCAAACATCGCACGTGGATGCGCCCATCGTTCGAATCGTTTGAGGGAAGGGGAGGATGCGATCCCACTTGGGTGCACCTCTGAATCAAGGTCAAGGACCTGGGGCCAAACTTTTAAAGCCGACGAATTTCGAAACAGTGGTGCTCAGGAACAAGTGATCAGTGCATACATACGAACCCAACCTGATATTGTTTTGACACTTTTAACATCTTTAGAGGACATAGCTTGTCATCACATATATTTCGGTTATATAAAAATATTAATTAATCCCAAAGGAATGCTCCACCCACCTCCTGCCCCACAATGACAACAAACGGGGCGTTTTCGGTTGAAAACTCCATGCTGGGTGGTGCATTGCAGCATCTCTTGAGTGTTGTCCTTTTCCAGTTCAATCTACCGTTTGACTAAGTGACCAAACCTAATGTCGCTTTTTTATTATTGTGTTTTTCTTTGGTCATTTGCTTGCACCCTGCTAGTGGACTTTTGACTTGATGTGGTGCGGTTTGCTCATGACGAATGTTGCAATGTGCACCTAGCATTGGGACGAGATCCTGATCTGACTTGGATCTGCTTCAGCTCCGGGACCTCAGAGAAACCTGTATTTTTAAAACGTAATGTGTGATTATCAATTGACGGAAAATATTCCAGATTTTAAAGCGATATCTTGGATGTTTTAGACTTTATTAACACAAAGTAAGGGAGGGAGGTCAGATGGATCTCGCGTTCTGCGAGAGTTTATTTGAGTATGCATATAATCGATGTAATTTCCTTCCTTGCACGGAGCTGAGCTTCAGTGTTAGCTCGTACTGACATTCTGCGTCTGTGATATTCCGACGCACTCTAGTGTTCTTAACTGTTGAACATTGTGACGCTTGGACATTATGACGTATTGACGAATTGTTGTAGCTGTGCCAGTGATGTTCATAAAGTAACCGACCTGACCCAGATACTGTGCGCCAGTATTGGGTGCGCCTGCACTGCCGTACCTTGACCGGCACGCCGGCGGCCGGCGAGAGGCGGTCGTGTCGGACGACCGTCACGGCCAGTCCGACCTGGCAACGGCGAGTGTGAGTGTCACGTGAGGTGCCACTGTTGCAGGAGCAGCCGGCGGTCGGCCATGACCGGTCCGCGGCAGAGCTGGTCGAGACAGAGGCAGAGCAGGGCCAGTCTGCCGCTGCCGGGTCAGCCGAGACAGAGGCAGAGCAGGGCCAGTCTACCGCCGCCGGGTCAGCCGAAACAGAGGCAGAGCAGAGCCAGACTACCGCTGCCGGGTCAGCCGAAACAGAGGCAGAGCAGAGCCAGACTACTGCTGCCGGGTCAGCCGAAACAGAGGCAGAGCAGAGCCAGACTACTGCTGCCGGGTCAGCCGAAACAGAGGCAGAGCAGGCACAGTCTACCGCTGCCGAGTCAGTCGAGACAGAAACAACTCGCAGCACTGCGGCGGTGACGACCGCCGTCACGTCGGGAGACGAGCCCGTCTCTGATCCTCGCGCCGAGCCTGGTGCATCGCTGGCACAGCCTTCTGAGCCCGAGAACCACCAGCCTGCCCCGCCGGCCGCCGCCGAAGGCCCAGCTGACCTGCCAGCTGACGTGATCGCTTCCCCATCGGAAGCTATCGACAAGATGGCGTCTGAGCCTGCGACGGAGTCGCAAGCGCAGCACGAGGTGAATCTACGGGTACTGGCCATATCCGATACATGCATCACTGCTGTTGGCTCCCCTTGCAACAGTACGCCTGCTGTACTGCGTGGTATTATGACAGCCAACGTGACACGACTTTCCGATACAAATATTGGGTTTGCTGTTATGAACCCTTCTGTGCCTTCCTCAGGGCTATTTTGACTCTTCTGTTGAGGACATTATTCGATGTACTGGACAGAGATCCAGTTCTGTTTAGGACATTATTCGATGTATTGAGCGAAATCTAGCTCTTCCTTTGATACTATTATTCGGTGTATCTGCTCCGGTAGCCGCAGTTGGTTAGAGCGCAGGCCTGCACTGGTTTCCCCTGTCCTGGCAACACAGGGTTCGGATCGCTTCGCGCGGTCGCATTTAGCCCCCGGCTGGGAGAGTCAGTTGGCAGCTGGCCCGATTAGGCCGTGGACTAGCTACCGGGCGGCGGTGTCGGTGCATTGACGGCACGTTCAACTTTCGGTCAAAATTCTGTCGATGAACTGGAATTCATGGCTCGGGTAGTGGGACCAGGGTTCACGCAACAAACTTTGCTTAGCAATAGGACCCTGGTTCATAAAGCCACTCTAGCAAGAACTCTCATTAAATTTATTTTAAAAAAATGTACTGAACAGGGATCCAGCTCTTCTTTTGAGGACATTATTCGATGTACTGAACAGGGATCCAGCAAAGGTGAATGCTGTTTTATCAAAACAATTGGGGGGGGGTTGCAAGCATTGGATTTGGTCACGAGGAAAAAATGAGAGGTGGTTCACCATAGACCCTTCCTGTTCAATTATGAAAACATCGAAGGAAAGGGGCGAAAAATCGATTGGGGCCGGGCCTTCTCAAAGGCGCGTAAATTGACACCTATGCTAACGAGATAGAATGACACAATGAATCCATTTGTTTTTCAATTGTCTGTACTTTATTCGGTAAGACAGAAATTTTGTGCTGTTTTCCCTGCGCCCTCACCAAGCCAATAGCAATGGCACATTTTATGAATATTCTGAGTCAACATATCAACACACACCGGAGCCTTCGTTCTCAGCGACGTACTGCCCACTGTGGTGCGATAATCGATAATAATTTGAATGTGCTGAAGGAAAGCCTTAATGTATCAGGTATAGTTGTATCACATGGTTTCCCATTTCCTCGCTTAGATGAGCAGCGGAACTTCCGAATGCTATGCGATTTGGAAAACATATGAACATATTGCCGTTGTAAACGGGCTTCTGACGTACCAAAACATACGAAAAGCCGAACAATATTGTCGTAAGTAATCCTCGTCGATATGTATTCAAGTTTCACTGCTCATGTGGAGAGGATGAATGTCTGTATCCACAGCATCGAACGTTCTACAGCCGGGTGAGACGTGTGCTGGGTGCCCGAGCCCAACGTGTCTGCTGCTGGAGCAGGGTGAGACGTGCGCTGGATTCCTGAGCCCAACGTGTTTGCTGCCGGAGCAGGGTGAGACGTGCGCTGGGTGCCTGAGCCAAACGTGTCTGCTGCCGGAGCAGGGTGAGACGTGCGCTGGATGCCTGAGCCCAACGCGTCTGCTGCCGGAGCAGGGTGAGACGTGCGCTGGATTCTTGAGCCAAACGTGTCTGCTGCCGGAGCAGGGTGAGACGTGCGCTGGATTCCTGAACCCAACGTGTTTGCTGCCGGAGCAGGGTGAGACGTGCGCTGGGTCCTGAGCCAAACGTGTCTGCTGCCGGAGCAGGGTGGGACGTGCGCTGGATGCCTGAGCCCAACGCGTCTGCTGCCGGAGCAGGGTGGAGACGTGCGCTGGGTGCCTGAGCCCAACGTGTTTGCTGCCGGAGCAGGGTGAGACGTGCGCTGGATTCTTGAGCCAAACGTGTCTGCTGCCGGAGCAGGGTGGGACGTGCGCTGGATGCCTGAGCCCAACGTGTCTGCTGCCGGGCAGGCGGCTGACATCTCCGCTGCACTGGCCACACCAGCTGAGGAGGCACACGCGCACGAGCCGCCGGCGGCGACGGCCGCAGACGTCGGCCCGCAGACCGGCGAGCCGGCTCAGCAGCAGGCCGACCAGCGCGTGGCCCCGCCATCCGACCTTAGCTCACAGGCGGAGCCGACGGCACCCCGGCAGGCGTCGCAGGCGGACGACCAGGAGCCACAGCGTGAACCACAGCCACTCCATCCGGCAGTACAGGCGCAGGTGAGCCATTGAAGCGTGGACATTATAGCTAAGGGGTACACTGAAGATTATGATATTACATAGTGGCAACCTAGGTGACATGCGGATATTGCATAGTGGCAGCCCGGGTGACATTAGGATATTACATAGTGGCAGCCCTGGTGACATTAGGATATTACATAGTGGCAGCCCTGGTGACATTAGGATATTACATAGTGGCAGCCCTGGTGACATTAGGATATTGCATTGTGGCAGCCCTGGTGACATTAGGATATTGCATAGTGGCAGCCCTGGTGACATTAGGATATTGCATTGTGGCAGCCCAGGTGACATTAGTATATTGAAAAGTGGCACACCTGGTGATATTATAATATTGCATAGTGGCAGTCCAGATGACATTAGGATATTGCATAGTGGCAGCCAAGGTGACATGAGCATCATAGCTCAGGGATATAATGAGGATTCAAATATTGCATAGTGGCAGCCCAGGTGGCATGAGGATATTGTATAGTGGCACCCCGTGGTGACATTAGATATTGTGTTGTGACAGTCTGTTTATTAGGGTTTTTGGGTGCGTCGACCCCAATTTGGTTATTTTGCATAGTCCAGTCCAGGTGGCATTAGGAGGCATAGTCCAGTCGAGGTGGCACAGTCCAGGTGACATTAGAATATTGTATAGTGGCAGTCTAGGTGACATTAGGATATTGCATTATGTCAATCTAGGTGGCATTAGGATAGTGCATAGTGGCAGTCCAGGTAACATGGGCACCTTCCTACTATATTTGATCAGAATCAGAATAAGCTTAGCGTTGTTTCAAAAACTGGGGACATTACACCACATCAAGTGGGAAGAAGTCTCAAGACCCGTTTTATGATACTTGTTTATGAGTTGAATTGTAGTTGGCACATGTGTCTAAGGTGGACACTCCTTGAGGCTGCAATTTCTCTTAAGGGTAATTTTCTCTGAAAACGTCGGTGGTGGGACGCGATAAGGCTTTCGAATAGGACAAGTTTTGCTGAAAACTTCGAGATGATTTGATGCAGTTGGGCCTCAGCCATTGTACACTGCGAATGGATTGTGGACGAAGGCACACACTCCCATCCTTTAATCTGCTGATGTTACTAGGTATCATCAGCCCTTTACAAAATGAAAATATATCTCGTGATGCTCAGTGTTTCAAGCGGCTTTTAGCGCGCTATATAATTAGTGGTCTCTTAAGCTGGTTCTTTCCCGTACAAGTCAGGATGCACATAGTAAACACAATGACCATAGTAAAAACACTGATCATTTGCCATGCTGCACTGCGTGATCACTGGCCATTTACCATGCTGCATTGGGTGATTAAACAGCAATCAATATTATTCACGCCTCGAGTAATGTATTATCACTGCAATATTATGGCATGCACACTCGACCCCCGCCCTCCTCCATTTGATGACATCATTTTGCTTCAGATCGGCTCCGACCAAAATCAGGTGGAGTTGCTCAGGCCTAAGGCTCCTGAGCCGCCCGTGCGGAACGGTTCCGCTCTGAGTTCTGGCGTCACACCAGAGCCTGCATCGGAGAGCCCCGAGCCTGCATCGGAGAGCCCCGAGTCTGCATCGGAGAGCCTCGAGACCGCACAGGAGAGTCACGAGTCTGCATCGGAGAGCGCCGAGCCAGCGTCGGAGAGTCCCGAGCCTGCGCAAGAGAGCCAACAGTCCCCAGGGAGCCCGCAGCCCACGTCAGAGGTCATGGCCTCAGCCGCAAACAGCCCCCAGCCCGCCTCAACACTCCCGGAGCCAGAGAGCGCGGAACTAGCATTGGATATCTCACCTGCCGTCTCAGAGATCCCGAAGCTGGTCGTGTCGACAGTGAGCTCGCCCTCGCAGTACGAGCCGGACCACACTGCTGCACTGGCTCCTCCGACCGAGCTACAAGCCGAGAAGAGCTCAACAATTACGGTCGAGTCCGCTCTGACTACCAGTGTCCCCGCCCAGTCTACCAACGTCCCCGCCCAGTCTACCAACGTCCCCGCCCAGTCTACCAACGTCCCCGCCCAGTCTACCAACGTCCCCGACCAGCCTACTAGTGCTCCAGACCAACCTGCTAGTGCCCCGGACCAACCTAGTAGTGACCCAGACCAACCTACTAGTGTCCCAGACCAACCTACCAATGCTCCAAGCCAACCTGCTAGTGCCCATGATCAGCCTATCAGTGCTCCAGACCAGCCCACCAGTGTCCCCGACCAGGCTACCGATGCCCCGTTAGCTGTGGAGACCACGCCCAAAACGGCCACATCCGCGGGGGCGGACGATGAGTCGTGGAAGAATCTGTCGGTAGCCGAGATGCGAGCTCGCCTGAAGTCGAAGAAGCGTCACGACCCAAGAAACGACCACCTCTCGTTCAAGCAGCGCCACGAGATAGTGTCCAACATGTAGACCCAGTCATCGCCAGTCGCTTCGACCAGACGCACTCGACTGAAGAAGCAGATCGAAAATATGCCACAAGGAACGACGTGGAAGTGGATGTGCTTTTGTTCCCAGCTGCAGGGATCACATAGCTGTGCTAGAGACCAAGATGTATGTGTATTGTGTATGCTACGTTAAAGCTACATAGCTATTGGGAAACGCTGCGTTGGTATTTCTCCTACTCCTTCTCAACCATTCTGAAGCCTCCGCTTTTTCCGGCCGGCAGTAGGCTTTACAATATGATTGTCCGATCAGACATCACCTATTGCAAGACCTGTAGCTAGTTCGTCCGAAAGATTTAACGGGTGACCTTCCTTTGAAGGATTAGCGACTACTCATTTGACGAGTTGCCCGAGAAATACTCGTGCAGGAAAGGAAAATAGCCACACGAACACCACAATCCTATGCATAGCAGCTTGCTACTCCACCGGCAGTAATTAGGATAATCAGAACCTTCTCATGCCGGGCTGCGCGAGACGTACTGACTCAGTGAAGTCATTGCCACTTTAACGTCACGCGCTGTTGCAGAACCTACGATTGGAGCACGTAATACCAATGCTGCATAGGCGGATGACTAAGTTGATTGCGACTAATGCGTCGCGCGAAGACTAATCAAACCTCCGCTCCCTTCTACCGACAACTTCAGTAGTACGCTGAAGATGAGAACGATCCCAGACACCTGGGGGGCAATATGCCAGCAGCTGTGAACTGAGAACAACCGAGACGATCCGTCGTCCGCATAACCTGACTGGGCACGACAACCTCATCACATCTGATGTACCGAATACAGCCGGGGGACGGCTGTGCCAGTCATAGGCTGAATAACACACGCGAAAGAATGTTCCCCGGCCAAAGGTCCGAGATAAGATTTTGCCACTGTGGAAATGCAAATGAAAACGTGAATTTCACAGATCGTAACTTCAGTTAAATAGCTCGCTCTCCCTCTGTCTCGCTCTTTCACATCGGAATAATGATTTGCTTCGGTTAATCTTCCTCCGCCTGTCACAGGGATATCCAACCTCGGACGTGCAAATGACTGCTTTCTTATCAGCAATCCTTTGCTATTTTTCCATTCGTAGTGGACAATTTCTCACAAACATTTGGCGATTCGAGACCACGAAGCCGGAGCGCCAGAAAAAAGTTCAATCACGCAATATGCATGCACACATTTTCTGGATGAATGATGACCGAGCTCGTAGGCGTCAACAATTTCCAACATCAGATCCTCATCTGCCCCACCGATATCCTATACGACGAATGCAGATATGCCATGATTCCACAGCTGAACATGGGCGAAACTTGTGTGTGATGGGAACAAGAAATGTGAACATCGCACGACAGCCGGACCGCTGGACGTTGGTGGGAGTGAATAGGCGCCAATCGACGCCAACTTTGACCTCTCGTGAGGTCGTCTAGTCGGGACACCAGCCGTGTGCACCGGGGACAGCTGAGGCTTCCGACGTCCAAACAACACCCTTGGTCGGGACACCAGCTGTGTGCGCCGGGGACAGCTGAGGCTTCCGACGTCCAAACAACACCCCTGGTCGGGGCACCAGCTGTGTGCACCGAGGACAGCTGAGGTTTCCGACGTCCAAGCAATACCGCAGTATGCCCCGGCAAATTTATGAAAAATTATGTCTGATATGATAATGTGCTGAAATGTATAAATGGCCAATTCGGGGATAGATGTGTGGAAGATGTGCCGAAACGCCCAGAAATGTCCACAGCTACCTAATGTATGGTCATAGCTGTGTGGAAGATGCGCCGAATCGCCCAGAAATGTCAATAGCTACCTAATGTATGGTCATAGCCACCCAATGTATAAATGGTCGTAACTGTGTGGAAGGCGCACCAAATCGCAGGAAAATGTTCATAGCTACTTAAGGTGTGGTCATAGCTACCAAATGTATCAATGGTCATAGCTGTGTAAGGTGCACTGAATCGCCGGGCAGGTAAGCAATGTGGGTGAAGCTGGACGCCGCGCGGAGCAGGGACGGTTCTTGCAGCAATATATAACACTCGCCTGCGTACCTTGAAGTCGGACTTGGCAGCCGGGAAAGAAAGTGCAATTGAGTGGACCATGGCCTCATCCATAAACTATGAAAAATAATAACGCAAAAATGAAACGCTTTAAAATAATGCGTTCAGGCTGTGTGCGACCGTGGGGACCATGCAGAAGTGTTAGTTAGTTATTAGGGCTTTAGGGCGCATCGACTACATCGGTAATGTAGCGCCCATGCAGAAGTGTAATCAGCATTTCAGAAGTGTCGTATTGAACCATTGGTCTCCGGCGGAGAGAACCTCAACACCTTTCGTGCAACTTGCACGGACTTGCATGGTCCAGCTGCCATTGGCACATACTACCAGCTGCGGTGACGCCAGACTTCAGTTGCAGCACGAATATATCGGGGATACATTCATGGACCTGATTATCATATTTGCGAAGGAGCGGTCTTCGTGACAACTTTCGAGATCGAGACAGACTTGACCTACTTGCAGGCACACCTACCTAATTTAGTTCACACCACATGCTATGGGCGTCGCCAGGGCGAGGATCGCGTCCCCCAAACCTCATAAAATTCAACATTGCACCAATGGCGTTACATCCAAAATGGACCCAAAAACCCCTCTCGTCCTCTTCTCCCACTATCCAAAATTCGTGACAACCATCGACTAATAAAGCACATGCGAAATCTGATTCGATTAGAACTGCATTCCGAATTCATGCATATGAAAAGCAAAATGGCTTACTCTCTAACGACCCAAGCATGTCGTCTATCCGGAGGTCGTATGTGTTTATGTCGTATGTCCGGAGGTCGCCTTTTCATTTCTTCGGAGGTCCCACTTCGAAAACATTGGCCCTTTCCATTACGTCCAGGCCCACGGCCTTTTTTCGGTTTGGGACCCACGGCCAGCCCAGGAGTCCTTCACTTTGGTTTGGGCCCCCATCCGTTAGCCCGGACCCTTCCAACGACCAGGGGCCCCTCTGTCTACCTAGAAGCCCTTCACGATGGCCCAGCCCGGGGCCCTCATCTGCCCTTGGGCATTTCCGTTAACCCCGAGTCCTCTTCATCGGCGCGGGACCCTTTCGTCGGTCCAAGAGCCCTTGTGGCGGCTGCCCACTTCGCCACATTGGCTACGCCACTGACGGACACAAACCCTCAAGCTAGAACTTCGCGGAAACATGGCCCACTACATTCTCAACTTCTTCAGAGACAGGACCCTAAAGGTCAGATGCGGCAACGTTACATCAAGTACCACACCACAGGCCTGGCACTCGGTACACTGCCGGCCCTGACTTTGCCTGCACCAGTCCAGGTCTTGTCATTATACCACAATGTGACTGACGGCGTGTTCAGGTTTTCTACAAATAATGGGACCATCGAAGTAATCTTTACAGTTTTTGGTTCAGAAGCTCTCGCTGGCTGGTTATTTGGGCTCTGCGGCGCACCAACAATACAGCGCAAGTAAGCAACCAAAGAAATAGACATCAAGATAGAACACTAACGCGGCTGGTATCGACCGGTGGCCTCCGCAAGCCTGCACTCAGCGCAGGCCGTGTCTGAGAGGCTGTTAGCTACTCCACCAGGTAGGTGGGTTGGCCGCCGCAGTGTTCCAGCCAGTGCCATCAGCGATGCACGAGCTGGCGCGGGAGAACGGTGGAAACGGCACGCTAGCGCACCCTGTCGGAATTATGTCACTGAGGTGGGGGACTTCGGCACCGTGCAGTCGATTGTCTGTTGGGAAGGCGGGACGTGACACGTGGCTGGCGGTCGGGTGTCAGATAACTTGGGCGGTGTGATAGGTAGCTTCTATGGACGTTGGCTGTTGGGAAGGCGGGACGTGACACGTGGCTGGCGGTCGGGTGTCAGATAACTTGGGCGGTGTGATAGGTGGCTTCTATGGACGTTGGGAAGGGGGAAAAACGTGGGGGGTTGGGTGAAAAAAGGGCGGTGTGATGGTGGCTTCTATGGACGTTGGTGTTGGGAAGGCGGGACGTGACACGTGGCTGGCGGTCGGGTGTCAGATAACTTGGGCGGTGTGATAGGTAGCTTCTATGGACGTTGGCTGTTGGGAAGGCGGGACGTGACACGTGGCTGGCGGTCGGTGTCAGATAACTTGGCGGTGTGATAGGTGGCTTCTATGGACGTTGGGAAGGCGGGACTGACACGTGGCTGGCGGTCGGGTGTCAGATAACTTGGGCGGTGTGATAGGTGGCTTTGACGTTGGGAAGGCGGGACGTGACACTGGCTGGCGGTGGGTGTCAGATAACTTGGGCGGTGTGATAGGTGGCTTCTTGATGCTGTTGGGAAGGCGGGACGTGACACGTGGCTGGCGGTCGGGTGTCAGATAACTTGGGCGGTGTGATAGGTGGCTTCTATGGACGTTGGCTGTTGGGAAGGCGGGACGTGACACGTGGCTGGCGGTCGGGTGTCAGATAACTTGGGCGGTGTGATAGGTGGCTTCTATGGACGTTGGCTGTTGGGAAGGCGGGACGTGACACGTGGCTGGCGGTCGGGTGTCAGATAACTTGGGCGGTGTGATAGGTGGCTTCTATGGACGTTGAAGGCGGGACGTGACACGTGGCTGGCGGTCGGGTGTCGATAACTTGGGCGGTGTGATAGGTGGCTTCTATGGACGTTGGGAAGGCGGGACGTGACACGTGGCTGGCGGTTGGTGTCAGATAACTTGGGCGGTGTGATAGGTGGCTTCTATGGACGTTGGCTGTTGGGAAGGCGGGACGTGACACGTGGCTGGCGGTCGGGTGTCAGATAACTTGGGCGGTGTGATAGGTGGCTTCTATGGACGTTGGCTGTTGGGAAGGCGGGACGTGACACGTGGCTGGCGGTCGGGTGTCAGATAACTTGGGCGGTGTGATAGGTGGCTTCTATGGACGTTGGGAAGGCGGGACGTGACACGTGGCTGGCGGTCGGGTGTCAGATAACTTGGGCGGTGTGATAGGTGGCTTCTATGGACGTTGCTCACACGTTTTGTCCAGTGACAATCATGTTCTCTCATGCAGTTTTATGTCGGGGTGCACATCAACTCCCTTTACACAGTTTGAACATTGGACGCAAAAATGTTTTTTTTTTCTTCTTTTAGATATACATCTGATAAAAATGTTCTACGCCGACTCACATTTCGGCAGCGTTCCAAACACGCAAGTACACCCTAGTATTAATTGCAATATTTCAGTGATCGATGACGACGCAAATTGACATTTTATGAAAGCTCTTCGTTATATTACCAGCGTTTCGGCTTTTGCCCTATCAGGGTACATGGTTGTTTGAAAATCTTGTAACCTGATGAAGGAAATGGCCGAAACGTTGCTAAACATAGCGAAAATAATTGAAGTATAAATTTACGTCTCATTGCCATCGATCACCATATGCTCTATTAGTCAACAATGTACTGAATTTTGATGCGATCTAGCCCACCTCGCACAGAACTGCGTGGGAAGAAGCGTCCACATTGAGCCATTGTATAGCTCTGCCTGTACCCTGGTCTGCTATCAGAAATAATGCTTATAAAATATAGAAGGAAGTTTGTGATGAACTTCAATGACCAAAAAATAAATGTAGAAGTCACTATTTATTTCATTTCATTTTTTGCGAGTGCTCCGCCAAACGGTCGTTTTTGTTTCTCAATGTTTTGGGAGGCTCCAGACTTTTAACATCAGTCATCCTTTCAGACCAAAATAGAGGCAGGCTGATAAAACCTCCATTGAAATACTTCTAAATGTCACAATTCAGCACTGGTCTATCATTTCATTATCACACATTTTGTACCCAGATTTAAACGACCATAGTTTGAGAGCTACTACAGAATGAAGTTAGAATGCACGGAGCCCACATTTTAAAGGAAACGACCACAGACTGCGTTGATCTTGATTCGGCATCAGTCGACATACATCCTGACACACAAAACGCCGGTCGCCTGGGTCCACAACAGCACAGCTTGCACGTGTCGACCGGATCACCGCACAAAACAACTGACGTCACAACCAGCCGCCTTTATTGGCCAATCGCGACCGTCGAGACGCACCAGGTCCGGGGCGGCGACCGCCTGCAGTCGCCGGCAACATCCACCCCACCCCAAAAGGTATCATATAAAAATATCGCCGTCCAAAAAACAAACAAACGAAAAGGTGGAGGCGAGCGTAGCCGGACCGTGCGCCATGAAACATCCTGAGTATGTACAAATGGGTTGGCTCGGTCGTCGCGCCCAAGACATTGTGAGGATATGGCCGGCGATGGCCGGCCGCCGCCCCCAGACGCGCGGCGCCGTGACGCCCCTGGCAACGCCCGCTGTCCTCGTCATGACGCCTCACTCGTCCTCTGCCTCCGCTTCCGCTTCCGCATCCGCCTCGTCCTCCTCGTCCTCGAGACCCTCTGCCGCAGGGTGAGAGCGTCACAGTCCGTCTCGACCGAGGAGCATCGGTCGACATGACGCCGCCACGGTGGCGACAGACCAGCCACTCTACGTCAGGTTACTAGCACTGGCAAAACCAGATGGCAAAAGCGTGCACCCATGAATACAGGAGCAATGATCAGCTCCGGTGACAACTCAGAGCCAACATCTTCATTTCAGCTGAACGACAGAATCGGAAATAGCTAGTGTGACTCACCTTCCTCCTCTTCCTCCGCATCCTCGTCCTCTTCCTCCATCACCACCACACTTTCGTCCACGTCTCCTCTGCAACAGACGAACAACAGCTGACATTAGCACTTCCCGGACCACACCAGTCAGGCAAGTGTTGACAGCGTTGGAACTTTTGGTGGCGAGTTTCTGATTACACCGTTTACTTTTTCTGGGCGACATGAATTTGAAAACGGTACGGATGGCAGATACGTTGAGTCGCATGGACAGTGTGGCACACGCAGCACGATCTGCAGTCACTGTGCAGAACTACTTTTCTCACGAACGTAAGCCAGCAGTAAGTGACATGAACAAATACGTCATTTGATGATCGTCCCTTAAAAATCCCATCACCAGCCATGCTGTGATCCAACAGCTTCCGTGGCACAAATAATTATAAGGCTCGAAGAAATACAACATTTGACAACAATAGGTTGGATAACTTTGACGTCAGGTGCAGCGGCAGGCAATGACACTGCTTTATATTGTCTAAAACTACCTGAATAAGTTCACAGGAGAAAGATAGCATCGAAGACAAATATATGTAGAATCAAAGAGTGTAAGAAATTCACACAGTGCTGTCTAAGCCTCAATTCAATACATTAACCTGACCAATTAATTTTACTTATCTCACTTCAGAAAACTTCACACCACCCCTCACAATTCGGCACAAAATAAGACCATCAATTAAGATAAATTACAACCCTCAACAATACAATAATGCCATTCAATGACATTCAGCATAGTAGCGAAGCTCGCGACAACTCACTCTTCCTCCTCTACGCCGTTTTCCACCTCGATGTCTGGCACGAGGAAGTACTGCAGCGGGTTCGGCCACATATCGTCCTTAATGACCTCGGCGATGTCGTCCTGCGACGGGTCTTCGTGGTCGCTGAACCACAAGAAAAACGACTTGACGTCTAGGCCGCGCTTCCGACCATGTTTCAACTTCTCCAGTCGGCTTTGTGCGCTCCGAACCAGGTCCATGTTCTTGCACCACGTGATCTCTGTCGACTCTGACTTTGGGTCTGGAACGTCGTAAAGACACTCGCCTGAACTATGACACAGTAGCAAACTGGCAGGTGCACACCCGTCGACAATATGCACAGACACACCTTTTTACAGCCAGGGTGACACCGATTTTATTATTTGTCTCTTCGCTCTCTACTTATAGGCGTAGTTGGACGGGTTCATGTTGAGCGAGTACAAATATACAATATTTGATGCCCAAAATCAGAAAAATTGTGTCTGCTCAGCAGGGTTAGGAAAATGCAGGCAAAAACTACTTTTAGCTATGCCAGTGAGTAGAACTCATTCAAATTTGCTAAAACCAGTAAAACTGGCTAAAACAATGTTATTTCCAAAGTAAAATATATCTCGCAATCCAACATTTCACATTGCATACATTAAAACACCACCCACATGTTTTCCCCACACTTTGGACCACAGCTGATACCCCTTCAAAATCAGTACATGAGTAGGTCGACCTATACAACGAAATTGAGGGTCGAAGGAAAAAAAGGGGAAAGGTGGTTACCATAACATGCACCCCATTCAAACGAGCTAAGCAGACCGGGATGCCCATAAACATAGCTTGTAGCAGGCTGAACATGCATCTTTAAACAGCTTCTAATATCTACCAGCTGCAAGCTTCTATAGACTGTCGGCACTTGCAAGAAGAATAATCTGAATTTGTGGCGACATATTTCACAGATGAGCAAATATGATTACCTGACGATCCCAAGTGAAACTCTTTTACAAGAACTTCATTTGTGAAATAAGGATTTTTGGAGAAGTGGAACTTGATTCTGTAGCCAGACTTGATGTCTTCAAACTCTTCAACCTCAAGCTGTGTCATGTAGTGGAGGCACTCTTCCTCTTCCTCGTCCAGTAGCGCTGACACTTGCGGGTGGTTGGTGAACTGGGCCAAAATGTAAGGACTTCACAAACAACACATCAGAGGCTTCAAATGACCAGGTCCTTTATACATACTGCATCCTGTGTAATATCATAATTATAACCTGAAGCAACAATTTCTTTTATTCAAAATGGTGTCATTTTTAGTCACGGCCTTGACTTTCCTATTCACTTTACTTCAAACATGCAGTTAACTTATATACGATGTCCCACAATTGGGCTTCAGTGCACACAAATCTCATTCCACCAGCACTTGGAATGTTACATCAGAAAATGGAGTTGATGTTCCTTCAATCACAACTTGTGATCTTGTACCTATGGATCGCCATGGGCACGACCAGATGTGGGGACCAAGCCGGAGTTTTGACCTTGAAGCTGAAAGCCTTTACAATGGCTAGTCACCAAAGCCAATGTGTGTGGGCTCAACAAAGCCAAAGTCATAGATCATGGTCGTGAGATGTACAAGGTTGAAACCAAGGCAAATGGCTGTGGACCACACAAAGCCCAAGCCTGTGGCTATCAGCCCTGGTAAGCTAAACTCCAACGCAATGCTTGTTACAGCTGGCTGCTGCCCGGCAGATGCCAGCTGTCTTGATTTGATGGCTAAGGTTCCATGCAAGCGAAAACATATCGCCACTTCATTATTTCAAGAAATCTTTCGATTACTATATTGCTTTGATATTGTCTACTTATTATCCGTCGCCCGGGCATAGGTTAGTCTACCCCGACCCCATGGTTTTATGCAATGGCATAGAAACGGTACAGCCAGTGATAAAATTTTCAAAAAATTGGGTGGATTATACCACCTACTGAACAGAATAATACATTAATAACATAACAAAACAAAATAAATTATTCATGAAAGTGGGTAGAATATACCACTTTCTGAGCACTGAATCAACATCCATCTTGAAGAAGCATCAACATCATGCTTCTTGATGTGTGCATGTTAAGTCTTCATGCTTTGTGTCTAGCAGCATCTTGTGTATCATTCTTATGCTCACCACAATGGGTCGTGATACACGAACGTCTCATAGCACAATTCTAGGTGGAGGGATTACCTATGACATGTTCTGTTCCACAATGCCCATTTATAGCATAGGTATTTTGCATTGTTACCATTGATATATGCATGCATACTTTAGGTATCTCAAAACAAGGGAGAAATGTACAATCATAAGTACCATATTGGCTCAAAATTAAGTTTGGAAGATGTGGTACTCCAAAACTCAGAAGGTTGAAACACATGACGCCACACATTTATGACCTAACCAGGGGGGGGGTGGTCGTCCCAATAGCGGCCATAGGGAGCCAATTGAGCTTCCATATATGATATATGACATGTATGATGCATCACCCATTCACAGTTAATATTTGAATGTGATTGCATACAGGTACCCATATGTGCATGTTTTTTCTCACAAAATATCATCATAAAGAGTATGCTCCATTACAATATATTAATATATTAAGCTGAAGTTGCATTAAAATAGCTTGTAGAAAATGGCAGCGAATGAAGTGAAAAAACAAACAAAAACAAAGCAGTGTTTTAGACAGGGATTCCTGCCATATATGAAATTGTGCAATTATGGCTTATGTGTGATATGCATTGTGCACAGAGTTCTTGTGCAAGGTTGTCTGGTACATGTTAAGTGGTTCTACTGTTGAGTCCTTGGTTAATAGATCAATGCAATTCGTGATGTATAGCTGATGCTACCTTTGTCAATGTGAATACCTTTTCAGATACCTTAGCTCTGCTGCAAATGTGAATATTTTCAAGACATGATGTGGCCAACACTTGATCGTTCCAAGATAGCACATGAACATTGACATTGATACGAGACTGGCAAGATTACATGATACAATTGATATATCCTGCATAATAGCGAAAATCCTATGTAATTTCAGTGAATTATATGATGTAATGTTTGGCTTCCCTTGTACTTCCCAATGGGTTGGATTAGGATAAGCTTGCATGGTGAAAGATTGTCATAATATATCATGAGCATTATTGTAGTTTAAGGTAATGAGACAAGTTTTACACACATTTTACTTCCATGAAGGATACAAATGGGTTAGGTTTGGTTCAGTTAGGTTATATTAGGGTTTTGTTGTAAGTTAGAAGAAAACAAATTTAATTTGAAATTTATAAAAAATAATTGAGTTTTTTCTTCAAAAACAGTTCATGGTAGCTTAGGTTGGGTTATGTTAGGTCAGGCTTTTTATTTGGAACTTTTTTGGGAAAAAAAATCTTTGGAAATTTTTAATTTTAACAAAATAATTTGGTTTCTTGCATGGAAGGTTAAGCTAGGTTATGTTAGATTATATTACATCAATTTTTTCTTGGTTTTGAACTTTACTTTTTATGCTATATTACCCAACTCAAAGCCCCTTTTGGGTGTTGGGTGTTGGCCTTTCAACTGAAAGTACACATTTGCAGAGGAAATAAGTAATCATATCATGTTCACCACATTCATAAATATTGCATTAGAAAAAAGAAATTCCAAGAAATCAGAAGTCATCTTACTAACTGCAAATTTACCCCAACCCCATTAAAAGTGGCAAGCTCGGCAGTTGACAACATTCTATCTTCTCATTACCTGTCAAAGCCAAAGAAGCTGTTATTAAGGGGTTTTGCATAGTTGGCACTGGACAAATTTAACATACCTCAATGAGATGTTCCTGGTTGTGAGCCATTGTATCATCATGACTGGAATCTTCAATTGGAATAGCAAATCAGACAATGGGCAAACATGGCCCTTTGTGGTTTGCATGGCCTGACTGTTACATGGCTGGGATGCTTGGTACCCACAAGGTATGCTACACTTCAAACAAATTACCTCAGTGGGAATAGCAGTGTTGCCTAAAAATCTACATTCTGGGCATTCTTCTAAAAGGAAAGAGCAATTATATTTCAGTGAGGTAATAGGTCATAACTGTGACACAGGGAATACATTTCCACTTGCAATGCAATGATTTGTCTAAAAGGTTTCATCTTCATGTAAATAGTCTCAAGAAGTTCAGAAGAAATAAACAAATTGAGATATAAGAAATGAGAAAGAGCCTAACTGAACATAAACAATAATTACAAAAAATAGCATATGCAAAACAATAACACAAGGGCTGGAAGGTAATGTTCATTCCAACTGCTGTAACATGGCACCCCAGTCAAATTTGTCAAGGGTGACCAAGTGTATCAGTCTGCTGTTGAGACTGGTTGCTGCCTCATGTTAGTTGAGTGTATTGAGTGTGAATTAATGTGGGATTTATATGGTGACAAATATGGCTTGTATGTTGGGGCTTCAGTACATAATTTAGTTATAATATTGTTGAGGACTATGCTAGGTTATTATTTAGGTATCATGTCTATGCATTCATTTTTTTCTCCTGTAGTGGGTACATCAAATTCTTTCTTTTATGGGGGGGGGGGCAGAAGGGTGATTGTAAGCAATGCCAACTTGTCTGATGATTCGTGAGCCAAAATGTGTGCTGTGTTCTAGCTGTTCCCCAGGGCCTCATACAATTATTTAACTATTTTGTGGAAAATCATCATTGTTAAGTTTTTTGTGGGGTGGGGGTGTGCTGCAGTGTCCTGACTGAATTGATCTGCCCAAAATGTGAGAGAGTATGATTATGATTTAGTTTGGGCTTTACAAACATTCATGTTCAACAAGTTTGAAAAACTCACCAGCATTCTGCAGCTTGCGGCCTGTATTAACTTATACAACATTATCATAATAAAATTCCCCTAACTTTGCCACAAATCGTGAATGAAGGTTGGCTTAGCTAACAATGTGGCTACATTGGGAGGGGCCTGCATTGCAATAGTCCCCAATTGCAGAAGCATCACTACTGGGGAGCCTGAGGATCTGTTCCCCTGGAACCCCATGGTAACTCCCTTCCCCTACCAATGGGAAAGCTTTCCCAAACGTTTAGCATTTCGCCCATGTGGCGTGCCTGGCCGTGCCACTCCCCTGGCAAAAAAAATCCCACTGGTTCAGAAAATCCCCCGGCCCTCTCTCCAAAAAATCCCCTGGCCTCCGGGCTTTACTTTCGTTTGTCCCTTCTTCCATTGCTGGCTTCTCTGAGCTGTATTTGACAGTGAGTTCACCTCCATCACACTTCCTGACTGCTTGTGCTCCTGCCAACTACTGTGCATAATTATTTGTTTTGCTTGACTGTGCACATAGATACAATAACATGAAAACATCTGGCAAGCAGGTCAATGTTTACATTGCTTGCATGGACTCGATCATGCATACTTGGAATGTAGTGTTTCACATGGGACATTTGGAACTGTGTGCTTCCCTTCTTGTGACCGATGTCTTTACATTGATGAACAGAAGGATGAATATGAACTGGAGGGGGTGGAGGGTGGACATGTTCCCCAGAACTGGTTGACATTACACCCATGTGCATGTAAATAGACTAAGCGCACTGTGTGGTTTCAGCCCTCAGTTAATATCTGACCTGTGGGTACCAGCCCCGTGTTGAACGACTTCCATGGTCCTTCATCCTACATGAAAGCAATATATTTCAAGTTTGCTTAAGAATGGCAGCAAAATACAGTATATTTGTGACTACATTATCTTGCCTTTTGTCATCATTTGCAACAAACTTGGGTGGGGCCTGGATGCATCATCATGCAATGGCACACCAGGGTGGTGTGGGGGTGGGGGTATGGTCATAGGTGTAGGTTCCTGAAAATAATTTGTGGTTCATGATGCATGCATCCAATGGGCAGGTTCAAATTGATTGGGAGTACACCTGCAGGGTCCCATTTCAAGGTTTCAAATTATTGGGGAGAGGGTAGGGCAAAGCTAGCATTTCCTGGGGGATAGAAGAACCCCACAAAAAATATACAAAGATACAACCCTGTTTAAGTTATCACCCCCTTAGCAGCAGGTTTCCCTGGAGGAGCTGCATGAAGCCCTTGAGGAATCCAACTGCAACCATCCACCCTGCCCCCCGGTAGACCAGGCTGATTGGTAGTAGACCTTGGTTGGTTATTGGTTTTCGAACTCGACCGTTGGTTGTAGCGCCAATCTCACGCCGATTGGTCGCGCGAAGGTGACAGGTGAGACTCGAACCCACAACCTTTCGATTGTGAGACGAGCATCTTACCCCTAGACCTCGTCCCCACTGGGAGGAGACCTTCATCCTGGGACACCTGGACAGTCTGCTCCCATCAAAGTGTGCCCCACCCTTTCAGCCTCACCCCCAGAAGGTAAGGTTCATGTGAAGAAAACCCCTCTCAGATGGAGGCCTCCCCCTACAAAAAGAATGGGTGTACCATTGTCATGTGCTGGCTTATGCCAGATTTGTGGCATGGCTTGAAGTCTCTTCCAGCTGAAGACCAGTGGAAATGCATTTTGATGGACAATCCTGGTTCGATCTACACTGACATCAAGCTAAATACTGAAAAAGTCCTGTGCATTGTTTCCATGCAGGTCTCAAGCATCATGTAACAATTTCACAATGACACATGGATGCATCCATGCACAGGGCAGCCTTCAGGTAATCAGATGGAGTGAGTTAGTTAATTTAAAGCTAGCATGTCTGTGAATGCACTCAAAATACTAATACCTTTTCTAGCCTGCGAGGGTGGCTGCTCCTTCAGCGCCGCCCTGAGTCCAACATGTCACCTTCACATACTCCAGTGACCCTATCGCTATAAAGTAAATGCCACGAGAGGGAAGTCCTTCACATAATGCATTCCCAAGTCTGAGCTTGTGATCTCACATTGATAAAAACAACATTGTTCTGAATGAAAAAGATGTGCAACACAGACTTTTGTTCCTTACTGGAAAGAAAACAACACTTATTCAAAGCAATTCACTACTTTGCATCGTGCACTACACCCATCACATATCCATTCGTAGTTACGGCACAGAAGAGCAACACACTGCACATCATAAGCAGAGTGGGAAACTTACTTTCCGGGTTGGGAGTCGGAGTGCATACCGATTTCTTCCGGAGTACATTTTCATGGACATTATTTTGTATGCATGGAATCTGTTTACCAGTAACCAACCAGAAAAACCTAAATCAAAACCTACATAATATGCATAAGTAATATCATTCTCATTTTTGGTCAAATCAAATGTCAAAACATAGGAACAAAGAAGTGAACAATGGATGGCACCGCCCGGCAGTGACTCGTAATAATCAGCACTGTTTTGTTCCTCATAACTCACAGGAGCAATGTGCTTTCCTTTCACTTTTGGTCCCAGTACAAGGCTAGCCATATGAAAAACAAACAAAAATACTTCACACTTCACCCTCAGCTCAGAGCGCATACCTACCTACGCAGCCAATTTCCCACGTAATACGAACGCAACTCCACTACCGCACAGCCACAGTTGGATGTGATCAAAGCACAGGATCAGTCAAGGTCTTGTGTTTGCAGTATGACACTGTTAACATGTGTTCAAAGTTGCTAATGGTTATGACATCATATGAAAACTACCTTGCATTGATTGGTTGACTGACAGATTTCAGAACAGAAAACGCTAATGCAGCCAATTCGGATCAGTGGCCTCCGGGACTCCGGAGAACGTCTCTTAAAACTGTCAAACTTTCCCACTATATGGATGGCAGGAACACAGGTTTTCCAAGACACGGCTCCAAAGCCGGAGAACAGTGTACTAAGTGCGCATCATCTTGCAAGTTGCTGTTGGTGAGTTGTTGTCAGCAATTCCGGTGGTTGAAATTGTGGAGTGTGTGAGGATGTGGTCCAGCTGCTGACTGCTACAAAAAGTAGTTAGTTTGAGTGGTGACCATAAGTGGAATATCTGGTAAATTTTTCTTAAAAGGTGTTCTTGGAATTTTTGGATTTTTTTGCTGAATAAAATGTTTATGAACGTGATTCGGAAGATGCGATCATTCGTTTTCTCCGTAAATGCTTACGTCTCGGTTAATCTTAGCAATAAGATCTATAATGCGCCATATATGCCACACCGCTGCTCTTTGTTGCATAATTTATCCATCCCATCACCTGGCACTTCTCAGACATGATTAAAGGGACATTCAACACTTCACGCAGTTGATTCAACACTTTTTCACGTAAAAAATGCTTGATTTCCACCTCTTTGCCACATAAATGACACCACCACCCTTCAACCACAATGCCAAAAAAACTAAACATACAGCATGGCTCAGAGAGCAGCCGGCTTCTGCTCGGTCTCGTCTTGCCTCACGACTTCCAACAAATAGCATGATAATTCATAATTAAATAGGAAAACCTAACCCAACCTAACCTAATGTAATACAATCTACTCTTATCTAAACGAATATAAACCCATATATTATAATTTAAAAACACAAGCATACTATTTATCGTGACATCATCCGTACACACGGCCTCGAGCCGTGCTCTGCTTAGTTTTTTTCGGCATTCTGGTGGGGTAGTGTCAGCATGTCATCTATGTGGCAAAGAGGTGGAAATGAAGCATTTTCTACGTGAAAGTGTTGAATCAACTGCGTGAAGTGTTGAATGTCCCCTTAATCACGTCTGAGAAGTGCCAGGTGAGGGATGGATAAATTATGCAACAAATAACAGCGGTGTGGCATACATGGCACATGATAGATATTATCGCTAAGATTAACCGAGGCGTAAGCATTTACGGAGAAAACGAATGATCACATCTTCCGAATCACATTCATAAACATCGTATTCCGTTACAAAAATCCAAAAATTCCAAAACACCATTTAAGAAAAAATACCAAATATCCAGGTTTTTTTGGGTGTCATTCTGTTCGTTTGTATTGATATCTTTGTTGCCACATTTGTGTCAGAGTACATGTGAAGCCCATCCTATCCAGTATGAACCCAGAGTGCAAAAATGTTTTCAGATATAAAATCTCTCAAGAAGTGCCTTAATTCCCACCATGATCATATGGCAACCTGCACAGAAAGGTGTGCAGCTTATGATTTTGCCTCGGGCCTAACCTATCTTACCATTCAAGAAAGCATATTCTTGTTTTTTTTAATGAGAACTTTCAGCCAAATTTTTCCAAAAAAATTATACAATTACACAAATATAATCTAACCTATGCTAGCCTGAACTGTTTTTGAAGAAAAACTGAACATTATTTTTGATTTTTTATAATTGAAAATTTTCACCTAGCTTGCAACAAGAGCCTAACCTAACCTAACTTAACCATATCTAACTAATCCCTTTGTATGCTATTTGGAGGTAAAATGTGTGTAAAACTTGTCTCACAAATACTTTAAACTGCAATAATACTGTAGCTTTACATACAGCAAGAAAAGGAAACATGTAAGACCTAATTGGCTGTGCTTTTAGGTACTAAAAACTGATGCAGATAAGTATGAGGTATACCATAAAAAGGCACACTCAGACAATTATTATTATAACAAAATGTGTTTTACTATTGGCGCCCTAAAAAAAAAAAAAAAAAAATATAAAAAAAAAAAAAAATAAAAAAAATTTTTATTTTTTAAGGAGAGAAAATAATCATTTTATAAATTAAAAACCGACGGATGACTGCCAGATGACAAATTGGCGCTGTGGTTAAATTAGCAAAGGATGCGGTTATAAGCCAATTTCCTGAGCAACGGTACAGAAAATGATAACAAAAGTACTTAATCGATGTCAACCAAGTTATAAATCCATACCTGATACTGCCGACATGCTCACGCCGCACAACTAATAAATATTAACAACACACCCCACGTAGGACGCTCGTGCACCGACTGATTTGTTGCCTGCCGCGTACTGGGATATAGGTTTCGAATATAAAATGGTTTAAGGAAAATTATACTAAAACAATCAGTCTAAATCGTTTTATTCTCACCACCAAGAAACAAGTTTTGTCAATGAAAAGCTGAGAAAATTGAGTGAAATCAATCCTTTAATAATAAATGTTCTTCGGTGTACTTTTTAGTTCATGTCTGGAATGTTTAGGTGAAGCAAGGAATGACTTGGAAGGATGAAAAGCGACTAGACGGGAGAGCAAATTACCGCTGTAAAACCGACTAATATTTGTGCAATGTGCAACATCAAACATTATCACACCTATTTCACACGATATACATAAATGGCGCATCACCCGGCAACATTATCAGACATATAAAGGATACGGCAGTCACCCAAAAGTTGGGAATTTTCCGAATTATATCATTTCGTTTTTCGAAGAATGGCTTGCGTAGCTTGTTGTACTTCTGTTCTACTTTCAGGATCTCTTCACTGGCCTTCTCGTTCAATGCGTCGATGTCATTTTGACATGAATCGATCTGCTCAAGGGCTTTCTGAGTTTCTGCATCAAAATCCCGGCTCTCCTCTAAATCTGCTGGCTCGTCGAGCTTCCTAACCTTCTTTGCACTTGGCCCTTCAGTCGACATCCTGCGTTATTACAACCAGACCTCCAGCAATTTTGAATCAGCAAACTTCTTACGATACCCCGCGCGCCTTTCGTGAACAGACCACAGCGTCGTTCCTATTGATTAATCTCATTGGCGGTTCCCGGATCACGCATGCCTCCAATAAATCGTATACGAAATTACTACTGAAAGAGGTGGCTAACAGTTCCACCATATACCATATACCACAGAGACCATATACATTATCCATTTAAAAAAAAGAATTTGGTTGCTACTATCCAAATCAAAAGTATATTTTGCTTTCAATAATTCCTCACTGGTAGACAAAAATATGGATAGCAAGTCAATATAAATATTAAATAGGAAACATTCGACCTTCGTCTGTGTTTTGGTTAATGCTACATGTATGAAAATAAGGAATTACGCCAAAATCCGAATCACATGCATGCCGTTAAAAATGAAACCATACAAGTTAACAAAGGGCACTTTTAAGCTCAGCTTGACAGGGTGGAGTCATATTTGAGGTTGGACACGACCGCATTCACTCAAACCTGCAGTTTTCATTTTTCCACCCCTGCGTTGGGTGGGAATATGAATGCACCGGCGAAGCTTTTTGCAAAGTCAGGTGTCGGCCATTTAGCTGCTCATTTACCAAAAAAGAAACAAATCGTAGGGGCCGGCTGCATCACGTCGATTGCTGCCCATGCTAAATCAGATCTGAAATAAAACAAAACATAAAAATCCAAATCCATATGAATGCAGCAAAAAACTAGGGGGATATTTGTTAGTTGGGTGCAGTTTTGAACTTTGTTGACCAAGCCGATTCGATTCGATATATAATTAGCTTTAGAGGCTAAACTATTGCATGTATGTTTTGGACGCTTTTGAAGGGGCCGCTTATATGGGCTGAGAGTGGGCTGAGCGTGGGCCAAACGTGGGCTAAGCGTGGATTGAGCGTTGGCTAAGCGTGGGCCGACCGTGGGCTATCTTGACAGACGCGAGCCCGTCGTCGTGAAAACCCATTGGCTTAACATGGGTAAGAAAATGTCCTTTTGTTGATTGCCATGTACATAAATACTAATAATCTAGTTGAGCATGTTTTTGCTGGCCCAGTTTTAAAATTTATTGGTGCATCTTCTAATTATTGATTTTATCTTTCTAATTTTTCACCTTTTTTAGGAATGCTTGAAACTTCTTCTTTTTTTTGTAATCACAAATGGTGCCTTTGCTACGAGATTTTGGCGCATAAGCGTTTAGCGCTGGGGGCACGGTTTTTCTAGATACGACAGGGTAGGTACGTACCTACCTACCTATTTGTATCTTTTGTACGTGTACTTTAATATATTTCCGTGGGTTGCTTATTCACATGCAGATTACTTATTCGTAATTTATTAGTAAAATATAATCCTGACTGTTCTGTGCATTAGTGTAATAAACAGCACAGATCAGTGAATTACCTATATTATTGAATCTGTAATTCAATTGACTTTTGTAACACCTATCTGTTCGAAAGAGGTCCGGTAAGTAGATATGTGCTTTAAGGTGTGTTATGAATTTCGGAAAAAAACTTTCCAATGCAATGTTTATGAATGTCACCAAGATGATGGGATCACTCAATTCCTGTGCAAATGCTTGCTTTTCAGTCTGTGAGCAAAATAACACCAAAAAGAAGCATTGAGTTAGATAACAGTGCATACAATTAATGTTTGACATATCAAATTTAAATGTAACATAACCTAACAACCTAACCTCCCTTCGGATAACGATTACTAAAGTTTAAAACCATTCATTCTTCATAAAATTTTCAAAATTAGAAAAAGCCTAACCCTCACCTGATTCTCTCACCTGGTTGGCTTCCCAAATTATCAGGTTTCACATCAACGAGAGACAAGTTCTGTGGTAGATTGATGAGAGCCCATATCTCCAGGTATGCTGGTACCCTAGATTAAATAAAAATAGAGTTATCAGATAGACAGTGCAAGTAACATGAGCTGGAAAGTATACTGAAGCATAATTTATACCCTTGGAATAGCCACAGCTGCCAACAGCCAAGCATCAACAAAACGTTCCCAATGTAATCAAAATTGACCTTAAAATTTGTCTTAAAAGATGTTTTTTAGTTTTTGGAATTTTTCTTCAGAATATCATGTTGATGAAGGTGACTAAGATGATGGGACCATTTATGTTCTGTGCAAATGAGAAAAAAAAACATTTTTTAAATAATTTTTTGGAATTTTTTTTCCAACTTTTAAAACCTAAACTAACCTAACTTAACCAAACCTAACACATTTGTTTGCTTTATGGAGGCAAATGCATGTACAAACTTAAAGCACATAAAATTAATTAGCTTCTCTCGGTCGCTGGTTTAACACGCGCACTGGAGGGGGCGAAATCCGCCCACCCCTCCGGTTTTTCGCAAATAACTGCAGATTTTACCGGTCGATATATACGCGATTTTGGTGTACCTGCTTAGAAATGAACGGCGCGTCGTTTAAAGCAAGAAAAATGGAAATCGGCCGAAAATTTTTTTCAAGTTAGGGGCTGCTAAAGTCAAAAAATGTTATAGCGCCAGACCACAAAAATCGGCGCTGATGCGCTTCCAGTATACTGACAAAAGGGAAGTGTTCTAGGCAACACTAGCAACTTGTTTGATGCATATTGATATGCTGTATAGTTTCAAGGTCATGTTAGGTCACCAAGGTCAAGTCAGGTCAAGTTCATGACATGTTAATGGAACCAAACTTGATCAACAGGAATGTTGCCATAAATGCACTACTGGTTGTGATTTGTACTGTTTGTGATTGCGTTTCCATACTTTATTCATGTACTTCACTCCCTTCTTCATGAAGCCGATTGCTCCGAGCTGCACGACGGAGCAGTCTGGCGGGCAGCCGGTTCCGGTAACTGGAACAGGTAACTCACCTGATAAAGTGGTGCTATATAGGTGACCTGAGGTCAAATGTTGGGTCTAGCATCTGCATTGCATCATTAGTAATGTCTAAAACATCATTGATGCCAATTTTTGAGCATTTAAACACATTCACAGCGATCCATAATGATGACAAGCCAAGCCACACAAAACCGGAAAATTTTGACAATCTGACCTCATTTGACCTTGAAGATATTGACCTAAGGTCACGAAAATTACACACAATAGAGATCACTACCGTGCCCATCCACCCTGCGAATTTCGTTCCTCCAGCTTTATTAGGAGCCGAGATCTTAGGGGGCGGAATCCGCCCCCTCCAGTGCACGTAATTCTCAGAGGCCCTCCATGGCGCGTGTTAAAGCACAATAATACCAAAAAGTTTCTTTTTTCACCAAACAAAAAAATCCAAAAAACTTGGATTTTGTCTTCAATAGCAGCTTAGGTTAGATTAGGTTAGGTTAGGCTGGGTTAGGTTTCTTTTTTAATCCTGAAAATTTTCAGACAAAATTGCATGTAATTTTTTCCTAATTTATTTATTTATTTTTCTCAAAAGATAGGTTAGGCTAGGTTAGGTTAGGTTATGTTGCATTTTTTTAAACATTTGTCTTTATGCTATGCTTCCTAACTCAAAGCCCATTTTTGGCATTATTTTGCTCAAAACCTGATAAGTAAGCATTTGCACAGAAAATAAGTGGTCCCATCATCTTCGTCACCTTCATAAGGATTTGGTGGGCAACTGGTTCAGTGTCCAGAGTGCAACCAAGAAGGGCCCTTGTGGCTCATAGTTGCACTGATCTTTTTATGTCTTTATGTCTTTATAAACATATTCCAAATAAAAATTGCAAGAAAAAACACCATTAAAGACAAATTTACCCTGTCAGGTGGTGACTCCAAAATATTCTGTCAGTTTCTCAACAAATATGCATTCCAGACTTTTACATGGGACTACCTGGGGTAAGACCAACTGTGTGATGATTGAGTGGCTCATGCATGGAACCCTTTTAAAATATTGGTATAACTTGTAAGTTTGTCCAACAGGCAGGGAGATTTGAAGATGATGAAAATGGTCTTACAAGCTTCTCACAACAAAATAAAAGTAACTGGGTGAAACCAGTTGGGACCATGCTGAATGACACATCAACCTAACTAAAAATTCTGAGCATAACAACTGATATAATCACAATGCTTTGCAGTACTGTTTCAGTGGTTTGTTGTGGGGTGGGTTTGTTAGCCTATCTGTGCAGTATACTGAGGAAAATGTCCCAGCAAATATCTCAGCCATTTCCTTGCAGTTGCTGGTGAGTCCTCCAGTTGTTGACACCCTCAATGACCCCAGGGATGTTCTGCTGACTTTCTGATATCATATACATGAATGAATTGCCTTGTATGATGGCTTGAAAATTGATGATGCCTCATACTTTATCTGAGAATGAATGCTAAAATTTATATACTGTTTATTTAAATCTTGGAATAACCTGAGCAAAATACCTGCCTGGCTCTGACCAATGCTGATATTTTTTGGGGGAACTTGTGGTTATGTCACCTGTATAGTAGTATAGTAGAACATAATGGGCTTTTCAGAGATGTTTTCCAGAGCTGACAAGCATGACTGATTGATGTAAGCTGATTTGTTGTTGCTCTGGGCTGAAATTTTGTTTAGGTTAGTAAACTGTTTTAAATTATAATTCCAACATCATAGATATTGGGAGGTATCAACCCCTGGTAATTGTGCCCGACCAACCATGGTGGGGCACAATTACAAGAGCTTGATTGGTATTTTGAGACATTTATGTCCCAATGTGGTAAGTAGCAACTGTCCAATTTTTATTGATGCTTTTAAAGGTTTCTGATATATTCTGAAGCTTTCCACTGAAAGTGGCAAACAAGCATGGTAACATTGACCCAATTCCCCATGGTGATGGAGTGCCCTATTGGTGAATGGATTGGGATAATTGCTAAATCTGCCTGGTTCTCTCACCTGGTTGGCTCCCCATATACTCAAGCATCACTCACCCAGAGATGAGTTCTGTGCCTGATCGAGGGGAGCCCGTATCTGCAGGTATGCCAGTCCCCTAGATTAAATAAAAATATGGTTATCAGATAGACAGGGCAAGACACAGGAACTGGAAAGTGTACCTTAAGCAGAATTTGTATGCTTAGAGTAGCTACTACATCTGCTAATATTTTGTTGTCAGTCAAGATTTCTGAAATAGAGAATATAGAGATTGAATATAGAGATTGAATACAAAGATTGAATATAGAGATATATAGAGATCTCTATATTCTAAATATAGATAAGTAAGCTACTCTTCAAGCTTGATTAGTATATTATCATGGTTAATCTATTCAGTATATTTGTACAACAATGTGCAGAGATTTGAGTGCAGTGCAGCTTTAAATGCACCCAGGTCTGTTAAGGCTACTACATCATCAGGCAATGAGTTCCAGGTGGCACAGCATCTGAGGCTAAAAAATATCTTCCCACAATCCACTGATGCATGCCTGTGAGCCAATTTCAGTGAGTGTCCATGTGTCTTCACCAATGGTGCCAGCACAAACATGTCAGGGATCTTAATGGCAGAATAGCCATTAAAAATCTTGCAACATTTCATAATGTCTGCTCGAATCAGAATCAAAATACCTTTCACTGAGTACAGACCTAGTTTCTGTAATCTGGCACCATAATCCAGACCTTCCATCCCCTCTATGTTTCGTGTCCACCTCTGTACTGATTCTAGTCGCCTTAAATCACCTATGTAACCTGTATTCCAAACACATGATGCAAACTCCAAAAGAGGCCCGACATGAGTAATGTATAGGGTTCTCATAAATTCAGGAGAATGACATAAAGTAGAACTTAGTAGGTTGCTGGCCAGACTTCCAGCTTTCTGTACTATACCAGCAATGTGTTAATGGAAACACAAGTTTTTATCTACTGTGATGCCTATGTCAGTATGCATCCCAACAAATCTTACCTGAAATCCATCTAGGTAATTATGAATTACCAATTATGAAAACACACCCTGAACTCTGAGATGAAAAAAAACATACTGTACTTTTTAAATATGTTTCCAACTCTGTTTGCACATGTTTGAACAGCTAACACTGGATATATTGAACATAAAATAGAGATATATTAGACACAAGACATAACATTGGATATAATAGAATTGGGAACTACCTTTTGGTACCTTTCATCTAAATTACACCACAGTCATCTAGTAGTGGAAGTGCAAATCATCAACAGATAGGAGATGGCCATGGATCTCTACATCCCAAATGTAAATCTACCCAGCCAAAACTGAAATATAGAACATATAGCAGAATTCATGGTCACTGTGTGATGTATGTAATGAGGGGTGAATACAGGGGCACTGGAGAGGAAAGTCCACTCCTGACAGAAAAAGATGCCATATGTACCTAGCCTCCCCCTGGTTTGGTAGGAAATCTCAGTCAGTCAGGCAGCCCCAGACTATGATCACGTCATAGCCTTGCTTCCACCAAGAGCTCGGCAATGTCTAGTGGTTTGGTCCAGAGGTCCCATAGTGGAGTGATAAAGAGTTGTTTCGAAGAGTAGAGAATTAATGGCAGATGAGAAGATGAGAGACATTTCCTTTGCCGTCATTGCATCTCCTGCAGGTGGAGGAAGAAAGGGCACCAATTTTGTGTAGGTAGTCCTCCAGTCCAGGGTGCCATCCTCTTCTGAGTCTTGCCAAGTCAACGTGAAGTTTTCTTGGCAGGGTCTCTTCTTCCGCATTGATGTCTGGTGGCACAGCATCCAGCAGTCGTGAGTTCTCAAAGCTTGCCAGTGAGTAAGCGTGGTGTGAATATATTTTATTGATTGTTTTACCAGAGTCTCATTATAAAACAGCATCGGTGGCACGAATCTGTTGTAGCAGCATGATGGGGTGCTCTTCACTCGTCTTGGAGTCTCTCACATCACGGAAGCAGTTTAGAGGATGGTCGGGTCAACAGTACTTGGCCATGTTCTGAGCTCCAATCATATCAAGATGATTCTGCACTGGAAGTACCTTCGCTTCCCTGTGGAGGTCTGAAATGCGAGTCTTCTTCGTCAAGCCCGTCGCCGCTCTAAGAGCAGATATTTTGTGTCGCCTGCATTTTCTTCCTACTCGTCTCGCTAATGCAGGGGCACCATGCATTTAAGGCATAGTCAAAATGATGCCTAATGAACTGCCTGTACAGATAAACTATGTCTTCTTTGAACTGCCCTTCGTTTGCTCCTGAGACCACTCTGAGTACATTATATTTCCTTCTGGATTTGTTATTTATTTCCTCGACATGTTTATTGAAATGCATGAGGGGTTTAATGAAATGCATGAAATGCATTGAAATGCATTTACCTCACCCCAAAAACCTTAGGATATTGACCGAGAGGCAACTTGATTTCATTCACTGAGATGTCAAGATGATAAGAGTATTGGTGTGTGTCAGGCGTGCATAACGTCACCGTGGACTTGGCAGGGGAGAGTCGTAGTTCCAGACTCTCGAACCACTCAACCAGAGAGTTCAAGTATCTTTGTATTCTTCTCTCAATCGTCTGCAATTTAACATCCCTTGACAGTACCACGAAGTCATCCGCACAAGCCAAGACAAGTATTTCTGGTGGTGGAGACAGCATTTGGCCACAAACACGTTGAAGAACTGGGGAGATTACACTTCTCCTTGGGGGACGCCGTTTTTAAAGATTTTGGTGCGCGACATGGCTTCACCAAATTTAACCTGGGCTTGTCGGTCTGTCAGGTGCGGTGCGCGCGCTGGTCAGGTGTGGTGCGCAACATGGCTTCACGAAATTTAACCCGGGCTTTTCGGTCTGTCAGTAAAGCCATCTCTTGTCATTCACATGCATTTCGTCAATATTCATTATCATTTCGACAATTTACATCATGAGACCGTGTCAAAGGCTTTCGTCGCATCCAATGACACCGCAATGGTCCTCTCCGGCGGTTTCTTCGTGTTGAGGCCTTCCAAAATGTACTCACTCATCTTTGAGAGGTGGGTGTTTGTGCTATGGCCTTTTCGGTATCCATGTTGATGTGGTTCCGGTTTGAGAAACATTGCATTTATATCCAGCATCAACTGCTCTAGAACCTTGGAAGAAGTGCAGAGAAGAGTAATAGGTCGGAATGAGGAAGGATTGTTAGGAGACTTTCCAGGCTTCAAGATTAGGATGATGGTTCCCTTCTTCCAGATCTCAGGTATCTGATTTGTGAGCCATGGACAGTTGAATATTTCTGTAAGCAAATTCAGGGCTCTCTCTCCAATGTGTTTCAGGTGATAGATCGCAATGCCGTCTGGGCCACAGGCGCCTGCATTTCTACTTGCTCCCATCACCTTTCTTACATTAGAGACCTCAAAGGGCTTCTCGAGGCTACTATCAACTTTCACATCTTTCATTCTATTAATAATCTTTCTGTTTGAGTGCACAGGCCTTCCTTTACTTATATCAGCGTAATAGCTTATGAGCTTGTCAGCAACAAATTTTTGCGATGGCACTCCTTCATCCAGGCTAATTACAGGGGCGGATTCGGGTCCGGGTCTTTTGATTTGTGAATCGCTTTTATGACCATCCAGTGTTTTTTTTTCACGCTGGTTGTTCTATCTGTGCTCGAGACAAACTCAAATAATTTTTCCTTTTGTTGCTGTTTGACAAGCGTGTTGATGTTGCTCATTTATTTCTACCGTGTTTGGTGGTGTCTCGGCCTTTCGGAGATTTCGCCGGTGGCAGGGCGGAGGTTCCGGTATCGGTGGCGGTGGAGTGGGGTCTGGTATTGTTGATCTAGCACAAGTTTGACATTTCCAATCACTCACACTGCGTGGGACTGTGTCAAGGCCACTACATCTTCTGTGGCACCATTCTCTGCAATAGCCACGTAACAGGGCATTTTGGCCCACGTTTCCATCACAAATATCACAGGGGTAATGGCTCCGGGGACTGGGATTTGGCTCAACATCTCCAGCGAGTGGTAGGGAACAGGGAGCTGGGACCCTGAACCCCTCCAGCGAAGAAAACGAACTAACTCCATTTGGAAGTGGCCCGAAGGCCAGGGAATTTGTGAAACTTCTTTGCAGATCTTGTAGATCTGGCCCCTCCACCGCGCGCGGGTAAAGTTCTCGTTGAGAGGGTACGGTAAGAGATCTCTAGCCCTGCTGCACATAAATATCATGCTGAATTGGGGTATGCTGATTATCTGATCAGTTTGTCAGGTGTCTCAGAATTATTGACCACAGTGAACTATGAGAGGTCCAGTCAAATGGGTCACTGATCAGGCTTTACCTACACACCACCCAGACAGTGATGGTTTACATAAATAAGATGGATTCAAGCTATGTTTTCACAGCTCTAATTATGTTCTTACCTTAAAATATTTATATCTGTCGGGCTTCCAATTTTTCAAGTGCCCCACTGGTATTTTCCCCAATGGTGTACCTCGGTGCATGCATTCTGCTGAGTGTTCTATAGTTGGATTTTGGCTCGGTTGTTTTGCATTCGGGACATGGTGGCCCATGCCCGTCTCTTCTCTATTGTGGTAGCCCATGGCTGTCTCCTCTCTGTTGTGGCGGCCCATGGCCGTCTCCTCTCTGTTGCGGTGGCCCATGGCCGTCTCCTCTCTGTTGTGGTGGCCCACGGCTGTGGTGGTCTCCTCTCATTCGGGACTTGGTGGCACACGTCCGTCTCCTCTCATTCGGGACTTGGTGGCACACGTCCGTCTCCTCTTATTCGGGACGTGGTGTCCCACGGCTGTCTCCTCTCTGTCTGTGTGGCCCACGGCCGCCTCCTCTCTGCCGTAGTGGCCCATGGCTGTCCCTTCTCTGTTGTGGTAGCCCACGGCCGTCTCGTCTCCTCTCATTTAGGACGTGGTAGCCCACGGCCGTCTCGTCTCCTCTCATTTAGGACGTGGTGGCCCACGGCCGTCTCTTCTTTGTTTCGATGTTTTGTACTTCCTCCGCTAGGTGGGTGCAGTGGTCGCATAGCGGTTGTGAATTTCTTATCCAGGTATCTGTCATCCATGAGTTAACTGTCACCTGTTTAGAATGTGGTTTTAAATTGCTTTGCTGTAGTCTCTTTAAGGTTAATTCAAGAGTTAAAATTTTGATGTTTTTAGTTGCTTTTTGGAAGATTGCATCATTTGAGATTCAGTGTTTAATGTATTTCTGTGAATTACAGTACCTGTTTGCCAATATGCTGTTGGCATCTGCAAGATTATATGCATCATTACATTTGAAGCCAGGACTTCTACAAACTATAAGGTAAGCAAATCAGATGTTTTGGTATTGATATAGAAGAAGCCCCTGAGCATAAATTGGGGCAAAATGTGTGGAATGGATTTGTTGAAGTTTTCCTAGCACTTCTTCCTCTGTCATTTCTTTGGGAAGTCGCATGTAAGTTTTAGGAGATTCAACATCAGTAGACTAGGGGATCCATCATCTATAGGTTTCAGGTAGACAAACATTAGCAGGTTGTAGGCATTCCAACATCGCTAGCTTTTAGGTGATCCAACATCAATAGGTTAAGATTGGTAAGGTTAGTTTTTTGTGTGTTGTAATTTCACATGATTCTTCGTGATATCCGTCACCAAAAATTACTTTTTGTTTACACTTCCAATACTTTGTTAATAGAGGGGGAGGGATAACATGCATCTATATGTCCAAACAGATACATGCTTTTTCTGGTGTTTTTTGTTTGTTTGTTATTTGCTGTTTGCATGGTTTTGATGTTTTCTTCATGAAGTAACTGCTTATTAGGGTATAAATACTTCAACTTGAATTGCTGATATCTCAAAAGGTTTTAATTTTCTGAAGAATGGATGTCTATTTCATTCAGGTCACACCGGAAAACATCTCTATGACCAAAAATTTGCTTGATGGTTCTTTTATATATTTACCAATGTTTCTATGTAAGCCAACACATGTGGATTCTTCACGGGATGTTTTAGAATATATATTGGGTAAGGGTTGCCAGATGATATATCAATTAGCTGTGGTGCATTGCTGTACTTTTTTTTTCTCAAGCCAGTTCAACTGAGTTAGGAGGTGAGATTTGACTCGACCTTTGACTTTCTTGAAAGCATGGTGCTACCTATCTATGCTTCACCCGTGCCACAATATCCTACACCCTTGAAATGTCTGTAAATGTATTATGTACCTGTAACGGTTCGCCAGGCCATGTCGTGTCACGCCGCGCGACTCTGTACTCCGGCAAAACTGCCGACTGCGACTCCCCAGCCCAACGCTTCTGTTTTGCAGCCTTATGCAGCCTCTTGGCCGTTATTTTCAATTATTGCCCAGTCACATAAATCTCTAAATCTCGCGCACGCAACCACTCGCACCTCCGAGATTTATGGAACTGTTTAGATACTTCGTCGCATCGCCTGCAAACCAAAAACGCTTCTGTTCTGCAAGCTCTGGCCTCTTGGCCGTCATTGCCAATTATGGCCAATGATGTATTGTCTCCCGCACGCTCGCCCGAAATTCTAGATGGCACCAATAGGCCATTATCAGAAGCTGCACGAGCAGCAGAATTCAATTATCTCAGCTACGCAGCGTTCCTGCAACCGGCGCAAGCCGTATATATAGAGGGCCCCGTCGAACAGAGGTCAGGTAAGCTTAGGAGGGCAAGCTGCGAACACCTCCGGGAGCGAGTCGTCTTGCACTCGCTCTCGTGACGATAGACTCTGAACGTGTTGTTGTGTTGTGTTGTGCTGTGTTGAAGTGAAGAAAGTCTTTACCGCGTTCCTCTGAGTCGGCTGACACGCTATCAAGTATAGCGCAACCACCACAAGACCTGTGTGAGTTGCATCTGCATCACTAGACTATCAGCGCGGCGCAAGGTGTATTGTTTGTTTGACTCATTTGAATGGACTATAAACACATTCTACCGTCTGGCCCATCTATCGAGTGGAGGCGAATCATCGACCTGGCCTCAGGCACGTCATCGGTGAGAAACATCGAGGACGACTGGACGCTGGACGATATCTGCACAGCACCTATATTCACAGGCAGGAAGTCGCCGACGAGAGGAGACGTGGGGCTGTCCACAGGTGAATTAAGTGGGCGGTTACATTGGTGCCCTGACTTCCCGGATCAACAAGCCATCATAGACCAACAACAACAACGACGACGACAAGCGACTCAAGACGTAGCTGCCATCACCATCTTGCAGATCCCCATACAGCCGGTAGAAGAACAAGGCAAGTGGGTGAGTGCAGCGGACTTGGACTATTATACCCACGGTGCCTGTCTATGTTGGGACATATTAACACCGGTACTGCAATTCCGTGAACGTTTTGAAAATATTAGCGCCAGCCTCTGCCAATATCATATTAACTATTGGGTGGAGCGTTTGAAGAGCGCAAAGCATACGTGTCCTTGTCACGCAACACCAAGGGCAAACTGTTGTCGGCTGTGCGGCTATTGCCACTGGTGTGGATGCGACCTGGTGACAACATCAACCAGAAGATTTCACCGGTGCAGCTGCACCACCTGTTTAAGCCGCTGCTGCGGGGCATTCAACCTCGCGGTGGGCCGCACCTTCTGTGAGATCCTACACGAGGAAACCCGTGTGCAGGAGCCGCAATCCTTTGGGCAGTGTGCTTTAACTCCCGGCACCGCCAATTGGACCAGACCTACAGGCAGCAACGAGCAGACTTCAGCCGAGCTCCCGCCTGCAGTCCCACTCCGGACAGCAGAAACACCACCACCAGTCAGCACTGCGACACGACGACCAACAGCAACGTCCACGAGCAGGACCAAGACAACGAGATAAAACCTCACACCAGGTATATTTTTTTTGTTGAGTGTGTGTGTAGCAACTTTCCCAAAATTGTAACAATGACTGAGGCGACTCCTCAAGAACCAGTTACTTATGAGGGACTCTCGGCTCTAGGGGCAAACATTGGAGCCTCTTTGGGAGGTCATGTTCTGGAAAAATTTACAGATAGACTGAGAGTCAATACCATGTTGGACCAAAGTAAAAAGTTTGATGGACAATCTGTGACTGGTTTGAATCAATGGTTGGAAACAATGGAGGAACTTTTTTTTTCAAATCAGCCATGGCGATCATGAGCTGACTCTTTGGGCTGCCTCTCAGCTACTTTTGGGTGGTGCTCGACGCCGTTATTGGCACTATATAAAAACTTGCAAAACATGGCCTCAACTGCGGGAAGCGATGGTGACTGAATACGACAGATTGCGAGACCCCTACGGGGTACATGACAAATTACGACGTATTTCCCAACGGACAAATGAGACCCTGGAACACTTCCGCGACCGACTAAATGACTTGGCAATTGAGGCATACGGACAAGACGTTGACGCCCTCCCGACACAGATACAAGAAATACTGATTCGTTCATTCGTAGATGGTGTGATTGACGGTCGGATCCGGAACTCACTAATCCGCAGAGAACCAACTAACATGGCAAGCGCCCTTGAAATCGCCCAGCGTGAGTACCGTGTCATCCGGCGGATAGACTTTAAAGAGAAGAATATTGAACAAGGTGAGCCAATGGATATAAGCGCTGTAAAAGCAAAACAGGAACAGCCATCAGAATTGAAAGAACTTACTGAAGTCTTGAAAGTGCTCACGATCAATATGCATGCACAGCAACCCCCGCCAAAACCACCGCCACCGCCCACTCGAGTTGTTCCCCAGCAAGAATTTCAATATGAGCAAAAGTACCGTACGCAATACCGAACCCCGCCGTTGAATCATGCCTACAAGCCGCCCATAAGAATGAACACCGGCCCACAGGAACGCGTACCGTACCGATGGACGCAAGATAACAGACCGATCTGTTACTACTGCGGCAACATCGGACACGTCCATCGAATGTGCCGGAAGAAGTTCGGCAACGCACAAGCAACTCGTCAGCAGCCGGAAAACTAGTGAGGCCTCACACCAACCCAACAGAGAAGACAAACAACTGTACAGCACCGACGGAACAACAAGCAACTATACATCAGATAAGTGAGAAGTGTCCCCTTGTTGATATTTGCATAGGTACCCAGCCATTTCGGACATTACTGGACACGGGCGCACAATTCTCGCTAGTAAATGAGGAATTTCTGGACATATGTGATGCAAACCTAATCAAATCGTTCGATATTGCAACGAAAATCTCACTTATTTCTGCCTCCGGTCACCCACTGAAAGTCACAAAAACCGTGAAAATTCGAATCACGTTAGGGAAAATTCGGATGTATCACGTTTTCTTTGTGATACCAAAATTAGGCCATGATATGATACATGGCATTGATTTCTTGACCGAGCGAAAAGCTCAGCTTGACTTTGAAACGCAAACGTTGACAATTAGCAAGATGGTCTTTCCTCTGAAACAGAAGGAAGAGAACCAAAAGGAAGAAATTAGTCTTGTGAGATTAGTGGAGAACGTCAGAGTTTTCCCACATTCGGAAGTGCAGGTGAAATGTTTCATTGCAAAGAAAAAGAGGCCAGGTGAAAATTTTGTAATCTCACAATTACCGACATCACCGTGCTTTAACAATGAGCCAGGCGTACTCCTTCCGAATGCGCTGGTCAAACTATCCAAACAGAGACAAATACCATGGATTGTGGTCAATGAAACAGGCCGTTTCATGCATTTCAAAGCTGGTCAAGTGCTGGGTATAGCAACACATTTTGATGAAAACCATTCAAATATTGCCACAACGTACGAAAATACCGAACTCAACGAAGAAACAATGTCAAAAGACGAGGACAAACTTGATGCATTCAGTTTAGACCATATCCCGATGGAAAAACGAACACAGATTAAAGAAGCACTTGCAAGAAACCTGGATGTTTTTGTTCATAAAGACATCGAATTAACAATGACTAACGTAACTGAAATGAGAATCAACACGCAAAATCATCAACCCGTCAGGCAAAAACCGTATCGATTACCGTTAGTGCACCGACAGGTTCTAGGCGAACAAATTCAAGAAATGCTAGACGCTGATATCATCAGACGTAGTAATTCACCTTGGCTCTCCCCCGTACTGATAGTTCCCAAGAAAGATGGTACCACCCGAGTGGTTATTGATTTTCGGCAAGTCAACGCCGTTACAATCATACCAGCACCAAACATACCAGCCACAGAGGATATCCTCTACTCACTTGGCTCCTCAAAATTCAGAAGTTGCCTCGATTTAAAAGCAGGTTTCTGGCAAGTACCCATAAAAGAGGAAGACAAAGAAAAGACAGCTTTTGGTACAGATGCAGGCTTATTTGAATACAATCGAATGCCGTTTGGACTTGCAGGCTCCCCAAGTGTGTTTCAAAATTTAATGAATGCGGTATTAGGAGATGTTCGATCATTCGCTCTGGCATTTATAGATGACATTGTAGTGTTCAGTAATACTTTTGAGGAACATGTCAAACATTTGGACACTGTTTTTGATCGACTACGAAGGGCCAACCTCAAACTGAAAATCACAAAATGCGAGTTCCTAAGACAGGAAATGCACTTTTTAGGACACGTCATATCAGACAAAGGCTTGGCAGTAAATCCCGACAAGGTAAAAGTAGTGAAAGAGATGAATATTCCGAAAACTGTCCGAGAAGTACGTAGTTTCCTGGGTATGGCATCGTATTATCGTAAATACATCCCAGACTTTAGCAAAATTGCTAAACCACTCACAGCCCTGACAAAGAAGCATGTAAAATTCCATTGGACTCCAGAAGCTCAAAAAGCATTTGATGCCTTGAAAGAATTGTTGGTACAAGCCCCGATCTTGGCATTTCCAGATATCAAATTGCCATTCAAATTGTATACAGATGCATCGCAGTATGCTATGGGAGCTGTATTAGTGCAAGATCAAGATGGGCAAGATAGAGTTATACAATACGTTTCACATCAGTTTACAGATGCTCAACAAAAATGGCCTACGATTGAACGAGAAGCATTTGCCATTATTTACAGTTTGCAGAAACTCAGACCAATTGTGCTCGGCACTAGGTTGACAGTGTATACGGATCACAAACCACTGAAACACTTGTTCACAAGCGAAATGAAAAATCCACGTATCCAACGATGGGCTATCATACTTGGAGAGTATGCGTGCAAAATTGAATACATTACAGGACCCAAAAATGTTTCAGCAGACATGTTATCACGGCTTCACGGTACTGATGTGACAGGAGATTTAGACGATAATGAACATTTGGATTGGCAGGGCGAAAAGATAGATATCAACATAGTTGATAATGCTGTCCAAGATGTAGAAGATGTTGAGATGTACGATGGACAAAAATACGCAGGACCCCTAAATTATCAACATTTTGACAAAAATGACCTACAACGTGCTCAACAAGCAGACAATGAAATTGGACTTCTCATCGACAATTTGGAGCATCACAATTCAACATCATCGGATCAGTACTGTATTATAGAAGGGATATTACATCGCGTTGGACCTGGCACCAAAACCCGGCCCCGAACTAGATTACAAATTGTGCTGCCTTCCGCAAATCGCCAGATGGTCCTAGAAGGAATGCACGATGGTTTCTTTGGAGGACATTTAGGAATAGAAAAGACGATTGACAAAATTCAAAAGTCGTATTATTGGTCAACCATGTTGAAGGATATCAAGGAGTATGTCCTTACGTGTGAAACATGCAATCGTCGTAAATTGAAGAAGGACAGACGTCCTCTTCAGGACATGCCGATGCCAAACTTTCCAATGGAAATTGTTGGTATCGATACATGTGGACCCTTCCCTATGTCGGAACAGGGAAACGTGTACGTTTGTACGATAGTCGATCATTTTAGTGGATGGCCTGAAGCATATTCCATACCAGATAAGTCTGCGGAAACAATCGCAAAGATCATTCTAAAGGAATTCATCCCTCGTCATGGGTGTCCTCGGTTGATCATCAGCGATCAAGGGACAGAATATTGTAATGAACTTTTGGATATCGTAATGAAGGAATTGGGTGTGTCAAGGATACACACATCAAGTTATCACGCACAATCGAATGGAAAAACAGAACGCTTTCATAGAATCATGAATGACATGATCGCCAAGAAAGTGAGCGAAAATCAGTCTCAATGGGACCAAATTTTGGAACCCTGTTTGGCTGCATATCGAATGAGCAAACAGGAATCAACAAATTATTCCCCATTCTTCGTAATGTACGGCCGTGATCCTGTATTGGCAGTGGACACGGTGCTCAAATTACGCGATCATTATACTGGTGAGGATTATGTGCCCGTGATGTTTGAAAATCTTCACACCGCGTATCAACATGTCACTCAAAATTTACAAGATTCCCGTGAACGTAACAAAACAATTGTTGCACAAAAAGCACAAGAATCCACTTTCATCCCAGGCGATGCTGTTTATTATCATGACCCCTCAATCAGGCCTGGTGATTCTCGCAAGTTCACATTGCATTGGAAACCGTACTTTCGCGTCCTTGAAAAGAAGAACAAGGAAAACTACTTGATCAAAAACATGATCAATGGCAAAACCAAGATTGTGCATTCCGAAAATTTGAAAATACGCGATACCAACGACGTCTGGAATAGAACATATGATTCTCTTAGTCGGCCAGTCCAAGTTAAGACAAGAAGAGAAGAAGAACCACTCCGGCATCAGCCACTGCGGGCCGCGAGACTCTCTTTTGGTGATCGACTACGATACTCAGAGGCGCCGGAGTCATGGCGTATTCCGGTGGTGCCACAAATTGAACAGCAGACGCTGTCGCAGCCAGAAGCGAGGGAGGCCGATATATCTCGTCCTCTGCACGCACAGGACGTTGTCAATGAAGAAAGCAAGGACAAGAATGCTTTAGACCCTTCAATAGTAAGCCCGCCAACCGTTCCTGTACATTCCCTGCCGTCGTCGGACGACAGGATTAGCGGAAAGCGATGCCTTACACCCCCGACTCATCGATATGATCTTCGTTCCAGATGGCGCCACGATGAAGGGTCCGAACCTGAGGCGCAGGTTGCTAGACAGTCCGAACCTGAGACGCAGGTTGCTAGAAAACGTCCGTCATCCCCAGACGCTGACGAGAGTACCATTGACAAAAGACCACGTATCCACGACGATCGATGTTCTTCTCCCGAAATGAACATCTCGCATGTTGCTGTTGCTCAGACACCATGTGACTTCCCGACAGATTGTAATAACGGTCACAATCAGTCAAACTGGATACCATTGGTCCAACGTGTTGTCCTGTCGGTGCTTGATCTACTACCGCCTTTTTGGCGCATGTAAATCAACTCTGCTTACGTTTCAGAACATGATGTACTCAAGGAGTGTTCCGATGTTTCATGTTTGGCTCTTCCTACTATCTCCTATCTCCTGCGACCTCAGGAATACCACGGTGGGATATCCACATGAATTTATTTGCCAAAAGAGGATTTGCCCTGCCTCGCTTCCCCCTTCCTCTTTCTGCCCCACCTCCTCCTATACCCGAGTCAGATCTGGAGCCAACAATGTCTCATGTTCCTGAGGAGTCATCCGCCGTCTCATCATTGTCCCCTACGTCTCTGGCTATGGTGCCAGAACGAGGCGCCATGCCACCGATCGCGGAGGAGCCGATGCCGTTACGAGGCACCGATCCACCGGCCGTGGAAATGACGCTCCTACATGGCGTCCTTCCACGCTCCCTACTGAGTCGCCGAGGCCATCGGGTGTGAGGCCTGCTACCGAACGTCTCTGGCTATGGTGCCAGACGAGGCGCCATGCCACCGATCGCGGAGGAGCCGATGCCGTTCCGAGGCACCGATCCACCGGCTGTGGACAGGACGCTCTTCCAAGGCGTCCTTCTACTACTCCCTACTGAATCGCCGAGGCCACTGGGTGTGAGGCCTGCTCCCCACTGGATCGCCGAGGCCACCGGGTGTGAGGCCTGCTCCCCACTGGATCGCCGCGGCCACCGTCAGGTGTGAGGCCTGCTTGTGTATATCGACCTATCGTAGTTGTCCCTGTCACAGCGACCACTCGATTGTCGCCGCGCAGCCTTCACGTATGGTCGTCGCGTGTCGGATTTCGTGTGTGTTCGTTTGTGTAGCTCGTTTGTGTCTTATAGCACATTGTGTATTGTCGCGTATAGGATTTAGTGTCGTGTGTCGGTTTCCCGTCGCGTTGCGTAGTTTGGCGTTGTATTGTTGCGTTGTATTGTGCTTCTTGCCTCTCGATGGCCAGCTGCGCCTGGTTCCATCTCGCTTATGCCCCGTTTTTTTTTTCGCCCTTCGCCTCTTCTTAGGCTCCGGTCGACGTATATTGGTCCCCATTATACTTCTTTTATAAGGGGGGGGGGGAGGTATGTAACGGTTCGCCAGGCCATGTCGTGTCACGACGCGCGACTCTGTACTCCGGCAAAACTGCCGACTGCGACTCCCCAGCCCAACGCTTCTGTTTTGCAACCTTTTTGCAGCCTATTGGCCGTTATTGCCAATTATTGCCCAGTCACATAAATCTCTCAATCTCGCGCACGCAACCACTCGCACCTCCGATATTTATGGAACTGTTTAGATACTTCGTCGCATCGCCTGAAAACCAGAAACGCTTCTGTTCTGCAAGCTCTGGCTTTTTAGCCATCATTGCCAATTATTGCCCAGTCACATAAATCTCTCAATCTCGCGCACGCAACCACTCGCACCTCCGAGATTTATGGAACTGTTTAGATACTTCGTCGCATCGTCTGCAATGTATTGTCTCCCGCACGCTCGCCCGAAATTCTAGATAGCACCAATAGGCCATTATCAGAAGCTGCACGAGCAGCAGAATTCAATTATCTCAGCTACGCAGCGTTCCTGCAACCGGCGCAAGCCGTATATATAGAGGGCCCCCGTCGAACAGAGGTTAGGTAAGCTTAGGAGGGCAAGCTGCGAACACCTCCGGGAGCGAGTCGTGTTGCACTCGCTCTCGTGACGATAGACTCAGACAAGTGTTGTTGTGTCGTGTTGTGCTGTGTTGAAGTGACGAAAGTCTCTACCGCGTTCCTCTGAGTCGGCTGACACGCTATCAAGTATAGCGCAACCACCCCAAGACCTGTGTGAGTTGCATCTGCATCACTAGACTATCAGCGAGGCGCAAGTTGTATTGTTTGTTTGACTCATTTGAATGAACTATAAACACATTCTACCGTCTGGCCCATCTATTGAGTGGAGGAGAATCATTGACCTGGCCTCAGGCACGTCGTCGGTACGAGCCATAGAAAACGACTGGGCACTGGACGACATCGGCACAGCACCTATATTCACAGGCAGGAGGTCGCCGACGAGAGGAGACGTGGGGCTGTCCACAGGTGACTTAAGTGGGCGGTTACAATGGCAATTGACGGGGTATGACAATTGACGGGGTATGGCAATTGACGGGGTATGCAAATTCACTGCTACGGAATCGGGGTATGGTAATTGACGGGGTATGGTAATTGACGGGGTATGGTAATCGACGGTATGGTAATTGACGGTATGGTAATTGACGCTGTGGTAATTGACTGGGTATGGTAATTGACGGTATGGTAATTGACGGTATGGTAATTGACGGTATGGTAATTGACGGTATAGGTATGGCAATTGACGGGGTATGGCAATTGACGGGGTATGGCAATTGAGGGTATGGCATTTTAGCGTACGGCCATCGACGGGGTATGGCAATTGACGGGGTCGAGCAATTGACGGGGTATGGCAATTGACGGTGGTATGGCAATTGACGGGGTGTGGCAATTGACGGGGTATGGCAATTGACACGTGGGTATATTGGCATGGCAATTGACGGGATATGGCAATTGACGGGTATATGGCAATTGACGGTACGCGGTATGGCAATTGACAGGGTATGGCAATTGACGGGGTATGGGATTGATGGGTTTGCAATTGACAGGGTATGGCAATTGACAGGGTACGGCCAATTGGGGTATGGCAATTGACAGGGTATGGCAATTGACAGGGTATGGCAATTGACAGGGTATGGCAATTGACAGGGTATGGCAATTGGCAATTGACATATGGCAATTGACAGGGTATGGCAATTGACGGGGTATGGCAATTGACGGGGTATGGCAATTGACGGGGTATGGCAATTGACAGGGTATGGCAATTGACGGGGTATGGCAATTCACGGGTTATGGCAAGTGACGAGGTTTAGCACTTGACGGGGTATGGCAATTGACGGGGTATGGCAATTGACGGGGTATGGCAATTGACAGGGTATGGCAATTGACAGGGTATGGCAATTGACAGGGTATGGCAATTGACAGGGTATGGCAATTGACAGGGTATGGCAATTGACAGGGTATGGCAATTGACAGGGTATGGCAATTGACAGGGTATGGCAATTGACAGGGTATGGCAATTGACAGGGTATGGCAATTGACAGGGTATGGCAATTGACGGGGTATGGCAACTGACGGGGTATGGCAACTGACGGGCCCCACAATTGGCTTGGTATGGCAATTCACGGGTTATGGCAAGTGGCGAGGTTTAGCACTTGACGGGGTATGGCAATTGACGGGGTATGGCAATTCACCGGTCCGGCAATTGACGGGGTATGGCAATTGACGTGGTATGGTAATTGACTGGGTATGGCAATTGACTGGGTATGGCAATTGACGGGGTATGGCAATTGACGGGGTATGACAATTGACGGGGTATGACAATTGACGGGGTATGGAAATTGACGGGTCCGACGATTGACGGGGTATGGAAATTGACGCGGTATGGCAATTGGCGGGGTATGGCAATTGACGGGGTCCGGCAATTGCCGGGGTATGGCAATTGACGGGGTATGGCAATTGACGGGGTATGGCAATTGACGGGGTATGGCAATTGACGGGGTATGGCAATTGACGGGGTGTGGTAATTGATGGGGTATGGCAATTAACGTTTGTTTGTTTGTTTGTCTGTCTGTCAGTCTGTCTGTCGTCTTTTGTCCTTGCGTCGAGTGCAAGGACAAAAGACGAGTGCGTCGAGTGCATCCTGTGTAGGTTCGACGATGGGTCGCACGTGCTTGAAATTTTCACACGCGACAGACAATCGATGTGTGATGAGCTGTGCCGAGTTTCAAATTGTTTGTCTTAACGCAGCGAAGCAAGGGCCGAAGGCGCTTGCAGTCTTTCGCTCAGCGAAGCATACGGGACTTCGCTTGATGTATGAATGAATGATGAAAAAAGAACCAATGTTACACTAAAATAGGCATAGCTGTCGAACCATTAGACCGATTCACATGAATCCAACATCAAATGAATCGCAACGAATACGTTTTTCGAACCAAAATTTATCTTGCCGCAGCGGAGCAAGGGCCGAAAGCGCTTGTTATGTGTATTCCTACTAAATCATAATATTTGTGTGCTGCTGTAACGACAAAAGGTATTGTGTATTGTTATCACATCCTTCACAACTGCATCATTGCGTTCGGAGTCATAAGCGGACATAATACCGGTGGCGCCGCTCTGGTGGTCGGTTTGTGAAGGAACACCACCAGAGTGGGCTTGCTTTTACTAATGCTATATTATGGTTTCTAGACGAGGTGCAAGTAATTTCCAATGGTCCAATTTTAACAACATTGAAACAAGCTCTCTTATGATGTGTAGTTCGTTTTATTATCAAATCATTTCACCCTGTCACTTTGCCCTTAAAGTGAAATGGGAGCAATTGGCCACTCAACATCTTGTGATAAACACGTGTCATACATCTTCTGTGTGACGTCCTGACAATTTCCAATGTTCTTAACTAAACGAAAATCGAACGTGCTACATTTTTATATCATCTTGAATAACTTCCATGAAGGTTTAACCCTGTCACTTTTGCACTGAATTCCAGAATTTGTGTCCCAAATTATCACATTGTATCACTTTATATTGTATATCAGATGTTCTACATTACCGAATTAATTTCCAATGGTCTTAAATAAACAGGCATAACATCCGCTGTCTTATGATGCCACACTCGACTACTTTTATAGTTTTCTAACCCTGTCATTTTTGCACTCAATTCCAGGATTTCCATATCGAATTATCACATTATATTCCTTTAAATTGTATATCAGATGTTCTACATTACCGAATTAATTTCCAATGGTCTTAAATAAACCGGCATAAAATCCGCTGCCTTCTGATGCCATACTAGACTACTTTTACAGATATCTACCCCTGGTATTTTGGCACTAAATTCCAGGATTTGTGTCTCAAATTATCACATTGTATTACTTTTAATTGTATAGCAGATGTTCTACATTAGCGAATTAATTTCAAATGATCTCAAATAAACCGGCATAAAATCAGCTGCCCTCTGATGCCATACTTGACTACTTTTATAGATGTCTAACCCCGTCACTTTCTACCTTTAGACATGAAGCTTTGTGACATTATTGACGTTCTGGCATGGCTCGATGCATGTCAAGCGCCGACGGTTGCTGCCTAGAGGATCCGTAGGGCCGCCGAGCGGTGGCACGATAGAAAGTAAAGTTCCGCCCTTCAACAATACTAAGCAACATCGGCTCTGACACGCCAAAATGGTGTAGGAGAAATTCACGGTTGTAGATGCATTCTTTCCCTTCAACGCCCATAAGCGTAATGTTCTTAAACACTTTCGCCAAAATCTGTCGGCCTCAACTCTAATGGTGGCGGAACTCATGCCAGGCACATAGTCTGTCGTTTCAAATATGAAGATCTGCCTGTAACTTTGGCGTTGGGGCCCATTAACATTCAGGGAATAGGAATCCCGCGCCCCGCCATGTTAGAATGGCGGCCGGTTGGTGACGGGCCGGAGGCGGCCGGCGGCCGGCCGCCTATGGTAGAAAATAGTTCAAAAGGAAATACGGAAAGTAACAATATGCACAATAGGTCACTGCAAGTCACTATAAAATTGACTTCTGAAGGCAAGCTAACTTTCATAAATGCACTTCGCATCATATTTTATGGAGACAGAGTCTCACAAATCGTAACTATATTATTCGCGCACACACTAGTGAGCATCCGGGATCGCTTGTCGGGGGCGCATGTTTCAGAGTTCTTGAATGGCACCTGTTTTCTTTCTTTACTGGAGATCCCCTCGATGTCCGCAGTAACATTGCGTCTGACGCCTAACGGTTATTTGTGGCCAATGGGGTCTGAAAGCTACGATTTGGCCACCAGGGCGGCGCTGTACGCAATGGTCACCCGACGAGGAGGCGTCGGCCATCTTTGCTGTGCATTTTGCGTGGGGTTGCCGGGAGTCTGTTGGCATGTGGCTTTTATTAGGGTTGCAAGCAGTGGCGTCGCCACGAAATTCTTCCAGGGGGGGCAATATTCATAGGGGGCCTCCTGTTCTCCAAAAGGGGGCCTCCACTGTTTAAAAAAAAAAAAATTATTAAACAGAATATGCATGGGTGAATACGAACCTAACAAAATAATCCATCACAAAAAGAAGAAAAAAAAACACATTCATTCAGGCACATCATACCTTTCTGTGTTGCCATATATCATCAACAATGACATCCTCTATGGCAAGGTAGACTTTTTTAAAAAGTTATCTTTATGAATTATATGAACTAGATTCTGTCTTCAGTTTTCGTTTGATTTGTATAATTCCATAAAGTAACGTCCAAGACATTTCTTTAGCACTGCTTTTTTCCTTGGCACCTGTTCTATTCTTGGAAATATTTGGCAAATTACACTGTTCCAGTAGGTCCTGTGTTAGGGCCTCCTATTGCTTTTTTAATCTCTTAGCATGGTTCCCGAATGGGAACATGATTTCATATTGATGTCTTGTTTGTTCTTGGCATGGTGCATCATTTACGCAAAACGCAATAGCAAGAATCATTTTTTTTCGCTGAGAACTAAGCCATACCAGGGTATAAATAAGCAAATGTGGATAAATACGTCAGTGCCAAAACAAACCAATATCTTTATGCTTTATCGACGAGAAGAATCTTCCCACTGGCCTCTAGATTGTAGCGAGCTGGTGGGGCTCGTGCTGAGCATATCTGAAAGATATCCCATTGATCAACCCACTTCTATGTCCACCAAGTTTAACTGAATATAGCTAGGTTCATCACTACTGTTAGTAATTCCCACCAGCTTGATCTCATAAACAAGCTTAAACGATCATTTCTCAGTCCTCGAACGACAATTTCGCGGATGCGACAACGAGAAGTGAATTGAATTGGTTTTCTGATCGTCATCTTAGGGATTTATTTCTTCTTTTCTTATAACATTTGGTGCTGGCTGCAAGGCACTTGGCACAGAAGCTAAGATAATAAATCCTCCGCGAATAAATTCACGGCAAGAACAAGCATTGAACAACAATGCATCAATGGCAATGCAACAATGTAACAATGATAATGCATAAATAATGCAAAACCTTCCGAATTCCACGCCTTCACGCCCATGGTTATCGCTGTGCTGTACCGTTTTGTAAATTGTGTCGTTGAGAAGGTACTGAAGCTGGGAAGCTTTAATCATGCAGGCTGTAATCACAGAAGACAACTTTGTAGGAAGAAAATACGTTTTAAAACATCGTTCCTCCCATTTAATATGGGGCATCGGTGTTGTTTTGTATGTTTGTGAGGGGGAATTTTCCCCCGAAATGTTGACCTTGCTCCATGGACGTAAGTTTTCCGATTTAGACCACTATTTTGTCAAAGGGGACCATTTTAAATACAATAATTAGTGATCGACTGGATTATCCTGTGGAGGGGCCTAATCTATCACTATCGTTTCTGATTCGTCTGATTTCAACCCTAGCTCCTCCACCCTGTTCGAATGTATTATTTTGGTATCCCTTGACAAGTCACCTCGCACTGCTGAAATTACACCTACGCAAATCACTTTAAAATATAAAATTTCCCAATTTCAGACATTCCGGTTCATAGTGCCCGGTCGCCACGACTCCAACGTTATTGCACGTGCACACCCATCTTGCGCATTCGGCGCATTCGCCACACTTCGTGCGATGCTACGGATTCTGCTGGGCCTCCTTCGCTTTGCTAATTATTGCCACATAATAGACTTGTGCCATATCTGACGTGATAAAATGCTTCGTATGGTCGTTCGCTGCGAAAATTCGATGACTTAAATTCGATCCTTAGTTCCCTACTTCCCATATTTTATGGTAAAGAAATGCGGATACCCGCTGAGCTTTGATTCACCTCATATCTTTGATTAAACATGCTTCCAGGTTGGCTACCGAACCGAGGACCAGCCTGAGTGTACTTCTTTGAACCCGTTTCGTATTTCTTCGTCTACGGATGTGTCTTATGGCTCCAATCCATTTTTGTTAGAGATCCAACGCATTTTCGAAACTACTGCTCGTATTAGGGTTTGTTGCTTTTTGTGCACCGAAGACTTTTTTAGTTGTCGGGACGCTTTCAAAGATCTCGATGTGTTTACTTAGTGCCCGGCAATTTTGTTCGTTTCGGACCATGTTGCTTTTTGCGGCCCCAGCCTCTTTTCAGGCCCTTGTGGTCCTGGTATGCCTTGAGAGCTTCCGGTGTTTTTTTAAATGATGTTTTTTTAGAGTTCCCGGTATATACAGTTATGGTTACAACACATGTTTTCGGGTCCTGTCGCTTTTTGCGAGACTGCGCTTTGGAGGGCCAGTCGCATTCTCGGTCCTCGTGCTCTTAGGGTCCCGCTGTGTTCATTTGGGGCTTCTGACGCACATTTGTGGTGTCCCGGTACGATTTCCGGGCTTTTTCTGGGTCCTATCGCGACTTATCGCGTCCAGGCGCGTGGTTCCGGGACCCAACGCCAGTTATCTGGGCTCAACGCGATTTTGTGGATCTCTTCTGAATTTTCTTTAAATTCCAAATCCCGGCCTGATTTTTTCGAGTCCCTGGCGCCATGTTTTTGTATCTCACCTCGATTTTCTTCGAGCTCCGGTATGTTTTTCGATGCCGTACGCGATTTGTCAAGGCATCTGATGACATGCTCAGTGCTCCAGAACCATTGTCCTGACCTGGGCTTTTTTGGAATCCCTCATTATTTTGGAGGGCTCCGGCTTTATTTTTCGGATACCGATGCGACTTTGGGGGTCACACGGTGCCTATATGGGGCCCTAGACGCCAATTGTTGGCAGCCCCGACGTTAATTTGTTATGCCCAGACCAATTTGTTTGTACTACCGATGGGAATTGTGGGTCCGAGCGCGAAATTTGGTGGGACCGGTTCGAGTTTGCGGGGCGCGTTGTACCTAGCTGTGACCCCAACGCGATCTCGGCGGTTCCTGTTGCAGATTTTTGTGCCTCGGAGCGAGTTTTCTGGGGCCCGGCGTATTTACTAGGAGTCTCTATGCGAATTCTGGTGGACCGACGCGAATTTGTGTGGCCCCAGCGCGACTTTTGGGGGCCTCGGCTCGATTCTTGGGAGCATACCCCTCTTAGGAGGGAGGGGGCATTTGCCCTTTTGATATGTCACTGCGGCCACCAAAGGACTTTTTTCAGCCGATGGCACCTCTCGGAGTATAAATGCCCTCCGGGCAATTTTTTCCGGACCTGTTCTTAATTTGCCCGTGCTGGGGTCGATTCTATCGAGACTCGGTGTGAACTTTTGGACATCGAATTCTATTTTCTTAAAGGTCCTTATGAGATATTTTTCGGTCCTGGTACGATTCTTCGGTTTCCAGGTGCGATTTTTTTCGGTGCCCTGACACGTTTTTTCCAGTGCCCAACGGGTTTTGGAGGGACTTTGACCCGATTTTTTTTGTGGAGCGGAGTGACATTCCTGTTGATAATTGATTTTTGGGGGCAGCTGTAACCTTTTGGGTCCAGGCGCGACCTTTTTGTGGTCCAGTGAGATTTTCAAGGGCTGCGACGCGACTTTTTTCTAGTCCAATGTAATCCTTTATGTCCCGACGTCATTTGCTTGGATCCCTAGCTCGAGTTTTAGCGACCTAGACACTTTGTGGGTGTCCAATACGTTTTTGATGCTTTTGGTGTCCTTGTTGGGGCCCCAGAGTGATTATCCATGTCCGGATTGTTTTTCGTTGCCTCGGCTTCATTTGTGTCCCAATGATACTGTTGGGGAACGGTACTACCTATCGTGCCCCTAGCGTGATTTTCATGGTCCGAGCGTGAATTTTTGGTACCCCTAGGCTCAGCGTGATATTCAGGGGCCCCGGCCGGATCTTTTTGGGCCCATATCGTGATTTTCAAGTACCCCGGCACGATTCCTGGCATTTCAGGGGCTTCTTGCAAATTATAGACCTCCTCTCGCGTCTTAGGGGTCTCGCCTCATTTCCTGGAGCCTTTTTACCGGCTTTTGGACGTCTTCTCGTGCATCCTACCCTCCTCCATATTCAATGGTCCTCCTCTCCCGTTTTGGAGAGCCTCCTCCCACATCCTAAGGCCCCTTTAACGTGGCATGGGGCTTCCTCTCATGTTCCAGGGGCATCCTCTGCCAAATTAGGGGCCTCCTGCCACGCCTCGTGGGCCTCCTTTGTCCTCGCAAAGCTTACCCGTCTTGAGGGATCTTCAATTTGGAAACCTCGCCTCGTTCCATACCTGCTACCTGCCACCCCCATCTTAAGTGCCTTCTCTCATTTCCTGGGAATTCCTTCCGGTCGTCGGGGCTTCATTCGGCCCTGGAAACCCCCTACTCGATCTCGAGGGACTCCTCTCGAGTCCGGCAGGGACCTCCTTTTCTCTTCTAGAGGCTTTCTTTTTCAAATTAGGGGCCTCCTCTCACGTCTTCGGAGCATCCTGTTCTGCGTTTTGATTATATCTTTGCCCATTTTAAGGGTGGCCTCTTATCTCCTGGTGGATTCCTGTTCTCTCTCAGGTACCTCCTCTCCCAAATTACAAGCAACCTTTCCTATCTCAGTTACCTTGTCATTTCCTGGGGACCCTCTTACCGGTCTTGAAGCCTTCTTTCTCGCCTGGGAGCCATCCCTCTTATCTAATTGCCCTTCTCTCATATTTTAGGGGCTTCCTCGTTTATCATAGGGTCTCATTTCCAATCTTATATCGCCCTCTTCCGAATTAGGTGCTTCCTGCCACTTTTCAGGATCATCCTTTTCTAGCTTGGTGGAACCTTACCCGTTTTAGGGACTGCTTTTTCGTCTCCGAAACCTCATCTCATATCCACTGGCTTTATATTCCGTCTTTGGGCCTCCTCTCATTTTCTGAGGTCTCCCTTCCCGTATTGGGCCACCTTTGCAATCCTGGGGCCTCCTTTGCAATCCTGGGGCCTTCTTTGCAATCCTGGAGGCCTCCTTTGCAATCCTGGGGACTTCCTGTTCATTCCTGGGGCCCTCCTGTGCAATCCTGAAGTCCTCCTTTGCAATCCTGGGGGCCTCCTTTGCAATCCTGGGGGCCTCCTTTGCAATATTGGGGACCTCCTTTTCAATCCTGAGTGCCTCCTTTGTAATCCTGGAGGCCTCCTTTGCAATCTTGGGGGCCTCCTTTGCAATCCTGGGGGCCTCCTTTGTAATACTGGAGGCCTCCTTTGCGTTCCTGGGGGCCTCCTTTGCAATCCTGGGGCCTCCTTTGTAATCCTGGAGGCCTCCTTTGCATTCCTGGGGCCTCCTTTGCATTCCTGGAGGCCTCCTTTGCATTCCTGGGGGCCTCCTTTGCAATCCTGGGGGTCTTCTTTACAATCCTTGGGGCCTCCTTTGCATTCCTGGGGGCCTCCTGTGCAATCCTGAAGTCCCTCCTTTGCAATCCTGGGGCCTCCTTTGCAATCCTGGGGGCCTCCTTTGCATTCCTGAGGGACTCCTTTGCAATCCTGAAGTCCTCCTTTGCGATCCTGGGGGCCTCCTTTGCATTTCTGGGGGCCTCCTTTGCATTTCTGGAGGCCTCCTTTGCTATCTTGGGGGCCTCCTTTGCAATCCTGGGGCCTCCTTTGTAATACTGGAGTCCTCCTTTGCAATCCTGGGGGCCTCTTTTGCAATCCTGGGGCCTTCTTTGTAATCCTGGAGGCCTTTTTTGCAATCCTGGGGCCTCCTTTGCATTCCTGGGGGCCTCCTTTGCATTCATGAGGGCCTCCTTTGCAATCCTGAAGTCCTCCTTTGCGATCCTGGGGGCCTCCTTTGCATTCCTGGGGGCCTCCTTTGCATTTCTGGAGGCCTCCTTTGCTATCTTGGGGGCCTCCTTTGCAATCCTGGGGCCTCCTTTGTAATACTGGAGTCCTCCTTTTCAATCCTGGGGGCCTCTTTTGCAATCCTTGGGCCTTCTTTGTAATCCTGGAGGCCTTTTTTGCAATCCTGGGGCCTCCTTTGCATTCCTGGGGGCCTCCTTTGCAATCCTGGGGGCCTCCTTTGTAATCCTGGGGGCCTCCTTTGCAATCCTGGGGGCCTCCTTTGCATTCCTGGGGGCCTCCTTTGCATTCCTGGAGGCCTCCTTTGCATTCCTGGGGGCCTCCTTTGCAATCCTGTGGGTCTTCTTTACAATCCTTGGGGCCTCCTTTGCATTCCTGGGGGCCTCCTGTGCAATCCTGAAGTCCCTCCTTTGCAATCCTGGGGCCTCCTTTGCAATCCTGGGGGCCTCCTTTGCATTCCTGAGGGACTCCTTTGCAATCCTGAAGTCCTCCTTTGCGATCCTGGGGGCCTCCTTTGCATTTCTGGGGGCCTCCTTTGCATTTCTGGAGGCCTCCTTTGCTATCTTGGGGGCCTCCTTTGCAATCCTGGGGCCTCCTTTGTAATACTGGAGTCCTCCTTTGCAGTCTGGGGGCCTCTTTTGCAATCCTGGGGCCTTCTTTGTAATCCTGGAGGCCTTTTTTTGCAATCCTGGGGCCTCCTTTGCATTCCTGGGGGCCTCCTTTGCATTCATGAGGGCCTCCTTTGCAATCCTGAAGTCCTCCTTTGCGATCCTGGGGGCCTCCTTTGCATTCCTGGGGGCCTCCTTTGCATTTCTGGAGGCCTCCTTTGCTATCTTGGGGGCCTCCTTTGCAATCCTGGGGCCTCCTTTGTAATACTGGAGTCCTCCTTTTCAATCCTGGGGGCCTCTTTTGCAATCCTTGGGCCTTCTTTGTAATCCTGGAGGCCTTTTTTGCAATCCTGGGGCCTCCTTTGCATTCCTGGGGGCCTCCTTTGCAATCCTGGGGGCCTCCTTTGTAATCCTGGGGGCCTCCTTTGCAATCCTGGGGGCCTCCTTTGCATTCCTGGGGGCCTCCTTTGCAATCCTGGAGTCCTCCTTTGCGATCCTGGAGGCCTCTTTTGCAATCCTGTGGGCATCCTTTTCAATACTGGGGCTTCCTTTGTAATCCTGGGGGCCTCCTATCCTCTCCTAGGTGACTCCTTCTTCAAATTAGGGGCCTCCTCTCACGTCTTGGAGGCCTCCTCTCATGTCTCGTCGGCCTCCTTGCTCACTTTTTTGCTGTGCATTCCCGGATAGGGGCCTCCTGAAATTTCAGGGGGGGCGGCGCACGGGCGGGGCGCGCGCCCCCCCCCCCCCCGGTGGCGACGCCCTTGGTCACGAGATGAGCTGCCACCGGCAAAGCAACAAAGCCCTCTTTGCTTTTAGGTGAAAGGAAAACAGGAAAAAAGGAGTGTCTTCTGGACAAAAAACATGGGTAAAAGGGCTTAACTTACTTGGATTTGGACCGGGGTGCTTGGGCATGAAAAGAAAAAAAAAAGAAAATAAAATTGGCCTAAACAGATTGATTTCGTGCGGGGGGGGGGGGGCCGGGTGTTTTTTGTTTGGTGTTGGAGAAGTGAGTAATTTAAAAATGGGGAGGGGGAAGAAATTAGGGGAAGGGGGGCCACTTTTTTTTTATATATATGGGCCAGTATGGGGAGGCACCCTTGAAAAATTGTGGTCTCTTTTTTTTTTTTCCAAAGGTGGTATATTTGGGAGGTTGGTCCCTTTTTTTGTTCGTAATATTTTAAAGAGGCCAAAAAAAAAATTTCCACACAAGAAAATAAATAGGCAAAATGGGGGGGGGGTGGGGGCAAGCCAACCTGCGCCTGGGGGGAAGACAGCGAGCCCCCAACTAAAAACATAGAAAAAAGGGGGCAAAAAAACCCAATTAAATCCCCCATTTTGAAGGCCACAAAGAGGGGAGGTAACGAGAAATATAAAAAAAAAAAAAAAGGTTTTTTGGGGTAATTAAGGGCACCACACCAAAGAAACGAAAAATAAAAATAAGGGCTGATAGGCCTGTGGGTGTGGGGGTGCCGCGCCTTCGAACCCACCAGCTGAAAGAGGAGAGGGGGGAAAAAAAAAAAACAATAAAATAACAAGGAGAGGAGGAGGGGGGGGGAGGGGGTTGGGCTTCCCTTTATATTTGGTAAGGAAGGAAAAAAAGAAGGAAAGAAAGGAGGGGGGTAAAAGAAAAAACAATAATGGGCTAAGAAAACCCCCATATTAAAAAAATTAGAGGAATGACAACACTAATAAAAACATGGGAGGAAAGAAAATTTGGTATAGCCTAGATTTAAATAAATTTTAATTTAAGGTAAAAAGAAAAAAAAAGAAAAAAGAAAAATTGACTCCCAGGGCTCAAAATAAGCGCCGTCCTAGCGATAGCGTCGGCGACCAGATGCTGGCTTACCAGGCTTCAGTGGCGACCAAAACCAGAATTTTGTTTTGATACGTCCGTCAAGATTTTAGCCACGAAGGACATAATTCGTCGATATATCAGTAATTTGTATTTAGCAGCACTGATCTTTTTCCAGATGAAAAGTATACTAGGACCGTACCGCGAATTCTACCAAATATCCCGTACCTCTTGCTTACCACGTTTATACTAGAATCTCCCGTCGGCACAGGACGGCACTTTCCAGACAACCACAATGCTAAACCAATGGCATACCGTGGTCGCCAAAAGCGCCGTCGGGACGGAGACCAAATGGTTGTGGTCGTCGCCTAGAAATCTAGTTATAAATATGGAATTTGAAATCAGGCAACTCTTCGTGACTTGTTCAGTCGTTCGTTCGAAAATTGGTGTATGGGCAATTGTGCCCAACCGTGGTGGTGGATTAATGTCATGTTTTTGTGAATTGATTGCTGAACTGCCTGAATTAATATTGCCATTTACGAGGTAGGTGCGTAGTTAGATATCCAGGCGTGGACTATTTGTAAAAGATGAAAACCAGCAAAAGGTTAAAATGACAGGGGAAGGATGCAAGCCGGAAAAATAATAATAAGGGGAGGCGTTTTGTGGCCACAAAGGATGTTCGTGTTCAGGAGCCGAGCAGAACATCCACAAGCACACCAAGAACAAACATGAGGAGCATGAGTGAAACTAGAAGCACACAATTTGGCAGAATTACAGCTGTGGTGAGCTCGCTGCAGTATACATTTCATGACCCCAGGTCAATGCCTTCAGGGTCAAATGAGGTCACAATCAGCCTCCACTCCACCCCAGCCTGCACCGCCCGTACGACAGAAAGTATGCACGTTCCACTGCAGAACGGTAGATAGACCGTTCATACGTACGCTCGCTACTATGCAGGTACAGACCGTGCGTGCTGTCGTTACGGTCGGTAGTACGGACCCATCGTGCGATCGTTACGGTCAGCGTTAAGACAATGGGACCATTCATTCCCATTAAAAATACCACACATTTTTTTTGCTCTTTATTTGTGCGGAAGAACTTCGGTTTCTCTTGTCCCGAAGAAAGAACGGTTAGCTCTGCTATATTCTATTAAGAAAGAAAATGCCTAGGCCAGAATGCTAAGCCTGCAGTGACACATCAGGTCTAAGGCATTAAACATTCCACAAGCTATCTAGGTTACATTAGGCATTATTTGGCATTGTACACTATTCTTCATTATGCTACCCCACTCAAATACCAATATTTTGGTATTATATTGCATACCAACTGAAAAGTGCCTATGCACTTGTGCTGGTAATAAGTGGCTAGGTAGGCCACATCCCACAGCATCTTAATCATATCAAGGAACATGTTTTTACAATATTTATGTCTCGAAATGCCATATGATATATTATGTAGATTCCTCCCAACATTTACACTGGACAATGCTACACATGGCCATATCCTTTTACCTAGGAATGTACCTACCTAGGTACCTATCCACCTACATACATACCTAGGTACCTACCTCAATATTTTGGTATTATATTGCATACCAACTGGAAAGTGCCTATGCACTTGTGCTGGTAATAAGTGGCTAGGTAGGCCACATCCCACAGCATCTTAATGATATCAAGGAACATGGTTTTACAATATTTATGTCTTGAAATGCCATATGACATATTATGTAGATTCCTCCCAACATTTACACTCTGGACAATGCTACACATGACCATATCCTTTTACCTAGGAATGTACCTACCTTGGTACCTATCCACCTACATACATACCTAGGTACCTACCTACACAGGAGCTTGTCTTAATCATGTTCAAAAACATGATCTCACAATTTTGTGTATTATTGCACTTCAAGGTATCCAGGAGACAAATTGTACACACATTTTACCCCACAAAGCAAAAATGGAGTTAGGTTAGGTTAGGTTAGGCTAGGCTAGGCTTTTCTCTTCAGTTGGAAAAAACTTCCCATTTTTTGTAGATTTTGTTCACAAAAAGTGCTCTTCTTCAAAACAGGTTTAATTTAATCTGTTAACCTAGTTAACTAGGCTCTGCAATGTAAGGTTTTTAAGTTGAAAAGTCTTCAGAAGTAAATGGGAAATTTTCCATTTCTTTAGGAATTTATTTTCCTGCATGCAAGTTTAGGGTTATGCTGTGCTACATTTTTGCTTAATCTTGAACATTATTTTTATGCTATGTTATCAAACTCCAGCCTGTTTTTTGGTGTTATTTTGCCTGCCAACTGAAAAATATGCATTTGCAGAGGAAATGAGTGGTCACACAATGCTATCCACCTACATAAACATTGCACTGGAAAAATAAATTGCAGGAATTAAAAATGTACCAAAAAGTGCAATTTAATACAATTTGGTTTCTTGAAATGCCAACATTACTCAACTCAAAGTCCCATTTCAGGTGTTCTTTTGCCTGTCAATTGAAAAAGTAATAATTTTCAGAGAAAATGAGTGGCCACATCATGTTAACCATGTTAATAAACCATTGGAGAAGTAAATCCAACAATTAACAAATACCTGAAGTCAAAAATGTACCACCATTTGTGGCAAGAATATCAACTGATACTTTTTAGTTAATTAAATTGAAAACCACAACCTAGGATATCCTATCCTAACACCTGATTTACAGATGAAAACATCTCATTACTGATTAGCACGTCTTGCATGCAGTCCAACCTGCAAATTACTGAAGTTCTGAAGATGGCAAGTGGAAAAGGTTTAGGTAAAGATATATGTAAGAATATTTAAATATAGAACTGGTGCTCATAATTGGTCTTAATGCTTTGCTTTTCTTTGCCATCCAGCTTGCCATATCAAAATTTGATGAGCCATTTACAATGCTTTGTTAAAGAATAAGCTGCAATGCTAATATGCATGAATATTACAGCACAATGCTGGTACCTTTCTTTGGATGGGTTTCATCCATATATCTAGAATAGGATATATCTAGGACAGATGGTCTTTTTCTACTCTGGAGAGGATATCTGTCTTTGGCATCCCAATTTAGTGCAAAATGAATACATGCATGTTATTATGTCAGATTTGAAACTATAATAATTGTGCCAGAATTTGTGGGCACTGTAGAAACATTATGGAACATGTCCAGATGTATTGAGTTATGCTTGAAAAAAATGATGCTTGGTTCAAGCATTCTTTTTGCCAAATATCCCTGGATATGCACTATTATTTTTGTTTTTCTGGAACTATGCTAGATATGTCCAGAATAATATGCATTTTTCAACTTGGTTCAACATATGGCAAAAACCGAAAGCGAGTAAAATTTTGATACTACATTTCCCTTCAATAGAGCTGTCATCAGCTGTAACATATTTGCATATATATGCAGTATGTTTGGTGCGGTATGCCAAAATTCAGGTGGAATTCTTTAGTTTCAAAGAAAGGAATGTTGAACATGGCTCAATTTGTTTTTTACTGTTGCATTTCGAGAGCACAATGCTTGGCATTCCATTCCAAAGTTACAATTTTGTCTTTTTGAACCATACACTCCTTTTTGTATTTGGCCAGTCAGCTTGGGCATGTATAAAACAGGAGGAAGTTTGCAGTCATTTTCAAACATCTCCAATCTTGTGGCCAAAAAGACCATGCTTTTTCATGGAGGATAGTGTTCTGGATGACAAACATCCAGCACAGAAACATTTTTACAATTCTGGTTGGACAGATTGCATGTCAGCAGTCACCACGGTTGGATTTGTATTTTGTAATCCTGGATGTGGAGAGGAAAATGTATGGGTAATTGAATATGGAGAGGATATTGCTATTGGGGTTTAGGGGCGCATCGACTGCAGAGGTCATGCAGCGAGAGGATATTATTATTCCAGTCAATGACATCGGAATATCGCCCTACACTTTCCAGTGAATCTTGAGCACATCACAGAGCAGTTCATAGTCTAACAGCACCATCGAACCTCCAATGGATAAAATGAGGAAGATTTCCTCAAGAGGATAATGTTCTGGATGCCGCAAATACAGGAATATCGTATTTTTTCGAACCATAGTTGTCACTAATCTGGTGGTATAACTATATACCCCTTTTCTGATCACTATCGATTGCATTTCCTTCCCTGTTCGACTGAGTGGGACAATAACATGGTGCAAGACTTGGATCGTTGGCGCAATATCTTGATATCTTATGGCCGACCAAATGTTTCACTTCAACTTCGCATTATTAGCGTTGATCTCAGTTACCCCACCGTCGCCTATTAATAAAAGTCGCCGCATGCATTGCGTTTTGTGTGAACCCTTTTCTCTTTTATCAAGCTAAGGGGATGTCGGCCTTCACCTTGATACTGACTCCGCACTACAAGAACCGAACTATGAGCATGGATTTGCTAGGCTGCTCCAAAGTACAACAATATCAAGAAGTGATCCTACAAGATTGACATCCGCATAGTCAGTGACCTGTGCGCCATCCGGGAGTCGCCGACCTAGAGCGTCGTCGGCACTGCACTGGCAGCTGCGTCTCGCCTGCACATTAGCGTGTTGACTCCCAACACCATGCCACCAGAGTCCATCCGCGCCGCTTACCACGTCCTAAAGAAACTGCTGCGCTCGCAGTGCAAGTGTCGGCACTGGTGGTGCATCTGTGGCTTATCTCGCCGAGGGCGTGGTTGAAAGTGTGGCAAGCACAGATATAGCCATGTTTGGCATAAACCACGTGCTGACCACCAAAACGTCTCACATCAATTGATTGTTCGGCGGAACGCCCCTGCCGTGGGCCCGTGACGTGGCACACACAGACTATCACATACAGAGTGCTGCAAAGAAACCCTCGCTTGAACAATTTTATCTTCACAAACATTGGGGAGGAGGGGGGGCGATGGAAGGAACTGTGATCTCCCACCACAAGTCGTCCAGGGATCTTTAGAGCTTAGCATAGTTTTCGTCTTTCGAGATATGGTGAAGTAGACATGACTACTTGTGATGCTTGTGATGACTATTGGAGGAGGCCACTGCCGTACCTGTGAGGCGGCCGCTGTCACGGCTGTGAGGCGGCCGCTGTCACGGCTGTGAGGCGACCTCTGCTGTGGCTGTGAGGTGGCCTTTGCTGGTGCTGTGAGGCGGCCGCTGTCACGGCTGTGAGGTGGCCTCTGCTATGGCTGTGAGGCGGCCGCTGTCACGGCTGTGAGGCGGCCACGCTGCGACTGTGAGGCGGCCGCTGGCACGGCTGTGAGGCGGCCGCTGGCACGGCTGTGAGGCGGCCGTTGTCAGGACTGTGAGGCGGTCGTTGTCATGGCCGTGAGGTCGCCGCTGTCATGGCTGTGAGGAAACCGCTGCCGCACCTGTGAGGTGGTCACTGTGACGGCTGTGGTGTCACCACTGCCGCACTTGTGAGACGGCCACTGCTGTGGCTATGAGGCGGCCACTGCCGCGGATAAAACTGATAGGCGGTGGTGTAAATGTTGATATCAGTTGCGCCTTATCTTATATTGTCTACAAAAATCATTCTTCCTGAAGGACGCTATTTAGAAATGCACCACCGACATTCATTTCGACCAGGATACCATTCATATCAGCGTGTTTTCATGTTTTCATGTTCATGTTATATTATTTCATATTTCATGGAGCAAACGAAAAAAGCACGTTTTGGAAATTTGATGTTATCCAATCCCGATGGAGGGCCGCCACTTCCTCCCCACTCCCCATTGGACCCGTTCCTGATCGGCGACCAATTTCCCATAATTGAATTTTGTCGGCGACCACCGAAAGGTTTTTTTTAGCCCTGGTGACTCCATCCGGTGCACATCGGTTTGTTCGTATGCCATTCGGGTGCAAGTCGGCCCCGTCTACGTGTGCGCGTCTGCTGGATATAGTTTTAGGTCATTTGCGTCCCCTGTCGTGCGTTAACTATTTTGATGACGTCATAGTGCATGGAGCAGACTTTGATGATGTCCTGACTAAGCTGGATGCTGTGTTGGAAAGGCTACAGCAGGCAGGTCTTACGTTGAATCCGGGAAAGTGCGAGTTGTTCCGAACGGAAGTAACATTTCTGGGTCATGTATTGACCCCCGAGGGCTTGTCTGCTGACCCTGAAAAGTTCCGGCAGCTGGCTGAGTGGCCCACTCCACGCACCCAAAAAGAGTTGAGTAGTTTTCTAGGGCTAACATCGTTCTTTCGGAAGTATGTGCGATCGTTCGCTGAGATGGCAGCGCTGCTGTTTTCGCTGACGGGGAAAGACGTAAAGTTTAGTTGGTCAGAGGAGGCGCTAGCATCGTTCGAAGCACTGAAGGTGGCGCTGTCGACTTCGCCTGTGATTTCGCTGCCCAGGTTCGGCGCGGACGCTGGTATGTTCATTCTGGACTGTGATTGTTCGGACTTGAGTGCTGGAGCCGTTCTCCTGCAGGAACAGGATGGCGAAGAGAAACCGCTGGCGTATGCGAGTCGGAAGTTGTCCAAGTCTCAACGTAATTACAGTACAACTCGTAAAGAGTTGCTAGCGTGCGTTCTGTTCGTGCAGCAGTTTAGGCACTATTTGTTGGGCCGTAAGTTTAGGATTCGTACCGACCACGCCAGCCTGCAATGGCTCATACACTTCAAGCAGCCTTCCGGCATGCTCGCTCGTTGGTTTGAAATCTTGTCCGAGTTTGATTATGAGATAGTGTTTCGCCCGGGTGTGCAGAATCCGGTGGCGGACGCGCTGAGTAGGCGTCCGGCAGACAGAGTGGATGCGGAGACACAGACCGGCGAAGTAGCTGAGTCAGTTCGCGAGGTGGATGCTTCCTCCTGGTCCTTGAGTTATCTGCGACAGGACCAGGATAAGGACCCTAGCATAAGTGAAATTTGGAAACATTTGTCGGCTGGAGTTAAGCCGCGACGAACCATGTTGTCAGGTTCCTCTAGGCCACTGTTTAAGCAGTGGAGACGACTGCAGTTGATTGATGGCATTTTGTATCGAATGTACAAGCCACGCGCTGGTGAGAGCGAGCGGTTGCAGCTGGTGGTTCCAAGGCAGCTGGTTCCGGGAGTACTAACCTCGCTTCATGCTGGTCCAACAGGAGGACATTTTGGGGCCGAGAAATTGTTGGCCCAGGCGAGGATTCGGTTCTGGTGGAGTGAGATGTCGGCTGAAACCGAGGAGTTTTGTCGCAAGTGCCAGAAGTGCACCTTACACAGTCAACCGCTCCCGCGGCCACGTGCATCCCTTGGTGAGCTCTACTCAGATGAACCTTTTGATACGATTTCCATCGACTTTTTGACCGGTCTGCCGGTTACCGGAAGCGGGAGCAAGCATCTGTTGGTTGTGTGTGATCCTCTTCCGGATATGAAAGCGACGACAGTGGCAACGACCATTGTGAACGAGTTTGTCGCTCGGTTCGGCTGTCCACGGCGCTTGCACTCCGATTGCGCCGCGAATTTTGTAGGGTCAGTCATGACGGAAACCTGCCGTATCATCGGCATTGAAAAATCACGGATCTCCGCGTACCACCCCGAAGGTAACTCAAAGGTCGAAAGGATAATGCGGACTATCATCACGATGTTGGCGAGATATCTAGATGACAATCATTCGGAATGGGATGTTCATCTGCCGCTGTTGATGCTCGGGTATCGGTCCCAGGTGCATTCGTCGCTCGGCTATTCGCCCTACTTTCTCATGTTCGCTCGAGAGTCACGGCTCCCAGCGGAAGCGAATCTGCACGCGCCTACGGTGGCGAAATCTCGGACGGTGTCCGAGTACGTGGACAACCTGTGTACCAGTCTGCGCAAAGCGAGGGAGTTTGGGATCGCTGCGTCGAATAGGCGACACGCGCGCAACAAGAGAGCCTACGAAAAGAAGCTGAGCGAGCATACCTTTCAGGCTGGTGATCAGGTCCTGTTGTATCAGAGTGTCGTGCCGAGAGGTCAGTATTATAAGTTTGTTCGCCCCTGGAAGCCGGCAACAGTCCTAAGCCGAGTGGGTGATGTAAATTATCGGATACGTCTGCACGGGAGCAGAAAGACGATTCCAGTGCATCATAACAGACTGCAACCAACGACCGCTCAGGTGACAGGGATGCAGTGCCTGGATGTGCAGCTGGTGTAACAGACACACCAGCAGGACGTGGCTTGAGTGTGGATGATGGGAGGCAGGGCGTCGGTGAGCCGCTCGCCCCGGCGTCCGGGGTTGGGTCACCCGCACCACCCGTTCGATGTGGCATATTCCAAACTGGCGTGCTGGAATCTGGAGGCGAAGGGGGTTCACATCCTTCCTCCGGAAACACCGCTCTCGGAACTCGCGTCGTTGGGGAAAGTGGGGATCTCGGCGCGGATGCGTTAGCGGCTGGTGGTGACGACAGTAACAGCGGCGATCTGGGTCCCACCCAAGCAACTTCCGTTCAGAGGGAAGAAGGGGATGGGTGCCCCGCTGTCAGGACAGAATCGGCGTTGACGGGCACTACGGTTAGCTTAGGAATAGAAAGCCCTGATGTTGTCCCATCCGTGGAGGGAGTGGGGTCAGAGACAGGTGACCCCGGGCCTGGACTTCCCCCGAGTGTACCGCCAACTGTGTTGCGACGATCGAGTCGGGTTAAGCGAGCTCCTGGTTGGGTGTTGTTAGAATAGTCGTTAGTTACAGTGTACACGCGTGTATGATGTGAGGTTGCGCGATGTTAGAATAAGATGCTAGTGTGCCAATTGTTATAATTAGCGTTGGGCGGAAATGAGGATCACGCCGGGGATGCGTTAGTGGATGGGCGGTTTGTTTCGGGTCTACACCACATTGTGAAACTGTGTAATGTCTGTGCGGATTGTGGAACGCTTCAGTCGTTTGGGCGCCTATGACGAGTGCTGTAATCTAGTGTGCTGAAATCTAGTGCGTACCCTATTAAGACTTGTGACGGTCTTGCGCAGTCGTGACATCAGTCTTTGCGTTGCGGATAAACCCGTTGCCATGCTGCTGACGACCACTTGTGACGATAGTTCGAACAGCGTGGCAATACATCGTGTGCCATTTCGCTCCGGTGTCATGTCTAGGTCATGTGCGTTGAGTGCGTGTGCACTCCTTTTTCAAGGTTTATAGAGTGTAGACGGGTGACGTCATGGTCCCGCGCGTCTCCAAGGCGACGCGTGCATTCCGATTGGCTTGTTGTTTTCGCGCCAAAAGATCCCCGGCCGCGAGAGTGTGAGAATAAAGCTGGCCGAGGGCGGACGTGCGGCCCGCCCGTGCGGGTCGGACTGAAAGCTGTCAGGCGTGTTTGCGGTTCGGTCCCGGCGACTGCATTGTTCGGACCCAGCGACTACATATATATATATATATATATATATATATATATATATATGTGTGTGTGTGTGTGTGTGTGTGTGTAATGTTGAAATAAGTGCAGTAGGATGTAAAAATTTGCATTGGAAACAATGTTCCTAAGCATAACTTAGTCAACCTTAACATAAGTTAGTCAAACACAATTTAATCCAACAGCTACTCAGCACCCTTCTCCTTTGTTCTGATATAGCTAATTTATGGGTAACTATTTCAGTTATAAGGATTCAAAATACCTATCCTTATCAATTGATATTGTTTAACAGACCACATCATATGTAATCCTCCTACCTGGATTTGTGCTAAGATATGCCCATGCATCACAATCTGCAATGGTGGGTATCAGCATGATGCTTATCAACAAGATACTGCGAGAGGTTAGATATGAAGACATCTTGACAACTAATCATTAAGCATAATGTGGGTGCTTTGTTGTGAGGGATATAAGTTCAACATTCAGAAGGTGGCATATTCAACCCTATTTCACAAATAATTAATCACTGTGTATAATTCCATGGGTTATGCACCATGCACAAAAGACACCAGATCTTACTGTTCCATTTCAAGCAATGGATGCTGTCAGATGAATCCTGAGCCACTGCCAACTGTTGAGTAATGTTTCTGATGGTCTGATGTTACATATCATTATATAATTATATAAATATATAATCAGCACATACATGACTACAGCATTGTATATACAATCCCATGCGCATGTCTTTAAGAAATCCTAGGGAGAGGTTAAGTTTCATTAATTTTGCATTCCTTATATGTGATATTTATATGCTTTATATGTGATGTTCACCCTGAGTGAAAAATGACAGTATGATGTCAAACTTCTTTTGAAAAACCTCAATTGTGATCAGTCAAATCAGGAGATATTACCGTCTAGGCATTATTCAATTGAATCACTTGTTGCACTTGTTACAGGGTTCTGTACGCATCGGTGGACGGCAGGTTACCCTGGTGATCGCCGGCGAAGGGGCGTATCCACTTCTCCCATGGTTGACGAAGGCGTACAGCGGACGATTTGATCGTACTTCGGAGATAGACCAGGCGAAGGAGTTCTACAACGTACGTCTCGGAGCGGCAAGAGTGGTGGTGAAGCACGCATTCGGCCGCCTGAAGGCCCGCTGGCGTCGCCTTCTCAAAAGATCTGAACACTTCATATACGTTCCATCCATGGTGTTTGCGTGCGCTTTCATGCATAACATTATCGGGCCCATCGTGAGCCGGTTCTGCCACGTTGGGTGCATGAGGCGAACTTGCTGGAAGCGGATGCGTTCCCCCCCCCACGGATGCAGGCAAGGGCACCGGAAGACGATCGTGGTCAGACCAGTGCCATGCGGGATTACCCTCCAGACCATTTCTGGTCCCCCCGTATGTGAATTTGTAAGTTGATGTGACATTTGGCAGGTCGTGGTCGGTTTGTAGGCTATTAGTTTTGCTGGGCACCTAGGTTGGTTATTGGTTTTACGACACGTCGACCGTTGAGTCATATAGCGTCGCCAATCTCTCACGCCGATTGGTCGCGGGCGAAGAGTAGCGACAGGTGAGACTCGAACCCACAACCTTTCGATTGTGAGACGAGCATCTTACCCCTAGACCACTCGTCCCCTGCTGGGCACCTAAATTCGTTTTACTGTGTATTAACACTACTTCTGTACTGTACGATTGCACTGCTGTACAGTCGTAACCGTAGCATTGCTGCGAGTCGCGATGCAGTGTCAAAACCACTAATGTTTGATGAATTAGTATAGCAAGATTTATCTTTCCTTGTATTCTACACATACCTGATTGTGGGAGGCAATGTTGTGTGCAAGCATGGTATGCAGTTCCGCCAGACCAAAAATGAACTGCAGGAAGCATTCTGCATGGCCGGTCAAATCGTCAATCGATCATAGCCATGTCAGCATATAGTAATTGGAGCATTCCATGATCTGCACCAACGTTCTGGTATTTGACAAAATGTAATCCTGTTTGTTCAGTTGTGGTTTTCTTATCAATTATCCCGACGGGAGAAATGAGTATTTAAGTATACTTAGTTATCTCAGAGTTGCTTAAGACAGATACTGCTCGCTTAGCTAAGTTATGTCGCTGTACGAAATGATGTGAGAACATATGCTATGCCCGTATGCTGTGGTACGAGAGAACGTATGCTGTGGTTGCACCAATACATTTTAAACAAATGCATTTCTGTATTGTCAGGAACAGTTGATACATAATTACAATATCTACAATCACTCCACACTCACTCAATCATATCCGCAAAGTCTCTGATGGACTGCGCGATGGATTCCATGGTCCTCATCAGAAGAGGTAAGTGTTCCGCCTGCAACTCAACGTAACGCTCAAAGCTTGCAGCAAAGTCTGCGTCGGGACGCTGGCAGCGCGGCCTCCCACGCGGCGGTGGGGCAGCCGGCGGTGCGGCAGCCGGCCCCGGCGGAAGCGTGGCGGTCGGCCCCGACGGCGGTGAAACCTGGCGGCGGTCGGGCCGCCTATAAACACCAAACCAATAAACACCACCACCACCATTCTTCCGCACCCATGACTCATCAATAGTTATCGAACTCCAGCCATGCCTCCTTGAAGGGGTCTGCACCGTGCACGCATACTATCATACATCTTACCCCATTCACCACTCATTAGGATTAAAAAACAACTCTCCAACCCCCCGCAAAAAAATTGTTCACCCTATTTTTAAACGCATTTAATGAGGGACTCCCCTCAACATCAGCAGGCATCCTATTCCATTGATCAGCCCCCTCTGACTGAAAACCTGTTGGTTCTTAACTGTCCTATAGTTTGATTTTTTTCAACGTGAATTAAGGACTTCTGTGTGATAGCCTAAATAGAAGAGCATCATTCAGTTTGACATTATCTAACCCTTTAGTGATCACATACATTTAAATCATATCACCACATAGTCTACTATATCTAAGTGAGTACATATAAAGTGCATTTCTTCATAATCTAAGTGACCTAGTCCCAGTTGCGTAGCCCTTCCAGGAGGGTCTGAGGGGCCCGCAGGGCCCTTCAAGGCATAGGTGCATGGGGCCCGCAAGGACCCCCTGGGCCAACGTGAGTGGTCCCTGTGCCAACGTGAAGGGCCCCTGGACAGACGTGAGGAGCCACTGGGCCGACGCAAGAGGCCTTTGAGACAACGTGAAGGCCACGATTTGCAAGGAGCTTTGAGTGAGCTTCTTGAATTTGTGGGGGAGGACTGAAATGTTTGCATTAGATGGGTTACATGGAGCAAGAGGGGTGGAATTGCTCAGCAATAGAAGTAAGGAGGATCTCAGTAGGAAACAGGGAAACTATGCAGGTCATGGGGTAATGCAGCTGATGAAGATAAATATTGCCTTTTTGACTCATATGCAATGACCAAACAAAGATGCCCCTGGCCTGCTCCCGTTCATACTGCCAGTGCGCTATTGGTATGACATGGGAGTATGGTGAGTGAATGTGTGTGTGAATGGAGAATGAGCCACTTACCATGGCCTGCTTCAAATAAGCATCTTAACTTGGTACACCAGGGGCATCATGCTCCTGAGCTCCTGAGCATTTGATAAATTATGGAGCAGCCTACCCAGATGGCATACGCAAACCAATGAAGGAGGTGAATGACATTCACCAGTGTGATATTTAATGCACAACATACCTGTCAAGACTGGCTGGTGATACATTGCTGGAACATGTGGAACTCATTGACGGAAACACCTATCATTAATCTGACTCATTTAATAATATTAAATTGTATCCACCCACCTTGGCACTTATGCTTTGGCCTTCTGGTACCATGCAAAATTAACTGATCTGGTATACTGGCTCGGTCCCAGTTGTTTCCATAGATGCCATGCACATATTCCTGTTAGATACCTGATAAAACATGCCACCAACTGGTCTAGGCATCTGAATTTAACTTGTCCAGCTAATTAGGTATCTTCCTATGTATATATCCCAAATCAACATGATGTAAATAAATATATTCCTACTTGACCTGCATTCATATTTTGCACTGTGATGAATGGAGGGATAGGCAGTAACATATGCATAATTACCTATGTACCTAGGTGCCTATGCAACCATAATTAAATTCACACAGGTCCTGCCTAGGCACATGCCTGTCTAGTTGGGTAGTACCTACCTAGGTAGTTACATTCACCTCATTACCTACATCGTAATTCACACTAGCTAAAAAAGCACCTCAACCTGCTCATGTTGATAGTAGGTACCTAGTGCCTACCTGGGTACCTACTTATTCATATTTGGTGATGATTAAACCAACTCAAAATAGCTTATGCATATTTACCTGGGCATATTTACCTAGCCCTTTATCTAGGTAAAGATCTGAATGAACATATTTGGATCAGGATATTCACATACACTTGTACCACCACCCAGCACCTATCCCCCCCAAAAAAAAAACACACGTTAGTACTATGTTCTGTGCAAGGCCGTACGAGTCTCCATGTAGTAAACCTGCCGCTCATTAGACATTTATGAATGAAATAGAGAAAGAACTGTTGGTTAATCATTGTACTTGGTAACCGATGATACTTATTACCTTAGAGAAGATATATACTACATTTTCATTGAAATATGTTGAATATCTTTGCTTGTGCAATGTGCAATTGTTTTTTAATACAAAACAATTGTGCACAAAATAAATATATCCATGCTTTGCTTCCGAGCGTTTTTCTTTTTCATTTTTTTGCGTGATGTATGCATGGTTTCCTTCATAACAAGTTTTTTCTTTTGTTTTTTTTTTACGTTACACCAACATTATGTTTATATTAAGTTGAATGGTTTTGTGAAGTAAGTTGCGGGTATCACTTCAACAATCATATTCGTATTCTCCACTAATTGCTAGACACCTCCGGTCTAGTTATATAGTCGTCCGAGTCAAGTGAGAGTGAAAACAGGTAGATTGTTGTAATACAATTATTGAACTAGGTACCTTGCTACATAGGCCCTACAACTAAGTTCTAATACCTACCAACCTTGGAAAATAAAACATTTAACCCATTCTTGAATATAATCTCAGATGACCTTGCCCTTACGTATTCTCATTTTGAACGCGTTCGAGAGAATTGTAATTTCTATGATGTTAAAGATGTCAGTAGACAAGCTGAAATGGGTCCTGACTTAGGAAGAAACATAGATATTCTCCACTTGAATGCAAGGTCCATAGTAAATAAATTCGATGAGCTCAATATCTTCCTAAACCAGCTGAATCACAAATGGAGCCTTATATGTATTTCTGAAACCTGGCTATCAAAAGAAAATGAACAGAAATTTAACTTAGATGATGAAGATTATGAACTATTCTGCAAAAGCAGGGAACACAAAATTGGTGGAGGCTCCGCAATCTATTGCTTGAAATCACTAAAAGCAAAACAGCTTTATCCATTTGATTTTGTTGCTGCTGAAGCTGAAGGTGTTTTTCTCCAAATAGAATTGAGTAATAAACAAACTATTTTGATATGCCAGATATATCATGCACCTGGTCATCATGCACAATTCTTGTCAGAATTTGAGGAATGTCTAACGACAATAAACCATCTGAACATGCCTACATACATCATTGGAGACCTAAACATTGACCTATTCTCAATTCCAAATGACCACTTTGCTGACTCATTTTTCATGTCTATGTGCTCTCATGGTTTTCTTCCTCTAATATCAAAGGCGACTCGTGTATGTGATACAACATGCACATTAATTGACAATATTTTCTGTAATGATGTATCAAAAATAAAACAGACTGGCATCATTAAATCTGATTTCTCTGATCACTTCTCTATTTTTACAACATCAGAATTTACAGTTCAAAAACCAATCATTGCAAAAAGAACAAGAACTACCTTTGACTTTCATAAAATTGACAGTCTGAGAAATCATCTAACAAATGAACTTGAAGGCATTTTTGATGAAAATGATCCTGAAAAAGCATGTAACAGTTTAATTAATGCATATAAAAGTGGGATTGATACATTTACATATACTCAAGTCTTATCAAGAAAAACAGCCTCCATAAAACCATGGATTTCACCTGCAATATTATGCTCAATCAACCAAAAGCAAATATTATTTAATCAAACACTTACATATCGAACTGCTGAAAGCAAGAAAAAATATAACAGGTACAAAAACACACTGATTACAATAATTAGAAAGGCAAAAATACTTCATTATGAGGTGGAATTTGACAAACATCAAAATAATCCAAAAGAGACATGGAAAATGCTTAACCAGATACTGAGGCAATCTCCTTCCAAACGTAATATCCCTGAAAAAATGAATACAGATACAGACATCACTCTAGAAAATGATGCAGCTATAGCTGAAGGTTTCAATAAATATTTCACAGAAATTGCACCAAAATTGAGAGAACAAATTCCTCAAAGCAACACCAATGCTTTAGAATATATGCATACCTACCCAGATATATCAATGGTGCTATTAGCAGTAACAGAAAACAATTTAGATACAGTGATTGCTTCTTTAAGAAATGTTGGGTCAGGAATTGATGGAATAAATTCTAGGATATTTAAGCAATCATATAGATCCATATTACCACACCTAACCCATGTCATCAACTTATGCCTGAGTAGTGGGATCTTCCCAAAGCCATTGAAAATTGCGGTTGTAAAGCCCATCTACAAAAAAGGTGACCCAGCAACATTTAGTAACTACAGACCAATTAGTATTCTTCCATATATGTCAAAAATATTAGAAAAGATAATCTACAACCAACTTTTGGAACATTTCACCTTACACAACCTACTTTCTGATAAGCAATTTGGTTTCAGAAAAGGAAGGTCCACATATATGCCTCTTCTCTTAATACAGAGCCTGATCACTAAAGGATTTGAAAACAATGAATATGTTGTTGGAATTTACCTTGATTTGAGAAAGGCGTTTGATACTGTTGACAAATAAATATTATGTGCAAAAATGGAAAAATATGGTGTGAAGGGAAATGCAATCAAAATGATACAGTCATATTTATCAGAAAGAACACAAGCTACCACAATAAATAACAGCACCTCTGCTTTCAGAAAAATTGAAATGGGTGTCCCACAAGGATCAATTTTAGGCCCCTTACTCTTTATAATATATGTAAATGATTTTGTAAATTTGCATGTAGAATGTGAGACATTTCTATATGCTGATGACACAGCCATTTTTTTTAAAAGCACTGACTGTACAGAGCTTCATAACAAGATCACAAATTCCTTGCCAAAAATTTCACAATGGCTGCATTCAAATCTTTTGTCCTTAAATGAATCCAAAACTGTATACCAGCTATATAATAATCATAAAGCAGATATTGATATCAATATTGAATTTAATGGAATTGCTATTTTGCATCAAAATCCAGTAAAATATCTTGGTGTATACATAGATGAAAATTTGAAATTTGCATCCCATATCAGCAGTGTCTCAAACATAATAAGTCGCAACATAGGAATGATATCAAAAATAAAATATCTTCTAGGCAAAAATCACCTCCTAAAATTGTATAATGCATTAATTCTCCCATATATCAACTATTGCTGTTTTCTCTGGGGTACAAACTATGCTAATCAGACACACAAATTATCCTTACTTCAGAAAAGAATGATGCGTATTATTGAGGGTGTATTTCCCCCTCAGAGTGCAAATCCTATCTTTAAGAAGTACAAAATTTTAAAAGTCCAAGATATAGCAAAACTTCAAATGTTGCTTATTATGCAAAAATTCATTTATAATCAGCTACCTCATTCTATTAGACCCCTTTTCACAGAATCGCTTAATACCCCATATACCACAAGATTACAAAACCACTTCCAACACAGCTATTCAAACACAAATTATCGTCTCTTCACCATTGAATGTTTTGGACCCAAACTTTGGAATACTATCATAGCAAAACATTTTCTGCATACAGAGATACCAAATTCTAAGATTGTTCTAAAACATCACATTAAGACATACTTCTTGAGCAGATATTAACTGACTTGAGCACACTACATCTGTTGGATACCAAAGGAGTACACATGTGTATGTATGTGTGTTTGTGTGTGTGCATGTCCTTGTGTGTATGTATGTGCAGGGGTGCTGGCATGTGTGTGTGTGTGTGTGTGTGTGTGTGTGTGTGTGTGTGTGCGTGTGTGTGTGTGTGTGTGTGTTGTTGCTGTGTGCGTGTGTGTGGTTGCGTGTGCGTGTGTGCGTGTGCGTGGGCGTGTGTGTGCGTGTGCGTGTGCGTGTGCGTGCGCTTAACTATATATAAAAGTTGAAAACACCCAACCATAGTTCCTCCCACACTCCACCCAGCAACAAGCCTATGCTTAGCTGGATGGAGTTGTGGGAGGAGCCAAAGTAAAAAAAGAATTTGAAATTAGGAGTGCTCACTATCATCTGTCCACTAACCAGCTACTAACAATATAGTTTAGACCTTAACTTCTTGTTGGGATGGATCTAGGGCCAGTCATATGCCACCTTTGGGTATGACTACTTACAGCATTCTTTATTATTAGTTTTATTGCTCTAATACCGGGTGCTTTGTATGCTTATTTATTTGTTTTCCATCTCTTAGCTGGGAGTGCCGCGACTTTACTTTTTATTTTTTATGGTGTTAACGTAAGGTGCTTGCAGTCGTTGGGTAAGAGGAGGGGGCGCTCCTGGTCACCTGATCTTGGGTGGCGGACCTTAAAAAAAAAAAAAAAATAGGCTTAATAAGAGCCACATGGGCCCATCTGGGTTAGGCCTATCTAGAAAAGGTACAAGAAATGTACATACTTTCATCCTAATCAATACCTTACCCCAAGTTCCTAGGAAGCTATATATCCCAGCCTATCTAGCACCATTCACTTGCTATTGCATAACTCCCTCACAATTACAAGCTCCTCCCATCGTGGTGCTGAAGAACCCAGTCCACCAGTATCCCACACACCTATCAATGCCTATCTACCACAGCTATCCAGCCCTATTTCCCTGATCCCTCTCAACACATGTTGATTGAATGCCTTATCAATAATTTTCCAACTGCAACCATGCCTGCTTAAAGGAGTCTGTGCCGTGCACACTTACTTAACATAAATATCACCCAACCCATCACAAATTAGAACTAAAAAACAAGATTTTCCTGTCTAAAAAATGTGTCCACCCTACTTTAAAATACATTCAATGAGGAGCTCCCCACAACATCAGCAGGCAGCCCATTCCACTGATCAACAACCCTTTGACTGAAGACCTGTTGTCGCTTAACTGTCCTACACCTCAACTTGTCTAACCTGAATTGATGACCCCTGTGTGCTACTCTAAACTGAAGAGCACCATTTAAATTGACCTTATCTAGTCCTTTAACAATTTTGTACATTTCAATCATGTCCCCCCTTAATCTCCTATACTTGAGAGAGTACATATATAATGCCACAAGCCTTTCTCCCTATTCTAAGTTACTTATTCCACTGATGAGTCTAGTTGCTTTGCGCTGCACTCTTGCTATCTTATTTATATCTTTTTCTAGGTAGGGGTTCATCTTGTACAGAATATTCCAAGTGGGGTCGCATATATGCTAAATACAGTTTTTTCATGACTTCCTTGCTCTTATATATCACACTTCTAGTAATGAGTCCCAGCATTCTGAGTGCCCTGTTCCTAGCTGAGATACATTGTTTTTCTGCTTTAATGTCTTTTGAAACCAACACACCTAAGTCCCTTTCCTCTTCAATAACATCCAGTTCCCTCCCTCCTCTCAGCCTTCTATACCTAAGTGAAAACCTTAAATGTCTTCAATCTTAACTCATATGCCAAGTTTCTTGTACCATTAACCATTTTTGTTGCCCCCTGCTATACTCTTTACAAAGGCCAAAAATCGTTTTTCATTACTAGGGGCCTAAGCTTGGACACAGTATCCCAAATGTGGTCTGACATATGAACAGTAAAGCTTCCTGATGACTTCCTCATTTTGGTATGATACATTCCTATTTATTTCCCCAAGCATTCTTAGTGCCTTCTTCCTGGCTTCCTTGCTCTGTTCTGATGCCCCACATTTTGTGATCAAAAGAACACCTAAGTCCTTTTCCTGCTGAGTCAGGGATAGTACTTGGCCACCCATCAAGTATGGAGCCTTCATATGCTGCCTGCCTACATGCATGATGTTGCACTTATTAAAACTAAATTTCATTTGCCATTTTTCGAACCACTTCACAAGTTCGTCTAAGTCTTTCTGCAGCGAGACCTGTTCATGGTGTCCTGTTATTGCCCTAAAGGCCTTCAAATCATCCACAAATTTCAAAACCTTAATGCTTAGGCTGCTTGTAATGTTATTTACAAATATAATGAACAATAGTCGCCCCAGTACTAACACCTGGGGACTCCACTTACGAACATTTTGTCATGATGAATTTGTACCACTTAACATCACTCTCTGCTGTCTCTCTGAAAGCCACAACTCTATCCATTTTACGATGCTACCTGCAATACCATGGACCTGAAGCTGAGGTAATATAAACACTGATTTAAACTGCTTGCTCAGCAACTCAACCATCTCACCATCCTCACTTCAATTTTTAATTGATGACCTTTAATTGCATCATTTCTGTTAAATTCATACATCTCCCTGAGATAATACGGCTCCAAACCATGAACAAATTTAAATACCTATATATATATACATATATATATATATATATATATATATATATATATATATATATATATATATATATATATATATTATATATATATATATATATATATATACATATATATATATATATCTATATATATGTATATATATATATATATATATATATATATATATATATATATATATATATATATATATATATATATATATATATATATATATATATATATATATATATATATATATATATATGTATATATATATATATATATATATATACATATATATATATATCTATATATATGTATATATATATATCTATATATATATATATATATATATATATATATATATATATATATATATATATATATATATATATATATATATCTATATATGTATGTATGTATGTACGTATAAAGTCATCAAGTGTTAAGGCTTAATAAGAGCCACAGGGAGCCATCTGGGTTAAGCCTATCTAGAAAAGGTACTATAAATGTACATACTCTGACCCCAATCAATCCCTTATCGCAAGTTCATAGAAAGCTATATATCCTAGCCTATCTAGCACCATTCACTTGCTACTGCATACCACACTCAACAATTACAAACTCCTCCCATCATACCCATAGTGCTACCATAGACAATCTCATCAGTATCACATCCTGAAGGAAGGTGCTGAATCCATTGCTAGGTATACCCTGTATAAAGTTATAAAGCATTCAGACTTAATAAGAGAACCAAAGGCCCATCCAGATAAGTCTGCAACTGGAAGACACCATAAGCCTGGTAAAAAGACCCACCCCAACCATCCCACATCCTGAAGAAACCAGCCCTCGAACATCCCACAGACCCATCAATGCCCATCCACCCTATCTATCCAGCCCTATTCCCCTGATCTCTCTTAACACATGTGGATTGAATGCCTTATCCATAATTTTCCACCTGCATCCATGCCTGCATAAAGGGGTCTGTGCCATGCACACTTACTTAACATAGATCTCACCCCATCCATAACAAATTATAACTCAAAAACAAGATTTTCCTGTATAAAAATATGTGTCCAGCCTACTTTTAAATACATTCAACGAGGAACTCCCCACAACATCAGCAGGCAGGCCATTCCACTAATCAACAACCCTTTGACTGAAGACCTGCTGTCGGTTAACTGTCCTACACCTCAACTTGTCTAACCTGAATTGATTACCCCTATGTGATACTCTAAACTCAAGAGCACCATTCAAATTGACCTGATCTAGTCCTTTAACAATTTTGTACGTTTAATTCATGTCCACCTTTAATGTCCCATACTTGAGTGAGTACATATCCAATGCCACAAGTCTTTCTCCATATTCTAAGTGACCTATTCCACTGATGAGTCTGGTTGCTTTGCGCTGCACTCTTTCTAACATGTCTATATGTTTTTCTAGGTAGGGGCTCCATGCCTGCACATAATATTCCAAGTGGAGTCGCACATATGCTAAGTACAGTTTTATCATGACTTCTTTGCTCTTACATATCACACTTCTAGTAATGAGTCCCAGCATTCTGAGTGCCATATTCCTAGCGCAGCCACATTGTTGTTCTGCTTTAAGGTATCTTGAAACCAACACACCTAAGTCCCTTTCCTCTTCAATAACATCCAATTCCCTCCCTCCCATTGTATATCTTAAAATCTCACCTCCAGACTGCAGATGCATAACCTTACACAGTCATAGTTGAAAGACATCTGCCATTGATTGCAGGAATTAGAGGACCTAAAAAAGTGGGCTGATCAATGGCAGATGTCTTTCAACCATGAAAAGTGTAAGGTTATGCATCTGGGGTCTGGTGGTGAGACTTTCAGATATACAACGGGAGAGAGGGAACTGGATGTTATTCAAGAAGAAACGGACTTAGGTGTGTTGGTTTCAAAAGACCCGAAAGCAGAAAAACAATGTAGGTCAGCTAGGAACAGGGCACTCAGAATGCTGGAACTCATTAATAGAAGTGTGATATATAAGAGCAAGGAAGTCATTAAAAAAAACTATACTTAGCATACGTGCGACCCCACTTGGAATATTCTGTACAAGCTTGGAGCCCCTACCAAGAAAAAGATATAGATAAGTTATAAAGAGTGCAGCGCAAAGCAACTAGACTCATCAGTCGAATAGGTAACTTAGAATATGGAGAAAGGCTTGTGGCATTAGATATGTACTCACTCAAGTATAGGAGATTAAGGGGGACATGATTGAAATGTACACAATTGTTAAAGGACTAGATCAGGTCAATTTAAATGGTGCTCTTCAGTTCAGAGTAGCACACAGGGGTCATCAATTCAGGTTAGACAAGTTGAGGTGTAGGACAGTTAAGCAACAACAGGTCTTCAGTCAAAGGGTTGTTGATCAGTGGAATGGGCTGTCTGCTGATGTCGTGGGGGTTCCTCATTGAATGTATTTAAAAGTAGGGTGGACAAATTTTTTAGACAGGAAAATCTTGTTTTTGATTTATAATTTGTGATGGGTGGGGTGAAATTTATGTTAAGTAAGTGTGCACGGCACAGACCCCCTTAAGCAGGCATGGTTGCAGTTGGAAAATTATTGATAAGGCATTCAATCAACATGTGTTGAGAGGGATCAGGGGAATAGGGCTGGATAGCTGGGGTATATAGGCATTGATAGGTGTGTGGGATAATAGTGGACTGGTTTCTTCTGCACCACGATGGGAGGAGCTTGTAATTGTGAGGGTGTTATGCAATAGCAAGTGAATGGTGCTAGGTAGGCTTGGATGTATAGCTTCCTAGGAACTTGGGGTAAGGAATTAATTGGGATGAGAGTATGTACATTTCTAGTAACTTTTCTAGATAGGCTTAGCCCAGAGGGGCCATGTGGCTCTTATTGAGCTTTAACAGTTTATGACTTTATTGATCAGCCCACTTTCTAGGTCCTCCAAGTCTAGTTGAATATTTATAGATTAATCACAACTGTTTGCCACTCCTACCAGCTTGATGTCATCACCAAACTTCAACACTCTATTCCTCAGCCCTACGTCAATGTTATTCATAAAGATGATAAAGAGAAGTGGCCCTAGAAGAGCCCTGTGGTACTCCACTCAGAACATCCTTCCAATCAGATTTACATCCATTTAGCATTACCCTTTATATATATATATATATATATATATATATATATATATATATATATATATATATATATATATATATATATATATATATATATATATACAATATAATTTCAGCTAGTCTTCTAGTTGGCCTAATACACATAACTTCATTTGTGTGGTCAAAGTATTTGCTGTGGCCAAAGAAGTAGGTATTCAAGAGATTAAGTACTTTAACTGTGAGGAAAACCTAGAATAGAATAGCCAATTCTATATGCTTCTAGGTTGTCCTCACAGTTAATATACTTTATTTTCTTACATGCCTGCTCCTTTGACCAGAGCAAATGCTTTGCTTCCTCGGTCAGTCATGATGGGTGCATAACCTTGCTTAATCAAAGTTGCATATTGGCCAAACTGTGAAGTACAGCCAATATGCCAATATATGGCCAAGAAGTAAGAGGTTAGAAAGTCAAGAGGCTTAAGGCAAGCTCCTTTTCTACATACACACCTTTGAAATAAATCAATACAAAAAATGCACGTATGACATCACTACACACATAATTGGCATAGCATGGTGCAGGTGGGTGACTTTGCACATTTCCTTGCTTTCAGGTTGTGGGTGGTCAGCGGAGTCTGATTGGGGGCAGTGATACTGGCCACCTTCCAAATTCCAAACTGCATGGTACACAGAACTGAACTTGGCAGCAGCAGCAACCTATATGTTCTTATATGTTTTTATGCACAAATAAACCTCATTCTTGGCCATGGCATGTATATAGAAATGCTGTATTCCCCTTAAATGGTGAAAGGTATGATGTTAAACTCACCTTTCAAGCTATTCTTTCTCCTAGACCCTGATGTGCATCATATCAATATGGAAAAATAGCATGCTAAAGGATGGCCGGATGAGCATTCATGTTTTTTTTCTGATGTATACTCATAGACTAGGATTCTTCCCTTGGATGGCCTCAAGTCCTCCAATACTGAATTCTGAATTTCAAACTAACTTGAGCATAGTACCTACTGGTAATCTTCACATATTACCACACAATCTTAGTCAATGTCAGCTGACTGCTAGTCAGCAGTTAGTGACATCACTCCGAGTATGGAGAAAAACCTCCAGCCAAAGTCACTGGATGAACCTGGGGATCACCATGGATATCTTGAAGGGGTTGATCTGGTAATTATTATGGGGAGTCAGCAGAATAACTGAACATAACATAACCTGACTTAATATAATGCTCTTGGGTTCATTCAGTGAACCAAGCTGGAGGTTTTTACCCATACTTTGAGTGACGCCATGAACAGCTGACAGGCAGTCAGCTGTCTGTGACCTAGGTACATTGTTGATATAAATAAAGTGCAAGGGGTAATACTTGAAGATTACCATATCCACCTAGGTGAAGCAGGGGAACCCAAACATGTTCCATTTCCAAACACCTACCTTTGGTCATGTTACATTCAGCATGCAAATAACAAAAAGATGACAGTATTAATAAACAATGGACCTTTCTCTACCAAAATACGAATGTCCAATCACATAGTTATACCACTTCTTTGTTTATGGAATTAGCAAAGTTAACAGGCACCATTTTCAGGTTTCCGAGAGCAGTCAGCATATGAAAACCATAAGGAAGTGACTTCAGATAATTTTATTTCAATCACACCTGTATTTTTTAGTGCTACTGTTGTTTTGTGCAGAACAGTACAGTTAAGTAATCCTCCCTTTTGTTTTAAATATGGCACACCAAAACAACGTGTTTTGTTTAATGTTTTAAACTTGTTCTTTGTGAGTGGTTAGGGGATTTTCGTAGAAAGGAACCATTTGAATAAGTAAGGTGTTAATTTTGGCATTTGGTAAACACAGTACAATTACCCCCTCTTCAATCACCTCAGACCACCTACATACCTACGCACCTTCCTAGGCAGGAGTGGGAAACTTACTTTCCGGGTTGGGAGTAAGAGTGCATACCAACTTCTTCCGGAGTACATTTTCATGGACATAATTTTTGTATGCATGGAATCTGTTCACCAGTAACCAAAAAAACCTATGTAATCAGTACATACATAATATGCATAAGTAATATGCATTTTCATTTTTGGTCAAATGAAATGTCAAAACATAGGAACAAAGAAGTGAATAATTGATGGCATCACCAGGCAGCAACTCGTGATAAATAGCACTGTTGTCTCTCATAACTCACAGGAGCAATGCACTTTCCTTTCATTGTTGGTCTCAGTACAAGGCTAGCCATATAAAAAACAAACAAAAATGCTTCACACTTCACCCTCATCTTAGAGTGCATACCTACCTACTCAGCCAATTTTATATGTAATATGAACACAACCACTCCCACACTCCGTTGGATGTGATAGGTGCACAGCAAAGGATCAGTCAATATCTTTTGTTTGCGTTACCACTGTCACTTGTGTTCGTTGCTAATGGCTATGATGTCATATCAAAAATACCTTGCATTGATTGGCTGACAGACAGATATCCGAACATAAAATTTTAACACAGCCAATTCTGATTGGCAGCCTCCAGGACTCTGTAGGATGTCTCTGGAAACTGTCAAATTTTCCCACTATATGGGTGGCAAGAACACAGGTTTTCAGAGTTGCAGCTTGAAACCCAGAGAACATTGTACTCAGTGTGCATGCTCACCATCTTGCAAGTGTTGTTGGTGCATTGTTGTCTGCAATACCAATGGTTGAGATTGATAGGAGTATGTGAAGCTGTAGTCTGGTTGCTGACTGCTACAGAAAGTGGTTAGTTTGAGTGGTGACTTAAGTGGAATAACCTTTTTTGGGTATATATCAAGATCAAGGTAAAATGTGACTTTTGGGATTTTTTTAATATGGGGTATTTGAATGTGGAAATGATGATGCGACTACTCCTTTTCTCTGCAAATTATTACTTTTCAGTTAGCAAAGAAATATACTAGCAAAATCATCACTACAAATATAGCATATTGTGTATACTGGTTTTCCTGTTAGGTTAGGTTAGGTTAGGTTGTTTTATTTATTCTGATTTATTTATTTAGTAGTCCATAGACAAACCTTCTCAAAGCATTGGGGCTATAAGTTGCAGACCTGTGCCTATGACGTCATCAGTTATATCGACCCAGTTGACTTAAAAGTAATCATTTGCTGTGAAAATGAGTGACCGCTGTGAAAATGACCATCTTCATCATGTCAGAAAGCATACCATTACAGCAACAAAAATTTTTTAAAATCACATTTTACCTTGATCTTGATATTTACCCTTTTGGGGGCGTCATTCTGTGTTGGTTTTTATTGATATCTTTGTTCCCACATTTGTGTTGGATTACATGTGAAGCCCATCCTATCTAGTATGAACCTGGAGTGCAAAAATGTTTTCAGAGATTCAATCTCTTAAGAAGTGCCCTAATTCCCACCCTGTTCCTAGGTACCTACCTACTCTATTGTCTTGAAAGTCCTCAATATTGGCATTGCTGGATCACCGAAATAATTTCCTGAATGCTCCGTAACTGTTCATTCACTTATAACAAACGTTTTTCGTCAGTGGACTACTGAGCGAAAATTCATTTCCATTGCATGCATACGTCGCATTCACATTAGGACTACCATGCTAACACATTGACGAAGCCAATTGCATCATTCTTGCAGTCTCCAGAGGTTCCAAAAGAAATAACACCTATCATATGAGTTATGCAAAGATAGCTTCCGACTATTTCTATCTGAATAATGTGACTTTAATTTAATAATTTATCACATTATCTATTTATTTCCCTTTTACTTACCGATAAGCAGCCGCTGACGTGTCGTTAGAGCGCCAGTTCTGCACCGGCATACCAGCTGACACGCTTGATGGAATATCACCAATAAAAGGAGCTGTTGCAGAAATGCTTGTCTGTGATTGGTCAAAAATTTGTACCCATCACTATGAAAAGTACTTGGCTCTCTGAAGACACAAATAGGCTCCAGCTTGGAGGGGATCCTATATGGCATAACAGAAAAGCTTCCACGCATCTGGCAACATAGGCGGATACGGTTTATAATATGGGTATTTTCGGATACAAATTTGTGTTTTTAGCAGGATAATGGACAATATTGTTAAATATGTGTCTCTTGCGCCTACTTAAACTTGAAAAAACCACTTATATCAAGCTAAACCGTTATTTTTTACTATCTCAGCACCCCATTTTTCATATTCCTAGCGTCGCCTCATCTCGGTTCGGTACCGGACCGAGCCTATATTTGCATCATAAACAGCGTATATGTCGAGCGGATGGTTGTGAGCGGTGGCCGACCGTAGTCGTGCATCCCGGTTGTCCTGGAACGAGCTACCCAGAAGACTGCAAATAAAGGTACATCTCCTGTCATCTTGACTACGAGCAGTGGCAGAGACCAGTGCCGTAACATTGGTACTGAAACCCAGGGAAGATGACAGCGGAACGGACCCGTATAGCATCTAAGGGTTGGCTCACCAGAGCGGCTAAGAAGCTCGAGGAGCTGCAACAGGAACAGCAAACAAGATTCGTGCGTAACGCTCCCCACAGTGACCGGCGCAACAGACAAGACCCGACTGCAGACGAGGTGGCAGAGGCACGAGTCACATTGTTACGACTTGTGCAAAGGGAGTGCTTCTCGGCTGAGATTAAGGCTCTGAGACGAGGGAAGCAAATGCCAGCTAGCTCTCCCAACCACAGGTTATCGCTGTTTATTGACGATGGACTGCTTCGTGTTCGAGGTCGCCGGCAGTTTTCTGAGCTATCCTTTGAGGAAAAACACCCAGTGATCCTGCCGAAGGGTCGCCTTGCTTTCCTGCTTGTTCTAGAGTAGCACCAACTAATGAAACATTCTGGTGTGGTAACTCTGCTCACGGCTACCCGGTCCGAATTTTGGGTAATTGGACTGCGCAGTATCGCGCGTCGTGTGATAAGAGGGTGCGTGCCTTGCCGCAGGCAAGACGCCGCAGCATGCTCGGAGCCGGCGGCTCCTCCCCCTAGAGACAGGGAAACACAGGCACCCCTATTTGCAGTGACTGGCCTCGACTTCGCTGGGCCTCTGTTTTCAGTTGATTTTCCGAAGAAGAAATTGTATATATGTTTGTTCACGTGTGCTGTGACCCGGGCGGTGCATCTAGAGCTTACGGAGTCTGTCATTTGAACATTTCATGATGGCTTTCCGTCGATTTACCGCGAGGAGAAGGATGCCATCTGTCGTATACTGGGACAATGCATGTACTTTCAAAGGTGCCGACACTTTTCTCTGTAAGTATTTTGGGCGGCTTGCTCCTACCCGGAAGTTCATCGTCCCCAATTTTCCATGGTGGGGAGGGTGGTGGGAGCGTTTGGTCCGTAAGTCATTGGGCAAACGCTGCCTGACTCGGACGGAGCTCGAAACTGTGATCAGTGAGGTAGAGGCGTGTATAAACTCGCGTCCTCTCACCTTCGTAGGAGATTTCCTAGATTGTCCAAACCCCGTTACACCTAACCATTTCTTGGCCGGCCCCAGTGTCGGCTTCCATGGGAGGTTCGTGGAGGACCAATCAGCAGTGGCGCCTCAGGCGCTGAGGGATGGAGCTCGTATTCGGGAGCAGCGACTTTGCAAGTTTTGGTCGGTATGGACTAGCGAGTATTTGCGGAACTTACCTCCTGCGGTGCGGGGAAAGTCACATGGTAAGCTAGAAATTGGCACAGTGGTGCTGATTCGAGAAGAGAGAATCACGCGCTTCAGGTGGGAGATAGGGTTGTGACCCAGCTCTTCCCAGGTAGGGACGGGCTGGTAAGGTCAGCAGAGGTAAGAACTCCCAGCGGGCTCAAGACCAGAGCCATTCAGCGTCTCCACAGTCTTGAAGCCGTTACTACCTTTCCTGCGCCGGTCCTTTCGACTTTACCTCTCCCAAGCCTGAAGTACCCACTGCCTTCCCGCGGAACGTTTGTGCGGTGAGATGCGTTGCCGCGTGTGTACCGACATGTGCTGGAGTTATGTTTGCGAGTGTTTGTTATGTTTGTTCACCGCTGCTATTGATGTTAACAGCGTGCATTGTCTGTTCACCGCGAATGTAGTTTCTTCGTCGCGGTTCTGCTATGCTGATGTTGGCGTAGACATTCGGCGTTCTACGCCAGGTGGCCTGGGGAGGACGTTGGAGATTTAGCGGTTGTGGCGGCGATGACGGGCCCGATGACGGGACTATTGGCTGAGCTGCAGTGGGTCGACGTGCTGAATCGTGATTGGCGGACAGTGGTGGCGTGACCTAGCCCGGGGATATTCAGAGGACGCTGAGCCGGGAACAGGGTTTTAGAGAGCGTTGCGAGCTGTAGCGGACTGTGGTGGTGCAAAGAGTTGAGTGCGGTGGACGACTATGTCGAGCGGATGGCTGTGAGCGGTGGCCGACCGTAGTCGTGCATCCCGGTTGTCCTGGAACGAGCTACCCAGAAGACTGCAAGGTCGATCTCCGGTCATCTTGACTGCGAGCCGTGGCAGAGACCAATGTCGCAACAACCACCTCGGCCGGAAGGGTGACTCACCTTGTAGCCGTAGCCCAGCATGAGGCTGGCGTACTTGGTGGCCAAGTAGCGCTCTCGCTCCGTCATCTCGCAGGGCTGGCGCACGTCGTCGCCAGGCGGTGCACGTTCCCCCGGCGACCACAGAGACGACGGCGTGCGACCCTCGCTGCACGCCTTCGCCACCTGGTTACACTCGTCCTGCTCACACACAGACCACGTTGCTAGGATTTTCGTCCTGCTAACACACAGACCGCGTTGCTGGGTTTCCGATAGGGTAGCGGCTTGGTCAGGCCGCAGGGTCACGGCTCCTGCTCCGGCTGTGATCGTCCTGCTAACACAGACCACGTTGCTGGTGTTTCTGTTCTGTTCACACACAGGCGGCGTTGCTGGGGTTGCCGGTAGGGTAACGGTTTGGTCAGGTCGTAGGGCCACAACTCCCTTCAAGGTTGTGATCGTCACAGCTTCTAAATTAGACATCTGACAGTAATAGGTGATGTACGCAACTGGAATTTCAGCCAGATAAAACATTCGGAGGGTTCTTACGATAGGGGTCCTGGCAAAGTAGCCGCGCGCAGACGTAGTCGCATTGTGCAGAATATATGTGTCTGGGTCCAGGGGCGGATCTAGAGGACGCAGTGACCATGGCCCCCTCCCCAAGAGACATATTTTTAGCTGAAATTTTGCACTAAAATGCTATTTTATCTCAATTTAAGAACATTGTATGATATAAATAATGTCTTATGCAGACCAGACGAACATTAGCTGTTTGCGTGTGATGAGTTTTTTTTCGAAATCGGAGAACTTTATAACCGTCCCCCCCCGCCCCAAACAGGCTTCTGGATTGACCCCTGTTGGAGTCTGTGATTTGTGATTGTGCCTTATTGTCTCCAGTACCCCACTGTCATACGTCTGTTTCGACTTCGGTATTTCCAGCGAAATAACACATTCCCATAGATGTTTAGTCAAATAATCTTTGCGATCAGAAATGAAGAACCCATCTAGTTGAGGGACAGTCACATCCCGTTATCAACTGGAAAATCTGCTCCAATACCCAAACATCAAGGCATGCCCCCTCAACTTATAAATTTTAGGAATTATGTACTAAAAAAATCAATTTGCGTTCTTTGATATCGCACTTTCAATTTTCTGCACACAATTACGCACAATATTGCTTATGAGCCCATGAAAATGATCAATGTAGCATCTCACAAAACTCTTCATGGATTATATCTGGCATGATTTCTAAAAATGTTTTGTAACAAGGACAAGTAGCTCACTTTTAACACGCATACTAAACAGAACAATTTACTACCTGGCCTCCAACCTTCCAAAATTAAAATTATCATCTATTCTCCTCTCCTATTCATTTTGCAAAATCGTACCTTGGCCCTGGCAGCAATTCAACCGAAAAGCTAGAGCAGAATTACATTCAAAGACCAAATATGCTAGAGCACACACTGCCCGGTAGTGTCAACTAAAAGGTGAACATTTGATTTATCTTTTCAGTTGCGCCTTTGCTGGCCATATTGGTCGGCGTGCGCGACGCACCTTCTCCAGTTTGCTGATGAGCGGCGAGAGCGGCCCGGTACTGTCGAGGCCCAGTTTGTCTCGCAGCAGTAGCAGGTGCCGGATGCGGCCCACCTCCTCCAGTCGGGTCAGCTTCTCCAGCTCCCACTGGTGCTCGAAGATGAGACTGTCGCCGCGCGGCCGCCAACCCTCCAGGTTCTCCTCGCCGCGCACATAGGTGGCGCTCGTGTCGAGCACGCGTCTCTGGCGTCGGCTGGCGCCTGTCCGCACCGACCGGTCGTCACCGGCACGGCCATCGTCGGCACGGCGGCTGGGGTGCTTGCGTCCAGAGGCGCAACAAAGCGAACAGTGTCCCCCTCCCCCAAGATGCATTAGATTAACAATAAATTGTGTGGTTTGGACCACGACAAAGAAGAAATTTCCCAGTGCGCTTCGCCAACCGAAAGCGATCTCAGTTAGCTGATTTTTTGGGGGTCATTTTTTGGGGCTCGAGCCTCACCTCCCACATTAAGAAAATCCTCGCTGCGTCGCTGTCTACAATGACCGAGCCACTTTTCCCATGCTGCATCGAAATTAGAGCACTTACCCGAAGATTAAATTTCAGACACCTATTGCTGTGCTGTAAATATTAGTTGAGGACATTGTCGAATCCACAAAGTAAGACAATAGCTCGGCAACTGGGTACGTGAGGTCTCAAATGGGCTGAGCACAGGGATGTAAGTGTCTGTGGCTATGGATTAGGAATCTAGTCCATATGGCACGCTAGATCGAAAGTGGAAAGAGCAAAAAAAACTGCATGTGGAAATGACATGCCATGTGTGATGGAAAATAATGTGGATATGGTATAATGAGGAACTACAATTTGCAGGATATGCAGAGCTGCAAATGGCGGCGATGACGTTCCCCGAGGCGAAGTAAATATGGCATGATAAGAAACAACAACCTACGGTATAGCACGACAACCTCAACGAAACGCGCGTCGATCGAGCTGTGTGCCATTTTCTACCAGATATAACGTTGTGCAACATCCACCATCACAATCTGGATTACCGAAAAGAAGAGAAAAAGTCCATGGTATCCACATGAACGTACTATTTCTGTGTGTTCGTATATATATATACATATATATATATATATATAGATATATATATATATATATATATATGCATATATGTATAATATATATATATATATATATATATATATATATATATATATATATATATATATATATATATATATATATATATATATATATATATATATATATATATATATATATATGTATAATATATAATATATATATATATATATATATATATATATATATATATATATATATATATATATATATATATATATATATATATATATATATATATATATATATATATATATATATATATATATATATATATATATATATATATATATATATATATATATATATATATATATATATATATATATATATATATATATATATATATATATATATAAACGACAACGTCATTTACAGAATGGTACAGCATAGCGAAAACTATGAGCGTGATGGCGTGGAATTTGAAGGTTTTGCATTATTTATTTATTTATTTATGCCTTGCCATTGGTGCATTGTTGCATTACCATTTATGCATTGTTCTTCAATGCTTGTTCTTGCCGTGAATTTATTCGCTGATGATTGGTTAGTTTAGCCTATGTGTTAGGTGCCTTGCAGGCAGTACCAAATGTTATCAAAATCAATAAATAACTGAGGTGGCAATCAGAAAATCAATTCAATCCACTTCTCGCTATAATCTTCGTAAAATTGCCGCCCTAGCAATGAGAAGTGATCGTCTAAGCTTGCTTATGACATCAAGCTGGTAGGAATGACTAGCAGTAGTGATGAATTTAGCTATATTCAGCTAGACTTGGAGGACATAAAAGTGGGTTGATCAATGAGACATCTCTAGGATGTGCTTAGCACCAGTCCCGCCAACTCGCTGCAATCGAGAGGCCAACGGGAAGCCTCTTGTGGTCGAGAAAGCAGTAAGACATTTGTTTGTTTTGGCACTTAGGTATTTATCCACATATTACTTGTTTACACCCTGGTATGGCTCAAGTTCTTAGCAAAAAAAGAAGATTATTGCTATTGCGTTTTGCGTAAATGATGCACCATGTCAAGAACAAACAAGACATCAATATGAAATCATGTTTCGCATTCCCAATCCATACTAAGAAAGTAAAAAGCAATAGGAGGCCTTAACACGATGGAGGCCACTTTAGCGTGGAGCAGGGAGCCCCCTTTGAACCTTGCCCCTCCTAGAATAATTTGGTAGCGACGCCACTGCCTGGGCTGCCTGCTGGGCTGGCTGGGCCACCCCGTCCGTCAGCCTGTGGTCGGGAACCTGGGCTACCGGCTGGATTGTCTGGACTATCCCTATCCCTCAGCCTGCGGCCGGATACCTGGGCTACCTGCTGAGCTGCCTGAGCCATCCCCGTCCCTCAGCCTGCGGCCGGATACCTGGGCTACCTGCTGAGCTGCCTGAGCCATCCCCGTCCCTCAGCCTGCGGCCGGATACCTGGGCTACCTGCTGAGCTGCCTGAGCCATCCCCGTCCCTCAGCCTGCGGCCGGATACCTGGGCTACCTGCTGAGCTGCCTGAGCCATCCCCGTCCCTCAGCCTGCGGCCGGATACCTGGGCTACCTGCAGCGTCAGCGGCGCGGCGGAGGCTCAGCTCGTAGATGGCCGTCAGTCGGCTGGTGTCGACGCTTCCCAGCAGACTGCCCAGCAGCAGGTGACGGAAGGTGCGAGGAGCCGTGCGCGCGTGTCGACTGTACACGGTCATACACAGGTCCTTGGTGATGATGGCCGGCTGTGTGCAGGTGGACAGCTGCCGGACACGCGGTGTCAGGACGGCATGTCGGGGCGCAGCTGCAGAGCATAGGTCTTTACAAAATGTAGTCCCTTATCTGGGGGTTTTAGTACGGCGCACATTCACACAGACACACAGATACACTATGGACACGACAGAGGTCCCGCTTTCGGCACCCTTGTGGGACAGTCCTGCTCACGCGCTTGTTCTCATGTTATCCACCGTACACGTTGCGCACACGGTGGGAAACGCAAATGTATCAGGCCTGGCGAACAGGGGTCTGCTGCCGTGACACGAAGCAAAACCGTGCCCTCGGGGAGAGCCACCGGACCGAAGGATCTGTTTAAAGGCCGGTCATGTCCGTGAATTGAACCCGATACCGCGGGCGCTGGTCGGTCAGCGTTACTGTATGTCGCGGCGAACACTCCCCAGCTACTGCCATCTTCTGGCCAGGAGCCGGCCGAGGAAAAGTCTGCCCGGGGTCAGACTTAACCAAGGGCTTTCCACACCCGAACAGTCGCATTGAAAGACTGCGCAACCGAGGTGGTGTTTGAGAGAAGAGGTGTCACCACCAGAGCAGCCTGCCGGAACGGAGTTGGAGACCAGAGGTATCAGAGCAGTGTGGGAGAGGCAGGGCTGGATAGGGTAGGTGCCAGAGCAGAGTGTGGAAAGAGGCAGGGCTGGAGATGATAAATCTTAGAGAAGCGTTTGGAGGGGAGTAGAGCTAGAGAACAGAGGTGCTAGGGCAGCGTGTTGGGGCGGCGCTGGAAATAAATAATGTAGAGGTTTGTAGAGAGTTGTAGACGTTGTAAAGAGTTAATGTAGCGGAGGGAGGTGAGAAATGACACAAGGAGTTGAAGAGAGATCACGGAGAGAAGGCGAGGTGTAAGTGAAAGGGAAAGACCGTCAAAGGGCGGGGAGGTGTCTGAGAGGGAAGGATGGCTGTTGGGGAGAGAAGGAGAGATATCAGGACCAGGGGAGAGGTGTCAGATAGAGGAGGTATGCGAAGGAGAAGGGGTTGCAGGGCCACAGAAAGGGGCTTCATCAGCAAGGACAGATATATAATAGGCACCGAAAAATGTGAGATGAACAGGGTAGTAGGTAATAATAAAAATGCTCAATAATGTAGACGTGCTTAATGTTGGTAAGTCATTGGACTAAATTTTGCTCGAAACTGTGTGTTCAGGAGAGCTGAAGGGAGTACAGCTACACGTGTGTATATGTATATATATATATATATATATATATGCATATATATATATATATATAGATATATATATATATATAAATATATATATATATATATATATATATATATATATATATATATATATAGATATATATATATATATATATATATATATATATATATATATATATATATATATATATATATATATATATATATATATATATATATATATATATATATATATGTATATATCGGGGGCACCAACAACTGGTGACTTTGGAGAATGGCTGGTAGATTTGAGAATTGGGGATCGGGAGAAGCTATCTAATTAGAGAACCAGTTATCGTAAAAACTAGGAAAATATAGACTATCACTGCCAGGCAAATTGAGACTTGCCTACAAAGTCCAATAACTAGGTTCGCAATGTGCATACAATTGCATATGAAATGTTCTGTAAGGGAAGGAGAGACACACATATACCGTTAGATGGAGGTGGCGTAGTTGGTAAGAGGTTACCGATCAAGGCGCAATTGGCTACGTTCAGATTGGAAGAATCTCTGTCGCATCTCAGCACTGGTGCAGCTGATTAACACGCGCCCTGGACGGCCTCCGAAAATCACGCGCACTGGAGTGGGGTGGGGGGCAGAATCCGCCCGCCCCCTACGATCTCGGCTTCTATTATAGCTAGGGTAACGACATGTTCAGGGTAGATGGGCATGGTAGTGACCTATATTGTGTGCAAATTTTATGACCTTACGTCAATATCTTCAAGGACAAATGAGGTCGCATATATCATATTTGGTTTGTTTTGCGTGGCTTGGATTCACATGGTTATGGATCGCTGCGATTGTGTTTAAATGCTCCAAAACGGGCATCAATGATGTTTTGGACAAACCTAATGATGCAATATAGATGATAAATCCGGAAGTTGTACTCAGGTCAGCTATATATCAGCACTGTATCGGGTCAGTTACTGGTTCCAGTTACCGGAACCGGGCCGCCCGCCGGACCGGCGGGCGTTCCGGCGCAATCAGCTTCACGAAGAAAGGGCTGAAGTACATGAATGAAGTATGGAAACGCTTAGGTTCACAATGACAAAAACAGAAGTTTTCAGTACGGAGTAACATGCAAAATGACATGAAACGCATGACTGTCATTTGCATTTATGACAACCTTCTAGTTGAACAAGTTTGGTTTCATTGGCCTGTAATGAACTTTACCTGAGTTGACCTCGGTGACCCGGCATGATCTTGAAACAATATAGCATAATGATATACATCAAACAAGTCGCTAGTATTGCCATGAACACTTCCCTTTTGCCGATACACCGATACAGTGCCGATACGCCGATACGCCGATGCCGATACAGTGCATCAGCGCCGATTTTTGTGGTCTGACGCTACGAAATGTTTTGACTTTAACTGCCTCTAACTTGACACATATTTTCGTTTTTATTGTTTTATGCGACGCGCCGGACATTTCTAAGCAGGTACACCAAACACGACCTATATTGACCGGTAAAATCTGGAGTTCTTTACGAAAATCGGAGGGGTGGGCGGATTTCGCCCCCCTCTCCAGTGCGCGTGTTAAACAATCAAACACAGGCCACGTCTTGCATGCTTCTCAGCCATATACTACACCAAAAATTGCTAGATGGGAACCAAATATTTTCACATAGCAACAAAAATAGCTTACTTCCAAGCAAGACGAGATAGTGAAGTAAGTCATCACCTACTTCCACGCAACACGAGATGCTGATATAAGCCAACTCACTTCCACAGGAGAGACAGACCAGCTTATACAAGGTATGCGGTGGATAGTAGGACAGATCGGCCTACCTCCAGATAGGTGGAGAGTTAGGTACACCAGCTTATACCAGGGCCTACTCTTGCATGTTAACTAGGTGGGATGCTTCCCACATAGTGCCGTGAAATCCCACCTGGTGGAGTAAAACAAATCCCACCTAGTCAAAGGGATCTTCAATGGAGAAACCAACCAAAAACAAATCCTAGTATGGTTCCGGTAGCGGAAGTGATCTCTCCTTGGAACGGTGCATTTTTATCACGACAAAAAATGGTAGCATTTTGGCAGCACCTATGTTGAAGTCAACGCGACAAGGAAGGCTCAAATGTGAAATGTTTCGGTGAAAAATGCATGCTGTAAAGCCAACAATTGGGTCCATGAATGGTGGTATCACACAAAACATGACCTTGTAGACTTTTACGCAAAGCACAGGAGCGGGCAATGCGAGCAAGGCCGCATGACAAGAGTGACCAGAGATAGATATTCCTTTGCGGTCTTTTCTTTGATGTTGCTAAGATGAAGGGACAGATGAAGCTGTCTTTGCCTTTGCAAAAAAGGGCAAGGTGTGTAACGTGGTGGAATGTTGATCGGTTCTTCCTTCCCCAGGCAACACTACCCCCTTTCCCCGGGAAAATGCTGCAGCTGCCACCCCCTCGCAACCCTCACCAAGAGTTTGTGGGGCCCCAAAGAATCACACCGGGGTTTGGAGACAAAAAAATCCGCCGGACCCCGACAAATCCCGCTGGGGCCCACAAAATGCACACTGGGACCCCATGAAGAACGCATTGAGGGCCCAAAAAGTCACGTCGGGCCCCTGAAAATGTTGCCGGGGCACGATGCTCGCACTGAGGCTCCTGAAAATCATATTGGGGCCTCAAAAATCGCTCAGTGACCACTAAGAAGGACCCCGGGGTCTCTGAATTGTGGGACCGGGGCCCCCCAAAACGTCGCGCCGATCTACTGAAAATCACGCTGGGGACCTCAAAAGGTCGGGCCGGCGCCCCCGAAATAGCGCCAGAACCCAAAAGTCTGACCGTGGCCCCTGGAAATCGCGTTGGGTGTCGAGTCGAGGCCGCTAAAGCTCAGGCTAGGGATCCCAACAAATGACGCCTGGGCCAACAAAATAGCACTGAGACACGAAGTCGCATCGAAGCCCTTGAGAATCACAATGGTGGCCCAAAAGGTCGCGTCGGTGCTCCAAAAGTCGCAGCTGCGTCCCAAAAATCAATTTTTACCAGGAATGTCACTCTGCGGCCTCTCAAATCACTTCAATGACTCCCCAAAATGCCATCGGACCCCGGAAAAGAAACGTGCCGAGCCACCGAAAAATCGCACCGGGAGCCCGGAGAATCATATCGGTTTCAAAAACATCACACAAGGGGCTTATAAAAATATAGAACTCTACCCTCGAAAATCACACCACTGCTCGATCGAACCGACTCGAGCACTGGAATATTAAGCACAGGTCCCGAAAGGAAATTCTGCGATGGGTCCTTCTACTCTCAAGGGTGGCTCGGTTGAAAAAGCTCGTTGAACAGCCGCAGTGGCATACCAAAAGGGAAATGTCCCCATTAATCCTGAGAGGAATGGGCTCCCAAGAATCGTGCCGGGTTTCCAAAAAATCGCGCTGGGGCCCAAACACTCGCATCGGGGCCATCAGATTTCGCGTAAGCGCCTCCAAATAAATGAAGCGGGCCCCAGAAAACAAGCGCCGGGCTGGAAAATTTGCACAGGGGCCCGTCAAAATCGCGCTGAGACCCCAACTAAATACGAGCCCCGCGAACTTCCAGCGAACCCCTCCCGAAATGCCGCACCAGGGATACAAAATTTCCGTCGGTATTCCCAAAAATTTGCATCGGGGCATTAAATACTCCCGTCGTGGCGGCAATTGGCGTTGAAGTCCCTAAATAAACACAACGTGGCCAAAAAAATGGCATTGGACCCCAAATAGATAAAGCCGGAGCCCCCAATATGAGAAGGAATATAAAAAATAAATGTCCGAGCCATGATAATGGCTCTGGAGCCCCAAACATAGCACATTCAAAAATCGCGTACGGCCCCGAAAGAACGTACCGGAACTCGAAAAATCGCGGCGGGAGACAAAAATATGATGCCGCGTATCCGAAAAAAATTAGGCCGTGATTTCGACATTTAATTTTTTTCAAGAGCTCTCCAAAAATCGTGTCCAGTGCAGAAAACTGGCGTCGGGTCCCCAGAACCACGCGCCTGGGCCCGACAAGTTGCACCAGGTCCCCAAAGTCGTGCTGGGGCCCTATGAATGTGCATCAGGAGCCCAAAGAAGCACAGCAGGATGCTAAGAGCATATCGGGAGGACGAAAAAGCATCGGGCCCTGCAAAGCGCACCGAGTCTCGCAAAAAGCGACAGGGCCTTCAAACATGTGTTACATCCCTAAATAAACACACTGGGAGCTCTTAAAAAACGCACCGGTGGCCCTCAAAGCACACCGGGGTTCAAGCACTCATGATACCGCATGAGGGGTTCAAAAACAGGCTGGGGCTCACAAGAAGCGACATGGTCCTAAAAAGAACAGATTAGGCCAGGCACTAACTAAACACATCGGCGTATTCGAAAACGCGCCGGGACCTAACACAATCCATCGGTGCACAAACAAAACCATAACAAGAACCGGGGTGTGAACAATGTGCCGCGTCCCTAACAAAACTTGGCTGGAGCCCTAAAACACATATGTAGACGAAGAAAAACCCAGCGGGTCGAAAAAAAGAACATCGAGCCAGGGACTTGGCCCGGTATCCAATCTTCGAGCATATTTAATCAAAGAGATGAAATGCATCAAAGCTCAGTGGGTATGCGGATTTCTTAACCACCAGAAAATGTGGGAAGAAGAGAACTAGTCATCGAATTGAATAAATATAATTTTACCAGCGAACCCCTATGCAAGGCATTTCATCACGTGAAATGTGGCGCAAGACATATCATATGGTAGCAAAACATAGGAGGCCTAGCAGAAACCATAGAATCGCACGAAGTGTGGTGAATGCGCCAAATGCGAAGCCGAGTCTACACGCGCACGAACCTTGGCGTGGTGGCGACCGGGCGCTACGAACTGGAATGCCTGAAATTGGAAGTTAATATTTTTAAGTGATTTGCGCGGGTGTAGTTTCAGCAGTCTCAGGTGACATCAAGGTATGCTAAAAGAAAAACCTTTGAACAAGATGGGGGAGATAGGATTGAAATCCGGTGACTCAAAAACGTTGGTGATGGTTTAGGCCACCTCTAGAGTAAAATTAAGTTGGTCACCGATGGATTATTTTTTTTTAATTAAGTACGTGCCACTTTGAAAAATATTGGTCGAAATTCAGTGTCTTTAGACCAGAAATGGTGGTAAGCTGGGCACCCTCCAAATCCGTTTGCATTCTCTCATAACGCAAACCCTAGGTACGCCACTGGGGCGGGGGCCCCGGGCGGGGGCCCCGGGCGGTAGGGTTGGGTCCGCGCCGAAAGTCCATCCCCCTCCCCCGACCGGTGGGCTAGATCCGTCTGTGACGCCATATTGTACTGATTAGGTATGAGTGAGTAATCCCACCTGGTGAAAATTCCTTAGAGGAGGCCCTGGCTTATACAAGGTATGAGGTGGATAGTAGGACAGATCAGCCTACCTCCAGATAGGCGGAGAGAGTCAGGTACACCAGCTTATTCCATGGATGCGGTGGGTATTAGGACAGATCAGCCTACTTCCAGATAGGCGGAGAGAGTCAGGTGCACTAGCTTATACAAGGTATGCGGTGGATATTAGGACAGATCAGCCTACCTCCAGATAGCTGGAGAGTTAGGTGCACCAGCACATACAAGGTATGTGGTGGATAGTAGAACAGATCGGCCTACCTCCAGATAGGCGGAGAGAGTCAAGTACACCAGCTTATACAACGTATGTGGTGGATAGTAGGACAGATCAGCCTACCTCCAGATAGGCGGAGAGAGTCAGGTGCACTAGCTTATACAAGGTATGCGGTGGATATTAGGACAGATCAGCCCACCTCCAGATAGGCAGAGAGAGTCAGGTACACCAGTTCCCCATAAGGTGTGACGCGATTCAACAGGGCCGAGTTGTGAAGAGACGAATCCCAAGCAGCTTCGAAGCGTAGTATTGTCCTCGAATCTCCTACAACACAGCCGTGTCAAACAGACCAAGCGCTGTATATACACCGAAGACAACTTGCTTTACTCTGCTGTTTTCTTCGATCGTCCTTGATGAACACGCAGTAATGCACATTTACTACTTTGGCATCGTCAGCATCATACCCATACCTTGTCAAAGTAACCAGTACAGGTAAGTTTAAGTTGCATGCAGATATCATATGTCTACATACCCTAGATGATGCACACATGCAATCATAAATGCATACAGTATGTACATAGCTTGTCAACATCTAGGTTTCAAAACATTACACAATTGCCATGAGCAACGTTTAAATTAAATCAAATAAAGTTATCTCATGGGATTAGGTATAGACAGACAAATATTTCTTCTGATTGTTAAGATACCGTTAAATGCTTACCAATTTAACATGGGCTATCTCTCTCTCTCTCTCTCTCTCTCTCTCTCTCTCTCTCTCTCTCTCTCTCTCTCTCTCTCTCTCTCTCTCTCTCTCTCTCTCTCTCTCTCTCTCTCTCTCTCTCTCTCTCTCTCCGTCCCATTCCCTTCATCCACCTCCCTCCCTCCCATGGCAGCACCTCTAAACATGGAAGGCATCTCTAATATTGACTTGTTAAAGGTTCCCTCCAAGGAATAATGCAAGTAGTACTGTGAGAGTTGGATATACTCCTTCAGTCTTTCATCATGCTCCAGGTACTTCCGGAAAAGAGTACAGGGAGAGACAGAGAGAATGAGACATGGGGAAGGAGGAGAGAGGCGAGAGAAGGAGACGGCTGCACTAACCTGCATACTCGAGGTATTCTCCGGGGAAGAGTCCGAGAGAGAGTACCGTAGTATCACTTTCATCATCGTCGTCGAACTCTGGGGTATTTCTCACGCGTCCTGGGGGTACCAGAACAATTGTCGGTTCTGCATGTGCCATGGTGGTTAGAAAGGATCTAGCTGCCAGTTCCACGCGCTGTGATGGTCAGAAAGGCATTCATCTGTTCGCAGTGCCCTACAGGTGAGGATGAGAGCCTCCAGTTCCGCATACGATCTGAAGGTCAGAAGGGACATCGATGGCTCTGTATATGTCATACAGGTAATGGATGGAGTTACCAGTTCCGCACGTGCCATGGTGGTGAATTACCAATGCCGCATGTGTCCTGGTAGTGGGTTATCAGTACCGCATATGCCATGGTAGTGAATTGTCAGCACAGCATGTGCCATGGTAGGAAGTTAGCAGTACCGCACATACCATGGTAGTGAGTTGTCAGTACCGCATGTACCATGGTAGTGAGTTACGATGCTACCGTTCTATCTTCCTGTCATACAATTGACCTACCCCGTTGAAGCCCTTCTCCAGATTTCAGATGACAAGCGGCAGCCAGGTTCTCACCTACTACCAGCTCGCGCACGTCCTGCCAGTTCAGATGACAAGCGGCAGCCAGGTTCTCACCTACTACCAGCTCGCGCACGTCCTGCCAGTTGATGTCTGCCGATGGTTCGTGGACGACGGTGATACGGATGCGCCTCTGCAGGCCCTGGTGCAGCAGGAACTGACTGCGGGTGGGCAGGTCGTCGCAGTGGTCCACCACCGCTGGCACGTACTCGCCGTTCGGAGCTGTCGATGGTGCAACGGGTCACCACGTGCTCAGGCAGCAATGACAGTGTTCCACCGGGCAGCTCCGGAGTGCTACACGTACAGGAGTGCCACCACGTGCTCAGGCAGCAATGACAGTGTTCCACCGGGCAGCTCCGGAGTGCTGCACGTACAGGAGTGCCACCACGTGCTTAGTAGTATAACTGATAGTGTTCCACCGGGCAGCTCCGGAGTGCTACACGTACAGGGGTGCCACCACGTGCTCAGTAGTAGAACTGATAGTGTTCCACCGGGCAGCTCAGGAGTGCTACACGTACAGGAGTGGCACCACGTGCTCAGTAGTAGAACTGGTAGTGTTCCACCGGGCAGCTCCGGAGTGCTACACGTACAGGAGTGCCACCACGTGCTCAGTAGTAGAGCTGATAGTGTTCCACCGGGCAGCTCCGGAGTGCTACACGTACAGTAGTTCCACCACCACCACGTACGCAGTAGCAGTGCTGACAGTGTTTCACCGGGCAGCTCAAGAATGATACACGTACACGAGTGTCACCACGTACTCAGTAACAGTACTGAGTGTTTCATCGGGCAGCTCCGGAGTACTACACGTACATGAGTGTCACGACGTACTTAGTAGCAGTACTGACAGTGTTCAACCGGGAAACTCGTGAGTGCTACTCGTACACGCCAATGATCATAATTAGTAATTACGCTCATTGTTGTGCACTATGCCAAATCGAGCTTGAAATCATATTAGACCATGAATTATTTTGGAACAGTTCCACCGCTGTCGGTATTCCAGCAGTGTTCTGGGAGGCTTTGATGTTCTCCGGTTTGTTACATTGTCAGCGAGCAAAACCAAATTAACTGGTAACAAGACGAATAGAAGACAGCTACAGTGCGGCACAAAATACTGACACCTACAATACAATCAGATTTCGTCATTGAAACAAGCAGAACGGATAGTGAACTCAAACGGAATATTACTGGAACGATCCATCCTCTGCAAAATGTTCACGTAAACATGCTCTTCCTGACAAGAACAAACCTGCGCCACTTGCAAAGGTTGTTGGGGGCTACCAGGCATCACAATGTGGCTGGAGTGTGGTCCAAGTAATTTAACCTAAGTGGAACGCAAAGATGCCACGCCACGAAGACAAAAACCGAGGTTCACAGAGATTAAACAACGGTCAAATGTGACTACCCAGCTAGGCGAATTAATTAAGACCTCTCAGTTATTCCATTAAGACAAATGTCACGTAGCTTTGCAGTAATGCCAGATATTATTTGACACACTGGAAATGGCAGTAACGGCTGCAACAAGAGCCAAGCCAATCAGCTGGTGCTTCGGATATGGGTGACCATGTGCCTACAGAGCAGTAGGAACACGCACCAAAAGCACCATATTCCATGGATTCCATCGCAATTTTTCCTTTCGACCAATTGGCCAGTGCCTTCACTCGCTTCACAGTGCGAAGCGTCACTCGCCCTGCTCGTCAGCTCATGCTGGAGGTCAAGCTGGTGGGGATGGAGCGAGGCGCGACCACTGACCGAGCTCGCAGATCTCGAACCAGACGAGGATGTCGTGACGCGCGTGTACGCGTGACGAGCACGGCTGGTGCGGCAGGCCGAACCTTGGCGACCGCACAGGCTGGCTGATGGGGATGGCGGGCGGCTGTAGACGCCGTGGTGGCGGCCGTCTGCGTCACGCGCCACACGCCGCGTCAACCGTCTGCAGCGCCATCCTCAGGCTCATTGTACCACAGATTATTATTTGCCACGTTCTATGCTGCCAACTTATCCTAGCCTGACTTGACAGCCCTTGCATGCAAACAGAATTCACGTGCTTTGACAGTTGGTTTGTGGCATTCATCGCAGGATTGTTATTCAACTATCTGTGGTAGAATTGAATTAGGATGTATATTCAACGATCTGTGGTAGAATTGAATTGACGATAAAAACATTCAGTAATCACATGCCATGCGTTACAAAAAGTTTCACACGTCACACCACATTCATAGAAGGACATCAACGTCTCTCTCGGCTTCACATATATTAGCCAGAAGGTCCAACCATTACTCCACCTTCTTCTTCTGCCCCTGACAAGTTGCTGCCGTGTGGTCGGGAATGGGGGGCTGACCTATGAGATGGTTTTATGTATCAATGTGATCGAATGTGTCTGATGTCAATCAGGTCTGATGTCAAATTTTTTATGTCGTTTTTGTTCTTGATTTTGAGTTTTGCATATTTGTCCATTAGGCCTAAGATCAAAGCCTCTGGCTAAAGTAAACACTTTTTATGAGGGCAAGGTGACTTAAAACGTTTCTCGGTCCGCCTTACCCATTAACAAAAAAAAGGGAAAAATCAAGACAAGTGAAAACGTAAAATTTTGAAAATTAAGAAAGCAAAGTGTTCAGTTTTGAGTGAGCAAACGATACGTGGCCATGATCGACTTCAACTTCCTTTTCTGATTTCATATAATTCGTGTTTTAAACTCCAAAAATGAACTTACCATAGCCAAAAGAAATTATGCCAGTCGTGATTACATAGACACCCTAGTGACGTCACTTTTTGGGGGGACAAAACTTTGGGGTGGTTTCTGGCCCTACTCGTCGAGAGCTTCCCGATGACAGCACTTTCGTTTTCGTTCAACGCTTCGTTTCGAAATTAGAGGGGGTATTAAAAGCCCCTCCCCAAACGGGGTGTAAGGATTTGATCGGAAAGACGACGAGGGTTAAAGATGCTCCTGTGGCTCTTCATTTAGCATACTACATAAATTTCCTCCATGGTCCTACCAGCCGCTGGACCACGGACCGCCTTAGGGTTGAAGGAAGGATTATGACCTCGCCACCTCCCCCCCCCTCTTGATCTGTATCAGGGTAGACTGACCCGCAGCCGTCCTGTTTGGCATCGTCGTGTAGTGGGTGGTGCTGATAGTGACCGAACACCTCCAGCATCAGGGGCTCCGTCTTCAGGTACTCGATGAAGGACTTGGTCACTGTCACCGTAATCTGGAGAACATGCGCTACGTGATCTGGGGACCTCACGTCAAGTGATCTTAGGAGCACAAGCCACGTTAGCTGAGGAGCTCACGTCACTTGACCTTGGGAGCTCGCGTCGCGTAATGGGGAAACTAACGTCTCATGATCTGGAGAATTCATTTTCCCCGATTTGGGAATCTCGCGCCAAATATTCTTGAGAACACAAGCCACATCACACTACACACATCGCTTGTGATGTGAGAAATACAAAGGTTACCACGAACTTCGGCCAAAACAGACCGTAACCGATACATTAAGATACATACAACAGTACAACATGGATGTACTGCATGTTGTATGCATGCAGTACTAGAGCGAGTCATACTCCGGTGTCAACATAAATCTGAAGGACATTCTACCATGAGGGGTGTCTAAGTGATGTAGTTTTCGTGAGGAATTAAAATATGAGTTTCTTTCTTGAATAGGATGACCATAACCTACATCATTCATGCATTTCTAACTCGCAAATTTTACCCTTTCGAACCTTTCTTAAGATATTAAAAAATATAAGGGAAATCATACATAAAGGTAAATCAAGTTTACATCTTTGTTAACAAGTGAACTGCATGTACATCACTGGATACAATTGCAAGTAACAATTCGTGACTTCCTGAACTTTGTCAGGTTGCACAAGTCCTGCATTGACTCATTCTTGGACATCAGCCTCCTGCTGGTCTCCTGAGCCTGATCCACCCATCCCTCTTTTCCCGTGAGAAGTACTTGGCAAAAGCATCAGTCACCATTTTAACAACTCTCTCAATAAGTTGTGTGTGGCAAGGCCAGCCGAGCACCTACATGGGGTATTGATTAAGTTCTTCGCCTCCGAGGTGCTTAGGGAGCAAATGAGAGGTGGCTTGGAAACAAAATCTGACCAGCTGGTCAAGTCACCAATGCCGAAAGCATCCCGGTTGACGTCCGGTGTCCTTCTAGTTCTGACATAGGAGTCCCCTAGCCGAGTGTCTGGTTCCTCTTCTCCCCTGATGCTGATTCTCTCCATCCCCTCAACCCTCTCCGTTTGATCTTCAGAGCACAGCAGTGTTTGGATTATGGCTTCACTGCGGGCATGCCAAGCAGATACTCTCACAGTCGGCATCATAAGGTCCAGCATCTCCTTCCCTTGGGACTTGAGGCAGTCCAACTGAAACAGGATGTGCCCAGGTCCTTCGATCCAGGATTGCTTCACCTTCACAGTGAGTCAACATGGATATTGCAGTCCAATGCTGAATTTCATAATGAATCGCAGTTTATTGAAGTTCTTTCCTTTAAGTCCAGGCTTTCACACCCAGAGCCTGAGAAGTCTGCTCGCTGAAGTGCACCAACGTCTGTGGTTTATTGGTCCAATCTCCAACAGGGCCAACCGTGCAGGAAGCACTCCATCCCTGACAGCACAGACAATCTTAGAGCCATAGTTTTGATCAGTTGAGAGATCTTCAATGACCTTGTTAGGCAGCTTGATCAGTGAAGGGCCCACAGAGATCCGGGGAAGTCTGGATTGATATCCAAGTATGCAGCAGAATCAAGGAGATTTCCTATTGGCTCGGAAAAGGTGTTATTTGACAGAGTAGGACCAGAGTATTGATAAGGTCAACAACGAGACGGCGCACGAGAAGCTTAACAGTGTGCAGGCTGCACACCGACCAGATCAGGCTTCTCCCCAGGTGCAGCTCCAGCTTCCGCATTACTTCAGCATTCACATCAGTGTTCACATTTGTTGAGTCTCCTCCAATGGCCCAAAATGTTTTCAGGGACAACTTCAGTCTCCAATGACCTTGAGCCTCCAATGACCCAAAAGAACTAAACTTCAGGGACTAAGTCCACTTCGGTACCACTTCTCTCCAATCCCAGGTCCCGATCACCATTTGCCAAAATATCTCAACATCCTTCCTGGCTGTTTTCTCTGTTGTTGCAACATTTTATCCTTGATACTTCTCCTTTTATCTGCCTTCTTTTCCATATCATGCCTTTCCAATGTCCTCACCTCTCTCTTGTGCTCTGGCAGATCATGGCTTCCCATCTGATGGGATCCTTTACTTCCAAGCCTTCTCTTTCTGTCCCTTGATGAAAGCAAAATCTTTCACAGGAACTTTTCTCTCTGCTACAGGAACAGTTAATGTGGGCTTGGATGGCACAGCCCTCACAGCCCTCACAGCCTTCCCCCCACCCCCACACAACTGATAATTTGACACTTGCAAGTCAAAATATCAAATAACATGTCTAACTCGACTACGAACCTCTCTTTGGCATCAAGTTTGCCCTTGCCAAGAGAACACTACACTGCCGAATTCCAGACCTCATTGAGCTTGGACATGATGATCACCTTTTCATTGATAACAGGTGGCTTGAAAAGAGCATTAGCTTTGCTCCACTGACATCTCAGACCAGGGTGGATGTCCCTCACCACCTGGTCTACTGGGTAGTTCCTCATGCCATCTTCACCCTCAAGTGTCTCCCTCAAGTAGATGCCATACCACAGGATGTCCCTCCCAGTTGGCGGTTCAGACACCAACAGCTTCCGCCCTTTGTCGAAAAGATTACTCGGAAGAGAACTTGATGTCTTCCTTGTTCCGACTTGAGCATTTATTAACTAGTCAATAGCTCAATACAAGATAACATGAAATGCCAATGAAATTCGCACTTAGTCCGTCCCTTCCCTCCTGGAACAAAATCTCGCACTGGACTCCCCCTTCCTAAACCACAGACTATAAAGAGCGACGCATAGTGACGTCACTTGAGCATTGTGCCACAGATATCCCCCCACCACGTAGAATTTGTTCGCCAAGAATTCATGAGCCTGAGAGCGTTGCCTGCGTCAATTTTTTAAAATCGAATAGGCTAAGTCACTTAGGTTTGGATTTTCACTAAATAAACCTCCTCAAAACATCCGTATTATTATAATTACTGAGCTAGGTGGGACAAGAAATCAACTTGAATTTATCCGGGAAACATAGCAAGATAATCCTAAATTTTACGAATGTTCAACTGCAAATTGATGTAGGTTAGGGTTATCAGAATACAAAATCAACGTCAGGCTTGTGTTCTACACACCAAACTACATTATTTGAACACCAATAGTAATTGATTTACACAACAACAACAAAAACGGACTATGACCTACCCTAATGCGGTACTGTAGATAAATTACGTTCTTTCAGTACAATTCGGAGGGCTGCACGCCATCGTCAGTACTCCGTGCCAGACGTGTACTGCGCCATCAGCACCACTGCCACCACACTACCACCACACTACCGCCACACTACCGTCACACTACTGTTACACTACCACCACACTGCTGTTACACTATCGCCACACTACCGCTACACTACCGCCACACTACCGCCACACTACCGCTACATTACCGCCACTGCGCTGGCGGTGAGGAGCCCGCTGTTGGTTGTGTCTGGCTCACATTTTGCGTGTAGTAGAAGCCGACCTGGGATGCACCACAGTTCTTGATCGGCTCGGTTGAGAACGCTTCGTCGTCTCGGTGGCGGAAACTGAGAAGCATCACGTCGGGTGACAATACACGCTTCAAAAAAAGATTTGTACCGTCTTTGCTTCCGTCGATTGTCATTATCAACATGAGCTTAGCCCCTCCCACATAACCTGGCCAAAAATTATCCGTCGTCTCCGCTGGTTGAAATATCTATAACGAGAGACCCGTGCCATTGAAGTAGTGCCTTTGCATAATTACTTTGGATTCCGAAGGAGACATCGCAGCCGCCATCAGTGACAGGTATTTCCGCAGCTCTCTCTCTCTCTCTCTCTCTCTCTCTCTCTCTCTCTCTCTCTCTCTCTCTCTCTCTCTCTCTCTCTCTCTCTCTCTCTCTCTCTCTCTCTCTCTCTCTCTCTCTCTCTCTCTCTCTCTCTCTCTCTCTCTCTCTCTCTCTCTCTCTCTCTCTCTCTCTCTCTCTCTCTCTCTCTCTCTCTCTCTCTCGCTCTTATATATATACAGAACGAAGATACTTGTCCAATATTTCAATGGATTGTACATGGACTCGTGGAACTGCTCCAGCACGCTTCAACAGGTCGATCGCCTAAGACGTGTCACGGGCTACAGGCCAAGTTCCAGCATAATGACCGCACTGGTTGATGCCCTGCACCATGTAGACATATACACGTGACATTGATAATTTAACTAAATTGACAGAAAGCGTTATACCTTATCAAAATTCAAGCACCATACTTGAACTTGCTTCCATCCCACACTTCGACTAACTTGAACTGGCAGAAGATGTCCGAGTAGTCTCCCTGGATGTCGATACCCTGCAGAACGCTGACCTTGAAGGTCAACTCGCACCCGAGCGTCAGGTGAGCGGGCAGCGGGCCATCCCGACTGTTCTCCGACTTTGTCACGTTCTTGTCGTTCTCTGAGTGTAATGGGTACTCAGAAAGTGATACGGTGTACTACAGCGTTTCCATCCAAACCTGCATGGCCCGGCTCATAGCTACGACATGTGAACCATAACCATAACCATAAGCACAGCCATAACCGTAACCATAACCATAATCACAAGCATAATCACAACCATAATCACAACCATAATCACAACCAAAACCAAAACCATAGGAATAACTATAGCCATATCAACGTACCCAGGTAACCCATGCTCGACGGAAGATCGATATCTTATCATAAAACAGGGCCATCATGACCACCGAGACCCAGACGAAGAGAGTCGTCGAAGTTCGAACGTCGGTAACTCTACCTCCTTCGACGACGAGCTGCTCGGTACGGCTGTCGGGGTTGTCGGAGGTGAGGTGCGTCTCCACAGGTGTGTCGTCAAATGTGATCCGCGCCGACTGACGCACTCCGGACGAACATTCGACGCTGTCGTCGTCTGGAACAGTACGCCATACTGCATACCATGGTGGTGTCGCCAGCCGAAACAGTACACCATGCTGCATACCATGGTGGTGTCGCCAGCCGAAACAGTACACCATGCTGTACACCATGATGATGTCGCCAGCCGAAACAGTACACCATGCTGCATACCATGGTGGTGTCGCCAGCCGAAACAGTGCACCACGAAACCCGGATGAATGCAGTCGAAGTCAAACTAACTTGCACAGCACATGCTGGATGGAGACCCTCAGGTAAGATGGCTAACTTAAACAGCACGAGCTGGATGGAGTCCTTGAAGTAAAATGACTAAATTTTCCCAGCACGGGCTGGATGGAGACCATCAGGTAAGGTGACTAACCTACTCAGCACGGGCTGGATGAGGAACATGGGTGGAGAATCGTTTTCAAAGTTGGTATGGCCGAGGCGGTGACGAAGGCAAGATTTTCCCAAGGCGTAGTCTCCCTCCCCCCATTTGTCAAAACTGTCCGAATTTACCCCACCATTTTATTTAGTTTCCACAAAACAACAATACTTAATAGATGACACGCGGTAAACCTCGGACCTATATGTGCTCTTTTCAGGCCTTCGAGGAATTTGTGTGTCCCTCGGGTGCATTACCATATACTGAGCGACATCAAACCATCTTGTGTCCCGAAAATTACAAAAGATACCATAGTAACATTTTCCACGACGAAGCACATGACACTTTGGCGTGGTTATATAGGTAGTTGATTCTCGTTTTACGCCCTTGTAGTGTTTGTGTAATTCTGTAAAACATGATTTCTTTCCTTCGCCCGAAACGCTCGAGTCGTGTTAGCCTGAGTGAGTGCCTGCTCCGCGCTCGATGCCCCACCCACCTGCGGGACTGGTCATATGTTATGGTATCATGTGCAAGCAGAGCCAGTCAGGGAGGTAGCCCCTAGGTCCCGGCCCTCCCTCTAGCAACCAAAAATACACTAGATCAAACAAGGAATTTTGACATTCTCGCCACGTAAAACCAAATATTTTCGGTGCGCTTCGAGCGCCGAAAGCGTTCTTTGTCCCTGCATTTTCTTGGGAGTCGGGCCCTCCCATTAAGAAAATCCTGACTGCATCACTGTGTGAAAGGCTGCATTGTGAAGTGATATGTGCATGAAAACTGGCCTGGTCCGACTGGATACTGCTGCCAGGTAATGGTTACTGACACCAGAAAAGGAGAGCTGTCTAATCCAGCCCCGTCTCCAATCTAGGCTGTCGTATGCCGCGAGTGCTGACTTGCTGGTTTATGGTAGAGGTGTCAACATATTTGTGCCTCAGGGAGGGATGTTACAGCCGTGGCTGTGCAACTGAGCTTTAATTATTACGCCTAACCGTCCTGGTTTCTGCTAACCTAAGGGCCTTGTGTGGCAAACTGACACAGACTCATCTTTGATTGTCTGGGGTTGGGTATTACTAAACTTACCAAACCCAACCAAATCGATCACGTGGGGTGAGGATCTGGAACGCGAATTATTCATAGAGACTGCATCTCTTCCCCCCACTGACGATTCCCTGGTTGAAGGGATCCGCTAATCGTGAAAAACTGCACAAAGCCAATTAAATGCAGCACATTCACACAAGCTTCGGGTAGATGAGGAAACTCGTAGTGAACGCACAAAATCCGATACTTGGGAATATAAGTGCAAGAACCGAGAAAAGACTGCGGGTGGGCAAAGGGGGAGGGGGTGCAGGCAAATACGGGGCCAAACACAGCAATTTGTGCAGAAGTATGTTGTCTCTTTCTGCACAAATGATGTCGGCCATAAACCATCAGCATGTTCCGTTTAATTGGCCCTCCCAAACTACTTTTGGGGGAGGGCATGTGTCACGTCCCCCTGCTCCTGGGCATATCTATGTTTCAAAAGTCCAAAGCTGTTCGGGGGGAAGCGGGGCGATCGACTTTCCAAGATAAATCCAGCTAAATGAAAAACTAAATCCAGCATCAGTCTAAGAGATGTTCTCAAGATGTTCAAAAAGATCAGAGATCAGAAAGGAAAAAGCCAAAAGCGCTAAAAATATAATCTTAGCTATGGAAACTAGGAACACTAATTATGTGGGGTGACTGAGGGCTGTAGGAAACACTTCTGTGTTCGAATTTCGTGATCTTACGTCATTTCGCCCTGGATCAAATGAGGCCAGCTATAATGCACTATGCCATTTTTCGTGCGTTTTGGCATCATTGGCATAACTAATGTGCACGTTTGGTGGTAGAAACATAGCACGGCACACAGGCGTTAGTATTATAGGTGTCGCTTGGATGTGCTTAGCATGCCTCACCGTCATTTTCCACACACCATTTCTTGCGGCACGCTCGACTTTGTACGTCAGAAACTTGCAAAATATCCAACCAATATGCATTTGTCAAACGACAAGCATCGTCTGATGTCTGAGCTATCTGAAGCATATCTGAAGCATATCTGATGTTAAACAAAGAATCACACCTGTAAGTTTCTTGGCTTATGAGATAGTTGCAAAGAATCGGAGAAAGTATCGGATCCCCGCCCCGCCCCCCCCCCACACCACCCCATTCCAGTGTACGTGCTGATCCCGTGAATGACAGGCGTCATTTCGCGCTCGTTTGCGTTTTCCAAGATTGCAATGAAGCTAAAGATGTGAAACGTGGCATACCCCAGGACTGGTTACTCAAATATGTTGTGTCAAAATTTGGACACCTGGCGAACCTAGATTAGGTCAAATGACGTCACAGAAATGCCTGACACGCATTGCAGAAACGACTGGACGATCACGGGATTCTTATAATGTTAACGACTATGTAATCCATGGATGGTCCGTGATGATATCGAGTTTATTTGCGCTGCAGTTGCACATGCTCTGTTCAAAATATCTGCGCTACCATATGCCATGTCAATAGACAATGGCGATATGGAAAACTACTAATTCGATGGAATCTATCACTCATATAGAAATGGAATTAGTGCATCTGGCATCCAACAATGCTAAATATAATTGTTGAGACTGCATTATCGTACTGTAGATGTTGTTCTAGACCATAATTGCGCATCACATTCCACGCATAGGACATGACCTAATTTGACCTCACATTTCCTCACGTGACCCATCTATGCGTTGTTTAGAATGTTCCCAGTTGAGCTTTTAAGGCATTCAATATCATTATGTAAAACATCGTCATTGTATTCAGTAACTTCCAGGAATTACTGCGGTCTAGCTGAGACTCAAGCATACTGTGGTTGACCTGACATGTGAAACCATCAGTGGCCAGGTAAGCAAAATTTGGTGTCTTGACACAGGGATGCAGCCGAGGGGAAAGGGCGGCGAGGGTGGATGGGAAAGGGCGGCGAGGGTGGATGCCCTCTCCTCATTTCCGACGGGCCCCCAGCGTGGGCCGAAGGGCGCGCAATACGTAATCCTCTGTACGTAATCCTCTACGACCTACGGGATCGCCATAGCGGAGTTGGAAAAGCAAACAACACTTTTTACAGCTGTTGTCGGACACCTAAGGAAGTCTACACTTTAACGAACGTTTACTGGTCCTTATGAACGTATATAGGCCCTTAACGCATACAGGCCTTTGCGAAGCTTACGGACCCTCACAGGCCCGTACGGACCACTACGAACGTCTAATGACTTGCGAACCTCTACGGGTCCATTCGACCGTCCACAAGCCCTTACGAACATTCAAGGGCTCTTACGAACTTCTACGGGCACCTATAAACGAACAGGCGTGGATCCTTACGAATGCGCACAGGCCCGTACCAGAGTCTGCGAGCCCTTACAAGCCTTCCAGGATACTGGATCGCCGATATTCCGAGGAAACTTCGACATTCTGCAGCTAGATACCTGCTTAGTTGGTCCGCACTCCTGGTCAATGTCACTGGTCCGACAGTGCCAGCTTTCTTACAATTTGTGGAGGGAAAGGATCCGACAATCCGGGGCCCCAATGAGGATAAAAAGCATGAATTTCCTCACGGATAAACGAACATTTGTGTCGAAAAAAACGGTGTTCAACATCCGGAGAGTTTAAAATTGTCTGGGTATTCCGGGCCCCCTCCTTTGAACATTCTTGGCCACGTCTTTTTCCAGGCCACAGTTTGAATTTTACTAACTAGCAAAATTGATTGATTGCCTTTTCAAAGATAAATGTTGTCGCAGAAAGTTGTGTAGCAATTCCACACCAACTTTGAAGTTGATGTGGTCATGGCCATACATGCCATACCGCATTCTCCGCCCATGATGGAGACCCTCAGGTAAGATGGCTAGCCTACCCAGCACGGGCGGGAGGGAAACCCCAAAAAAAAAGAAGAAAAACCCAAAAAAAAGGGAAAAAAAAAACACCCAAAAAAAAAAAAAAAAAAAAAAAAAACCGGGGGGAAAAAAAAAAAAAAAAAAAAGAAAAAAAAAAAAAAAAAAAGAAGGGAGGGAGGACTTAAGAAAAAAAAAAAAAAAAAAAAAAAACCGGGGGGAAAAAAAAAAACAAACAAAAAAAAAAAAAAAAAAAAAAAAAAAGGGGGGGAAAAAAAAAAAAAAAAAAAAAGGAAAAAAAAAAAAAAAGGGGGGGGGAGGAGAACAAAAAAAAAAAAAAAAAAAAAAAAAAAAAGTGGATGGAGACACTCAGGTAAGATGGCTAACTTACCCAGCACGGGCTGGATGGAGACCTTCAGGTAAGATGGTGAACTTACCCAGCACCGGCTGGATACCATCTTACCATCAGGTAAGGTGGCTAACTTACCCAGCATGGGCTGGATGGAGATCCTCGGGTAAGATGGCTAACTTACCCAGCACGGGCTGGATGGAGATCCTCAGGTATCCCTTGACGTCACCCTTGGTGTTTACGATCGCAACCTTGTGTGTGAGCGACACCGGGTACAGCAGGTTACTCATGTACACGAAGCCTCTGAGAACAGATAGGGCTGGTGAACAGAACATTCTACCCCCATCAGCGGTGCTCGTCAGCAAATGATATTACATCACAGAACGGTTGGAGGGCTTGCTGACAGCGATGTTAATGTGTGATGTATTCGTTGAAAACAGATGAATGTACAACAGAAGTCGTATTGTCGGTGTTATCGACATGGCATTCCCAAACTCAATTTTGATGATTGAAAGACAGCAAGAGGCCTAGAAGTCGCTAGAGTCCCGGAGACCGTCAGAGCAGTCCAGTGGTGTAAAGGGCACTGCATAGTACATCGGAGAAAGTGCTGAGAAGTGCTGAGATACTTTCATGCTGGTTGAGGGCATTCCATAGATGGCTAGGAGCCCCGAGGGTCGGTAGAGATGTGCCTGGGATAGTCATCAGACTCATGACGGTTTTAAGGTTCCTATAGAGATCACATAATAGACCCAGGGAAGTTAGTGGGAGTGCGTGTGGTGAACGATTCCCAGATATGGTAAAAGCTTCCCAGAAATTAAAAAAATACTTTTTTAAACTATGAGAAGTCATAAAATGTATCGGTGTAATGGCAGGCCGATCGAGGATGGATGATGGACAGATTGTTTGCGGCTGACTGGTTATTGTCATAGGAGAGGTTGAAGTAGTTGTCAGATTATAGGCAGAAGTCCCTGCTCATAGATGATAATCATGGGATTATTTATAATGGGGCCCGTCAGATTATAGGTCGAAGTTCCTGCTCATAGATGACAATCAAGGGGATTATCATGGTGCCCTTTTGATGGCTAGAGGTGGGGTGTAACGTGTAAAGGATCCCTGTGGATGATTGAAAGCCCTGATGGATGAATGAAGAGAGAAATGGAGGTGCCCTTCGTGGTGTGCTTTGCGGGAACCGGTTTCGACGCAAGAAAACCAGATAATACAGAAGCAATATAGATATGAATAAAGACAGCGCTTATTCACTTTTTCATCTTGGCTTCCGTGAGGACCACTTCGAGATCAAGGAATTGTGTCTCCGGGTGTCTGCCTTACGAAAAGCTCGGCAGAATGAGCGTGGAAGTATAATATGTAGCTCATGCACAAAAGCTGCACATCGCTTTGTTTCGATAATAGCGGCAGATTTGTATCTTCCGTATTGGGCGCACCCATGAGCTGATTGTTTGAACATTATGCTTGTGATGATGGGGACAAACCTGCCAATCATCCGGAACCAGGGGAACCGTTCGTAGAAAGGGTCCATGCCGGGCACGACGTCGATGACGTCAGGAGCTGCGGGACTGAGTTCGCCCTCCTGGCGGTACAGCTCACGAATCACCTCCAGTCGCTGTCTGTCGGCCCAGAGCAAGTCAGGTCAGTTCAGGTCAGTCCAGCTCTATTCTGGCGGTACAGCTCACGAATCACCTCCAGTCGCTGTCTGTCGGCCCAGAGCAGGTCAGGTCAGCTCAGGTCAGTCCAGCTCTAATGGGAAGAGAGCCGGTCTTTTGACGCCTGACAGCAGAATAACGTCCACTGACAGTGCCTCTTACCATCATCTCAGTTCGTGTTCTTCCGAGTCAGATCAGGTCAATGCAGGTGGTGTATAAGAACAGATCCTGTGGCTGACGTTTTTTTCCTATCACATATCTAAATATACTCAAATTATACCTTCCTTTATGGATGTGACATATGCCTGGGGAAATTTTGTGAATAACGTGTTGAACAAGATCACCACTTTTCAGCTACATTATATCCTGATGTTAAAGCCCTCGTCCATGCAACTATCTTCCCCGCATGCCGACATAGCACAAACTGCTGATTAATTTGGTGAACTTTGAATCGAGCTGCTGAAGGGCGATATATTTTTTAGTAAGTCAACGTGATGCTAATTGTCCGGGTCAAACCAATTTTCCTCACTTACTTCCACTTCCTGCCTACTTTCTTTGAGCCACTGTAGATGTGCTTGGAATCCTTCCTTATTTTGGACGGCTCCGTGTTGATCTTTATCGGGTTCCGATACGATTTTTGAGGCCATGTTGTGCTTATTTGGAGCCATCGACAACAATGTTGGGGGCCCGAGGAAAATTTTGATGTCCCGACCAGATTTTTGGGACTACCGACGTCAATTTTGGGTCCCAAGCACGATATTTAGGGGGTTCATTCGTCACGCGACGCGGGTTCATTGGGTGCGTTGTACTTAGCTAGGCATCAGCGAGAATTTCGCGGGCCCCGACGCAAATTTTCGGTCCAGGCGCGAGTTTTTTGGTGCCCATTGCATTTGTTTGGAGATCTCGACGAGAATCTATGGGGCCCCAGAGCGATTTTGTGGGGACTTAGGCGCGATTCTTGGGTCTCACTCGTTCAGGAGGGAGGGGGTATTTGCCTCTGGTAAGCGATTGCGGCTGCTGAACGAGTTTTTTTTTCAACCGATGGCACCCTTCAGATTAGAAAGGTCCTTCGGAGGACCTTCTTTCGTGACCTGTTCTGGATGTTCCGGTGCTCGGATCGATTCGATGGATTCCCTTTGTGGTTTTTTGTTGTCGAGTTCTATTTTGTGTAAGCCCCTGCGCGATATTTTTCGGCCCCGGTACGATTCTTCGCATCCCGGTGCATTTTTTTCGGTGCCACAACACACTTCTTTTCTGGGACACGACGCGATTTTGTTTGGGGGAGGGGTCTTGGACGCAATTTTTGTGGTCGCCAAGTGACATTCCTGTAACAGAGTTGGTTTTCTGGACACTTGATTTCAGAAATTTAGCCTCCTCCCCACAGTTCGCCTGTCGCGACGGGTTCCGGCAGGTACCCGGCGCCAGCCTGTCTGGCTGCTTACGTGGGCAGGCCGCCGCTGCGGTCGGGGCCGAACAGCGGACCTTACCCTGTTCCCCTCCCCTTTTCCGGCCGGCGCCCTGCCACCGCGGCGTGACCTCGATGCCCGGCCGCTGTCTGACAGATGATGAAATGTCTGGGGTGATGTGAATGAGTGTGAATGCCAGTGATGTGAATGTGGTTGTCTTGGGTGATGTATGTCAGTGATTATATTATGGGAGCAAGGTGTATAGGTGACAAATGGCATAGGTGTAAGTACATGAGTGGTATGATTGTGATGTGACAGACCCTGTCAATGTGACAATGTGTTAGGCGTGTCTCGCGTGTACGTATATATGTATGGAGAAATGACAGAGGTATGACATATGTCATACCCCGTGGCCAATGTCTGTGTTGTCAGGTGTAGGACAGGTATGTATGATGCACGTGTGTATAGTCTATATATATGTGTATGATTTAGGAATGTAGTGGAATATTGGATGACTGCTGGATGTGCTGGATGTTCATGTGTCTTATGACATGTAAAATGTCAACTTGGCTGCAGCGCCGCGAATCTGCCGGCTGCTTGCATGCAGTTCGGTGCAGCTGGCGCGCTGAGGCAGCAGCTCGGGTGTCCGACGCCGGACCGGCGCGAGGCTGCCACGACGCAGTCAGCACTGATTCCCACAGAGGGACTGAGATTCAGAGCGACTCTGAGCTGACGTAGTCTGTCTCTGAGATAGAGACAGCGCGACCCGCCGAGCTGGTGTAGGGTGCATTGAGAACGGTATTGTTCCGAAGTCGCGTGACCGGAACACGTGCCCTGGCTTGGAGCCAAGGGCGATGGCCCTGAGGTGAACTGGCGCGCGAGATAAAGAGATGTGCTCACTCACCACGGAGACGCGCGACCGAGCGGTCGCCGAAGGCGGGCGGCTGGTCGCCGCCGGCCAGCCGCCGGCCCCACACTACGGTACTGAGGTATGTGAGACTGACTGAAAATCGCTGCGTGACTGTTGGTGATGTAACCGCTTGAATACTTGGGAAAGTAGCGTGTATGAAGACCGGTCCGTATATAAGTTGAAGTATCTGTTGCCACTGCTGCCTCTTGGAATATCAGAACTTGGAACTTCAGATGAGAGACTGAGATGTTGTATGGAGATGTGACTGTCGAGATGTATGAAGATGTGGGATGGCCGTGTGAATCGTATGTGAAGCAGTTGAAGCTGTTTGTGCTAAACGAGGCTATTGTAATAATTCGTTTATCATGCTGCACTATTGAAACTTGAATGACTATTGCCATTTAATCGCCAATCAAACGCACAATATAAAAGTGCTGGATCTGAGGTGCCTGTCAATATGTTTGGATAAAAGCTCTGACAAAGAAACACAGAGCCATTGAACATAACCGGGGTCTTTAATATCGCAAACGTCGAGGTCCATAGTACTATTCACGTAGCCAAAAGAAGTTTTGCCCCCCGACATAAATCGAAATACCAAGTAGGGGCAGGGAAAAACTTCCCTACATTCCGTGTCGGTATTGATTGTTGGAAAACCAGCTGCGACGTCTGGGATCCGACACGACGTTTTGGGCCCCAGTGCGCGATTTTTAAGGGCAGCGACGCGACTTTTATGCTATTTATTGTTTTGGGCCCGGTCGTCATTTGTTGGGATCCTTAGCGCGAGTATTTGTGGTCTCGACACGTTTTTTGGGGTTCAATACGTTTTGGGGTCTTTTTGAGCGATTGCTTGCACCTCAGAGTGATTTTCCATGCCCGGAACGCTTTTTTTTTATTTCCCCGGCTTCATTTTTCGGGTGGTCCCGATTCGACTTCTGGGGCTCCGGTCCGACGTGTTGAACCCCTAGCGTGATTTTCAGGGGTCCGGCCGCGCGTCTTTTTGGTACCCCTAGGCTCAGCGTGAATTTCAGGGCCCCGGCCTGATTTTTTGTGGACCCCGTCATGATTTTCAAGAACGCCGGCATTACCTTTTTGGTTCCCAGCGTGATTTGCAGGGCCCAGGGACAAACTTTTCAGGCCCCAGCGTGATTTTAGGGTCCCTGGTCGGTCTTTTGGGAGCCACAGCGCGATTTTCAGTGGCTCCGGCCTGATCTTTTGGGCCCTCAGCATGATATTCAGATGTCCAGCCAGTCTTTTGGGGGACATCATCATTTTGAAGGACCCGGACGCGATATTTTTGGGTCTACGTCGTGATTTACTGGGGCCCAGGTGCTCATTTTTTAGACCCCCTACTATATTTGAATGGGACCAGGTTCGACCTTTGGAGGCCCAGGGCGATTTTCAGGGGCCCGGGCCGGACCTTTTTGCACCCCAGCGTGATTTACATGGGCCTGGTCCGCTTTTTGGGCCCCAGCGTCATTTTCAGAGGTCCCGGTGGTACTCCTTGGGCCCCAGCGTAATTTCCAGGGCCCGGCTCGACCATTGGAAGCCCCAGCGTGAATTTTGGGTCCACGGTGCGACTTTTCGGTGTCCCGGAGCGAATTTGTTGGGCCCGAGCGGTATTTTCAGGGGCGCGGTTCCACTTACTGGAGCCCCCAGCGTCATATTTAGGGGACCGGGGACAATTTTTGGAGCCCCAATGTGATTTTCAGGGGCCTTGGTGCTATTCTAGGGGCCATTTCCAGGGCCCCTGCTCAACTTTTGGAGCGCCCTATATGATTGTACGGGCCCGGTGCGATATTTTTGGGCCCAGCGTTATTTTCGGGGGCCTTTGCGCAACATTTAGGGGCCCCTAATGTGATTTTTAGGTACCCTGGAGCGATTTTTTGGGCCATAGCGAGATATTTAAGGAGCCTGGCGCAATTTTTCCGACCCCCGGTGCGGTTTCTGGGGCACCCAACCTATCAGGGTTGGGTGCCCCAATGCACCCAATGCCCCTCCCCCTCCCCACCCTTCAGCACGCCACTGATTTTGTGATTTAGGGGATTCGATCTTTTCTTTCGTCTTTTCTTATCACATGTTCCTTTGACAGGCTTAACCCAGATGGGCCCCTCTGGCCCTTATTAACACGCGCCCTGGAGGGCCTGTGAAAATTACGCGCACTGGAGGGGGAGCGATTCTGCCCCCACCTACCCTTAAGATCTCGGCTCCTATTAAAGCTGGAGTAACGAAATTCGCAGGGTGGATGGGTACGGTAGTGAACTGTATTGTGTACAAATGTCATGACATTAGGTCGATATCTTCAAGGTGAAATGAGGTCGCATATGTCAACATTTTCTTGTTTTGCATGGCTTGGCTTGTCATTGCTATGGATCGCTGTGATTGTGTTTAAATGCTCCAAGATGGGCATCAATGATGTTTTGGACATTACTAATGATGCAATGCAGATGCTAGACCTGGTATTTGACCTCAGGTCACCTATATAGCAGCACTTTATCAGGTAAGTTACCTGTTCCAGTAAACAGGAACCGGGCCGCCCGCTCGACTGCTCCGTCGGGCAGCTCGGCGCAATCGGCTTCGCGAAGAAAGGAGTGAAGCACATGAATAAAGTATGGAAACGCTTAGGTACACAATGACAAACAGTAGTTTTCAGGATGTGTAGGGAGTAACATGCACAGCGACATCAATCGCATGGCAGTCATTTGCATTTATGACACCATTCCAGTTGACCAAGTTTGGTGGCATTAACCTGTCATGAACTTGACCTGACATGACCTCGGTGATCTAACATTACCGTGACATTTTCGGCCGATTTCCGTTTTTCTCGCTTTAAACGACGCGCCGGACACTTCTAAGCAGGTACTAAAAAAATTGTGTATATCGACCAGTAAAATCTGGAGTTATGTACGAAAAACTGGAGGGTGGGCGGATTTCGCTCCCCCCCCCCCTCCAATGCGCATGTTAATACGCAGCTAGCGAACAGTCTCTCTGTGTTCGCTACACCTGTTGCTATATGTGTGCTGCGTTATGCACATGTGATGTATACAGCACATGTGCTAGCTATCTAATATTGCCCGCTCTCTGTCCTATTTTACCCCGAGGGTGGGGCAAAACGGGAGAAAGGAAAGGTCTACTTTGCATCGGAACTGAGCTTAAGCGAAATTACGTAGGTAAATGAATGTGGTACACGATGAGACTAGACTTTCCAAAGTTCAGCTTGAAAGAAAAACATTTGTAATAGGTTTCGACATGCTTGTACAGAAGCCATAGAACGCCAAAGTCGTATCCGTACGCCATACCCCATCCCCCCCTTCCCCAACCGCGTTATTCCATCAGACGGACAATGCAAATATTGAATGCTTCATTTTGTTTTAAAGTGACAGCGCAAAAACCTATTCACACGGTGCACACGTATAAGAAAGCAATTTGCAGGTAATCCGCCATCACTCGTTTTGTCCACGATGACGTATGTCAAGCTACACGACGGCAGTCATTTTGTCCACACTGTCGTATGCCAAGCTGCACGACGGCGGTCATTTTGTCCACACTGTCGTATGTCAAGCTACACGACGGCGACCATTTTGTCTACACTGTCGTATGTCAAGCTACACAACGGCAGTCGTTTTGTCTACGATGTCACATGTCAAGCTACACTACAGCATCGATCGGAATTCAGCCGAATGGCGTGCGTCAGCGTGTGGTAGTCGTGCTATCACTACCACCGAGGTCACGTGGTGTACAGACGTGATGTAGGCTGCCATCACGTGACCTAGCACAAGTCTGTCAACATATCGGCCAGCAGGGCGCCTGTATATAGCATGCTTACAATTACAAGCGTGCCTCGTGTCGAGATGTCCTCAGTGCATTCTCTATTACATGCAGTCTTATCGACATGCACATTACACGGTGGACATGTTGAGGTGTTTCTTCAGTGTCTCCCTTTGTATCTCCCCCACTCCCACCCGACCCCCACCCTGACCCCCAAAAAAAGTTTTTGTTTGAACATATTTCGCAAAGGGATGCTTTATTATAAGTTGGATGATGAAATGAAATTAATTGTAGTCTGCATTTTAACGTATTACTATCGATGAAGTCAAGACACGCAAATACACAAAAACAGTATTTTAATCCAATTACGTTGCATGCATGGTCAAGATGTCGCTTGGAAACAGCTCTGCCTCAACCAACTTCAATATTGCTCCAAACTTTTGATTGCCGGTGGAGGCATGTGCCTAAGACCAGCGCATACCTTCAGTGGTAAGCACATCAGGCATTTAGCTAGGTGTGTGGGATACAGGGCTTTGATAATCCACGCATCAGTGAGTAGCTCTTAGGAGTGGTGCCTCCAGATCAGCAGGCATAGGAGCACGGCCTGCCAGGAGAGTACGCCCTGCCAGGCAGTAACCTCGCTCATGAGATTATTTACCACTTGTAACGCTCATGAGCCGGTGAAGGAATCAGGTCACAGTGTACTCATCTCGACAAGGCTTGTACCATTTGGCAACAATAATGTACACAATGCCCGGCCATTTATTAACCGTTGTACAGCTCTAACCGTTGTATTAACCGTTCTTTATTAGCCGTACTATAGTTGTACTCGAACCTTCAACTTAGTAAGATACTGAACGAATTGTCTTCTTCCATTCCTTGTACCAGCCTGTTGCCGAATGCTACCATCCACACATGCCAGAATGCGTTCCGAAGCCTGTCTACCAAATGCAAGCATTCAGCATATTTATATTGCTGAAAGACCAGCATGCCAAGGCAATGGCAAACTAGACAATGAGCTATGCACAGGCAGGATTTTCGATCGACGGCAGGGTACAGGGACGTTATAGTTATTCCAATGTTAAGCGGACCAACAATCAGGCATGCTGCTGGAATCCAAAAATAGACATCACCTTTACATTACCTTTGGCCTCATGCCAGCTTTGATTAAAGCATATCAACACACGCACGTTTTCGGACGGCGTTCGTGCAGTGCTGTAGAAGTGTCAGTTTCCCTTCGAGATAATTAATATTCTTCCGGCGACTAGGAAATGGTTTGGAAATATCACCTATCAGTACAAAAAGACTCCTGCTAGTCGCGGAAGGGGAAGCCACAGGGGAGTAATGTTGGCGAATTGTTTTAACAGGACTTGCACTTACTTGAGACAATATTTACTGACTCTGTAGGCATCCATGAGCACCACTATACTGGCGTATGTGAGTTGGACGTATGGAAGAAAAGCATGACATGCGATTGTTCTGCTTCTGTGTACGTGCACCGCACAACAGACGCAAAATTTAGAGCGGCCAATTTTTGACTCCTTGTTCGCCAGGCTGAGAAGTTGCACCCGGGAGGTGCTCTGCGTGGGGTGGTGACGAGAACATGCCCAAATACGTACGGGAGAACATGACGCTACACATCGTCACATGTGGTCATTCCTGGCAGTGACTATGTATAAAAGGAAAAACCAAACTCAGGACATGTTATTTTCAGGATTTATTTTTCCAACAATAACTAGACCACGCACGAAATCTACGGAGCATGTCAATGGGAATGTGTTCGAGCTGATATGGGTTAATCTGGTGAAATGGAGCATTGCTAGATGAAAGGGCAAGCAATCCTTTCGCTGCTTTGCTACGTGACTGCACCCAAGTCGCAAACTAAGCAGCAGCCAATGTCCTCGCATCGGAGACAGTGATTAGTGATCAGTGGTTAGTGATCAGTGGCTGGTGGTGCCCGGGACACATCGATAAAGCGTTGTTCGGTGGCCAGCGGAAGTAGTTGCCAGGCCGCGTGTTCCGCGTCTGGCAGTGCAATAAGCAGTTGATACGATTATGAAGAATGAGGACCTGTGCAGTGCCATCGAACTGGTGAATATTCCTCTCGCCGTGGAAGATGGCCTGAGTGATGAGGATATAACTGAACCAGCCACCACACACAATGCTCCTGGTGTTGTGGAAGCACGCTTCAGCCGTGTAGAGGTGGAAGACCAGGCCTATGATCCACTCAACAAAAAGCGCAAGTTTGAGAAGTCAGCATCGACAGGAGGAAAGTCACTCAGGGGCATTCTGGAAGGCAAGGCGATACGGCGAGCAAAATCGACAGGCAGACTTCGATCAATTGGGGCTAAAACCTGTGGTGAAGGTGTGTGAACACATATCAGCCATCATCCACCGCATTCGCACTGAGACACGGAGGCAAGGGCAGATCCAGATACCTGGTTTTGTTGGACTGATTTGGAGGGGAAAATTTTGATTAAATGTTGCTCCGATTACGAAAACAATTTGTTTGGTCTTCTTAAGACAATATATATATATATCTCTTATAAATGTTTTTATGTTTCGACAAATTCCGTTTGAGTACAACATTTCGGCAAACATCGGCTTCTTAGGAGGGCCATTACCCTGTGCCTCGTTCTCTTGATCTGCCAGTGCGCTGAGCTACGGGACGTCGCGTGTTGCCACACCTCACGCCTGCCGGCCCCACGTGTCGGCAGGCTGACGGTCCGGCCAATCGCCGCAGGCCCCACGTGTCGGCAGGCTGACGACTCGGCCAGCCGCCGCAGGCCCCACGTGTCGGCAGGCTGACGGTCCGGTCAGCCGCCGCAGGCCCCACGTGTCGGCAGGCTGACGCGGTCAACCGCCGCGCTGGCACCCAAATGGTTATTTTTTGGAATGACTAAAAGAAGAAAAGACATGGGCGCTGTATGATTAACGCCGTCGATGCGCCTCTAAGCCCAAATAACCAACCAAAGAAGAAAAGACAGTTTAAGGGCGTGAAATTTGCAGGATTTCTTTATACCACCACATCTAGACCACGTATGAAGCCTACGGAGGATGTTAATGGGAAATGTGTCCGAGCTAACATGGGTTAATGTGAACAGGAGCATTCGTAGATGAAAAGGCAAGCAATCAGTTGACTGCTTTGTTGCATGACTGCACCTAAGTCGCGAACAAAACAACAACCAATGATGTCACCAGGATTGGATTGGTTTGCTTCCTGGCAACGGGTTTCAAACTGATCACATGGATTATCAGTCCTTACCATCCCGCTCCTAATTGTGATGGAGCCATGGAATGAAAAGAACCGGCTATGGGATAGTTTTGTTCTCTTATGATGTTCATTTTGAACTAGATGAATGATTAAAGATAAAGACAAGAGTTAATATGAAATATGCATTATTATATTTTGGGCTTCGAGTAGGACGTCTGTCTGTGACGTTATCTAAGACTACGGTGGAGATTTACGACAGCCACCTGTCTATCACTGGCAGCAACTATACACAGCAGACGGACTGGACTGGGCTAGTTGTTGGCAGGCTATTAGGTTCGAGTATCTCCAGCCAGCCATGACTTTCACGAGTTTATGGGATGAAGGAGATCGAAGTGGTTGGTAGATGTGATGAATTAGACGAGCAAAGCAGGATGAAGTGATGCGAATGTGGACTGCACCGACAACTTGATAAAGTCGCTGTCAACTGCGGGCAGAGTGGACGGATCTCGCGGACGTGGGTGAGCGAGAGCGTGATGCTGCAGGCCAGTGGCTCCAGGCAGGTGCAGTGACCGAAAGGCTAGTGAGAAGCGGGTCGTCAAATGCTGAAGGCTTGCAGGTTTTCAGACGGGCCTTGCAGGCTGGACGACGACAGCACACGCACATTTTACGCATAATGCCGCAGAATCCCGGCAGCAGGTTCCGTTTGACGCCGAAACTGGGCATCCTGACGCGCCGGTAGCCGGCCAGACAGTTCGCCATCAGGCCGCCAGGTGGCAGGTCGGGCGTCTCGGGGCTGAGCACCTCCCGGAAGGTGGGACTGTTCTGGCGCGCCAGTTCCAGGCGCCGGCTACGGCAACACCAGTGTGACGTCATACCGTCGTGTGTCACGTCACTGATGACACTATCTATCAGCGGAACGCACAGTGCACGAGCCGAAGGCACAAATCTGGACTGGCCAGAACGCAGCATGACATCGCAACTCAGCACCGACTCCAAAGTCACGAACGGGATCTCAATAAAACGTAGCAACCAGGGGTAGGATTTCACGACCAGCAATGCCACCACACAGCTGAGCGAGAGTTTGTTATGCGCACCAAACAGCACAGCCACTAGTAACCGCACCGCCGCAAGCAGCGAACGAGACCGCCAGCGCAGCGGCGTGCTTCGTTGCGGTGTTGCTCGGTTGACCGTCGCCACACGTACCGTAGTTTGGCGATGCTCCAGTAGTGCGTGGCGCCGTTCTTGAGGTCCTGCACCTCTACGGCGACGACTGTACGTGTGCTGGTCCGGTGGTCGTCGTGGCCGTCGAGGAGCGGAGTGAGGTCGGCCGGCAGCGGACTGTGCATTGTGTGTGTGAGCAGGGTGAACTGGAACTGAACCTGCAACGACCGAAGGCCGCGTTATAGCCAAAGCTCCCACTGATGTGATTCTGATTACGAACATTCACATTTGGTCTGATCACATACTATGTTTCCTTATCGAGCTTCCAAACCGCCTCAAGGAGAATAGACTACACGCAACAAAAAGCATACAGCTGCCTCTTCATTTTCCGTAGCTACCAATGACAAGCAATAAATAGATGGTTACTCTGACCACTCCCCGCTCGTACACTCTAGATAAAAGCCCAAAATGGCTTAGTTGTCCCCTCGATATGACGAGAAAAAAGTGCGCAGTACTTGCAAGCCGATCGCCATTGGCGCAATTGGAGTTTAAGCTTCCAGATGGTGTCTGAAAACGACCATGATACCACAATGCTTGTAACTTTGAATCGAATATCTCTCACAGAATGTGTTCGATCAGATCCGTCTCTACTCCCATTCCGATACCAGCGCGATCTCAACTGAAGTGGCTCCTGGCCAGCCATGCGACACAGTGGTCGCCAGCTCTCGGCTGACCTTTTTCTTCAGCTCGACACTGATTGCGTTGGCCTCCTTTAGGAAGACCGCGTTTCCCCAGAGGTCGTCACGCAGAGAGGTGAACTGGTGGACGCGCCACTTCTGGAAACACGTGGCCGCCAGCTGGTACTGGCGCTCCGACCACGGCACCTCGCCGTCGAACAGCGGGTTCACTGAGAACACACCAACCTTGTCCGAATAGGAAGCGAAACTGCATCGGCTTAACCAATGCTGTGATAGATGTGATGAATGCTTACTCCAGGAATGACATTGGTGGAGATGTATATCATCCATTTAGGTGATATTTCCATGGGATTAGGTGATTGTCCAGCTCTGAGGATTAGCCCATGACTGACGTACTTATTGTGGACATGTGGCTCTCAATTCAATAGGTTCACCCCTACCGGCAGAATCTGGGACCTGATGAAGCGTTTCAACCTGAAACGCCCACCGCCAGGCCCCTTCCCCCAGCTGACTGTGAGCGGACAGCACATCACTGACCCACAACAAGCCGTAGACCACTTTAAACTACACTACTCCAGTGTATCTGGCAACAGCAACTACGACACTATAGTAAGCGCTCTAGACGCCCTTGCCTCCAAAGCAAATTTTAACTCTAGCAGTAGAGAAATCTACAATCAGTCGTTTAATATGCACTTTAACACCTTGCTCTCAACAAGTGTGGAAGCAGGTCGGTTGGCCGGACGACATCCATTACCAGTTTCTTAAACGTCTCAGCAAAAATTCCATAACGTACCTACTAGCGGCCATAAATAAACTGTACCAAAGCGACACCTTTCCCGCATCCTGGCGGGAGAGTGTAGTCATTCCATTGCCAAAGTCGCACAAAAATCACTCCACCCCAAAAGGTAATAGACCCATCTCATTTACTAGCTAGTTGTGCTAGCTAGTTGGTCGATCGCATGGTCAACACAAGATTGAGGAAATCTCTGGAACACAACGTCCTGCTCGACGAATTTCAGTGCGGCTTGTAGCGTCAAAGATCAACTACAGACAATCTCATTAGATTAGTGCATGACATCAAAAGTGGTCTACGCATCAAACGCATAACAATAGCTGCCTACTTAGACATCACTGCCGCATTCGACCCAGTACACAAGTCCGCACGGACACACAAACTCCACAAGATAGGCCTACGCGGACACATGGCACACTTCATTATCAACTTCTTCAAAGACAGGACCCTTTAGGTTCGATGCAGCAGTGTCACATCGAACACCACAACTCAGGAGCAGGGCCTGGCGCAGTGGAGCGTGCTCTCATCGAGCCTCTTCATCATCATGATCAACGACATACTTGCTGACCACACGAACACTTCACTACAATACTCACTTTTCGCGGACGACATAGCCATTTGGACAACATCGCAATGCTTCCTTAAAGCTAAAAAAACATTCAAGCAGGACCAGACCACATTGCAAAGTGTTGCAAAACTTGGGGCTTCACCCTGTCCGCAGAAAAATCGGCCACCGTTACATATAGTCGTCTCCGCCCCACACCCAAAGCTCTACTTAAAATCGATGGCAAAGCCGTCGAACAGGTGAAAATCTTCAAGTTCTTAGGAGTGCATTTAGATGACAAACTCACTTTCAACACCCACACCACCTCCATATCGAAGCGATGCGCGAAGCGCGTCAACATACTCCATACACTTGCAGGCACAGACTGGGGCGGAGACAGGAAAACACGACTGCGACTGTACACATTAATCATACGACCCATCCTAAAATACAACAGCATCATTTTTGCCACCATTTCAGAAAGTCAGAGCCGAAAGTTAGAAATCATCCAAAGCATCTGCATCAGAGCAGCCACAGGTGTCCTCAGCACCACACCGATAGTCAGTCTTCTAGTAGACTCAAACACACCCCCATTCCACTTCAGGAGGACACAACAGCTGTGCCGCTACCACATCAAAATAAAATCCATTAAAAATCATCCGGTACAGCGCTGCTTTACGCCTGACAGATACGACAAGAGCCGATTTGGGCGCGAACTTCCACCATATAGCATTCAAATTGCCACGGCTCTCTCAGATCTTAACCTCGCAATGCCATCCACTGCAGCTCGACCGCCCACTAGGCCATTCTGGACTTTCAGTCAACCAAAGGTCGAGTACTTGCTCTCGGAGAAGAAATCCACTATCACATCGGCGGAAATTCTTGGCATCTTCCACAAGTTCGTCGATGACAACAATCACAAATCACTCGTAATCACGGATGGGTCGAAACATGAGGCTATGGTAGGCATCGGCATCACTGGACCAGGTCTCAGACTATCCAAGCGTCTACCGGATAACTTCTCCATCTACTCCGTTGAAGCAATGGCCATTCTGGCCGCTATCTCCATTCTCATGAGGCGTAAAGCTAGAAACGTAGTAATTTCCTCAGACTCCAAATCAGTCCTCCATTCAATTAGCACCACCCACGACTGTCCACATCACGTCATTGATAGAATCCAACAAATCGTGGCCCATAACGTAAACATGAACTTTTCCTTCCTCTGGATTCCGGTCCACGCCAACATCCCAGGTAACGAAGAAGCAGACCGGCTCACAAAGCAAGCCTTAGCATTGAACACTTACCCTAGCGTGGAATATTCTGTAGACGATTGCAAAGCACTCCTACAACGCCACATTCGCCAACATCAACAGAACACATGGACACAACACAACTCAACACAACACAAATCCAACCACACCCACGCAATCAAACCAACGATAGGCACACGGAACACATCAAATCAATCTCAACGACAAAAAGAGGTCATCCTCACTAGATTTAGAACTGGTTGTACAAAACTAACACAGGCTCTATTAGAGGATGACCAATACACAACACCTCACTGCGACACATGCAACACCACGTTAAGCATAGGCCACATCCTGCTAGACTGCAGTAGCTTTAGCTCTCAAAGACAACCACTTAAGGAATTATGCCAAAGAGAGGGTATCACCCTATCGCTTCCATCGCTTCTCGGTGACAATCACCCAGAACTCCTTCAATTGCTATTTGAATATCTGTATGCCACAAAACTAGCAGGGGCACTGTAGACACCCCACCACCAACACTCACATCAACTCGCAATGCATGACCGCGAAACACTCGTAGGAAGCACGTAGATAGCCATCCTAGCATGGCGTCGCACGTACATTAGCCGGTCTGCTTCCCAATTAGAAATAAATAGGGGTGGATCCAGGAATTGTCATGGGGCACTTGTCTGGAGGGACGCCATTTCTTTGGAGCGGCGCCACTGCGAAAGCACCTGGAGGGGCGCCTCAAGCTACAAAATTCGAGGGGGCGGGTTGCACTCGGCCCTTCCTGGCCCTCGGCCTTTCCTTCCAATGGGGTGCCTTTTTATTTTATAGGGGTGCCTCCTGCTGAAAAACTCGAGCGGGTACATTGGAACCTTTTCAGAGGGGCGCCTTTTCCAGACCTGAGGGACGCCACCTTCCACGTGGGGGCACATGCCATCAGTGCCACACCCTTTATCCGCCCTGGGTGTCATTGCATTGAAATGTGTCCCCGTAAAACAGGAAAGCATGGGAAAGGTAATTGTAGGTCCATATTTGCTACCATAAAACCATCGTGTAATATTTTATGTTTTTCCTGCTGCAAGAGGGCAACATTTAATACACTTACAGCATTGATCTATGGTGATCGTGAAATCGGGTCCAGCACATACGACATAAAGCTAGATGTTCATATATAGGCAATGATAAGTAGTGAAACTTGCTAATTTTGGCGGAACGTTTTGTCCCCAAAATATCATTTTTAACAATGGTAGAACTGAAAACCAGACATTGAAAAAGAAGTGGCTGAAATCCAAGGATATTTATCGGAGATGGGGAGGCGGGGCTAGGCCCCTCTATCCTGTTCAAACTTACCGCGTCCCTGGTTTGTCCACCCCCCCCCCTCCCCCAATTTCGAATCCGTGGTTACACCCATGCGTGAGCTCATATCGGCCGGCATTGTGTCTAGAAGACAGACGACTGCTTGATTGGCGGCAGCGACTCAATGTAGAAAGGCGTGAAACGAGCTTATCTGTCTCTGGAACTCCGTGCCAGACTCAGTCTCATCTCCTATACGTCATATCTAACATTGGTCTTGGAAAATGTGTCGCCTTTCAGTCTATGCACGGTTTGGAAGATTTTGTCGGTGATTTGCGTATCCGGAAAGAATCTTACTCAATGCTTGCATTTTTCTGAGACGTTCTCATTGTTTTCCCGCTTGCCGAAGTATTCACATGTTAGCATCACAGCATCCATCCTTATGTTGATGGCCATGCTCTCACAGTATCCATCCTTCTGTTGATGGCCATGCTCTCACAGTATCCATCCTTCTGTTGATGGCCATGCTCTCAACTCGCTCCGCCAGCGTGCCAATCGTACCTTGGTTTTCGACTGAATTATAAGTGAAATGATTTGAACTAATCTTCCTAATGGAGTTCACTTTCCAGAATATCAATTGTCTTCTCTAGGACACTGAACTTTGCTTCCATAAGAGCCACTTCCTCTGGGGTCCCAGTTTCCACGGTGCTATGGACCGCCGACAGTGATTTGCCGTCCAGTCGGTAGGTGTGCCGGTGGTGGTCTGATGCTTTGCTTGCTTCTTTGCTTCCGCGTTTAGCGCTCTGACATTTTCTTTGCCCCATTTTACAAGGCTCTTGCCATCTGTGACACAGTCGACCGTCGCTAGCGACGGTCCACCATCGCTGAGTCGGCGCATGTACATTCAGAGAAATACGGAAGCGAAGACCTCGAGATGCAGTGCGCTGCACGTTCACAAAACAAGTGTCATTGTATCAACCTGACATTTCTAACATAGGCAGTACGACAATGCCTGGGTCATACTTTGAATGCTCAAGCCGGAATGAGAACATGAGACACCATTCTATATAGGTAACCGGACAAATGTACGTAAAGCAAATGTACGTATGGCAGATGTACGTACGCAAATGTACGTAAGCAAATGTACGTAAGCGCAAATGTACGTATGAGCAAATGTACGTATGCGCAAAAGTACGTATGCGCAAATGTACGTAAGCGCAAATGTACGTATGCGCAAAAGTACGTATGCGCAAATTTACGTATGGCAATTGTACGTAAGTGCAGATGTACGTATGCAAAAATTACTTCAACGCAAATTTACGTATGGTAAATGTACGTAAGAGCAAATGTACGTTTGGCATATGCACCTGACCAAATGTGCTTAAACGCAAAGGCACGTATGCCTAAATGCACGTACATTGGCTCATACGTACATTTGCTCTTGCATTCCTTTACGTTTACGTACTGTTACGCTTAGGTACATTTGCGCTTAGGTACTTTTGCGCTTTCGTACATGTGCGCTTACGGACATTTGCGCTTACGTACTTTTGCTCTTACGTACAATTGCGCTTACGTACTTTTGCGCTTACGCACATTTGCGCTTACGCACTTTTGCACTTACGTACATTTGCGCTTACGTACACTTGCGTATACCTACATTTACACTTACGTACATTTGTGCTTACGTACATTTGTGCATACATACATTTGCGCATACATACATCTGCGCATACGTACATTTCCGCTTACGTACATTTAATCATACGTACTTTTGCGCATACGTACATTTGCCATGCGTACATTTGCGTTTACGTACATTAGCCGTACGTACATACGCGCATACGTACATTTGCGCTTACGTACATTTGCGCATACGTACTTATGTGCATACGCACATTTGCGCTGATGTACATTTAATCATACGTACTTTTGCGCATAAGTACTTTTGCACATACGTACTTTTGCGCTTACGTACACTTGCGTATACGTACATTTACACTTACGTACATTTGTGCTTACGTACATTTGTGCATACATACATTTGTGCATGCGTACATTGCGCATACATACATTTGCACTTACGTACATTTAATCATACGTACTTTCGCGCTTACGTACATTTGCGCATACGTAATTTTGCGCATACGTACATTTGCGCTTACGTACATTTGCGCATACGTACATTTGCGCATACGTACATTTGTTATACGTACATTTGCGCTTACGTACATTAGCCATACGTACACCTGCGCTTTCGCACAATTGCCATACGTACGTCTGCGCTTACGTACATTTGCTTACGTACATTTGTCCGGTTACCGCAAACGTATGTATGGCATATGTACCTAACGAAATGTACGTAAACCCAAAGGTACGCATGCGTAAATGGACGAGCATTTGCGCATACGTACCAGTGTACATACGTACATTTGCGCATACGTACCATTGTACATACGTACATTTGCGCATACGTACTTTTGCGCTTACGTACATTTGCGCTTACGTACATTTGCGCTTACGTACTTTTGCGCGTACGTATATTTGTGCTTACGTACATTTGCGCATACGTACTTTTGCGCATACGTACGTTTGCGCTTGCGTACTTTTACGCATACGTACATTTGCGCATACGTACATTTGCCATACGTACATTTGCGTTTACGTACATTAGCCTTACGTACATCTGCGCTTACGTACATTTGCTTACGTACATTTGCTTACGTACATTTGCTTACGTACATTTGCTTACGTACATTTGCTTACGTACATTTGCTTACGTACATTTGCTTACGTACATTTGCTTACGTACATTTGCTTACGTACATTTGCTTACGTACATCTGCGATACGTACATTTGTCCTTACGCACATTTGTCCTAGAATCTTCTATATATACTGCAAGCATGCTTCCTTCCTTGATTCCATCCATTCATCCAGTGATGTTGACTAATCTATTCGGTTGGTTATTTGGGTTTAGAGGCGCATCGACTGCGTTGGTCATACAGCGCCCTGACTAATCTATTCATGCGTGTGCTCATTCGTTCGTCCAAACTCATTCGCATAATCGTCCAATCGTCTATTCAGTCACTCATTCATATGTGTGTGCATTCATGTATTCAACCAATGTCACTTTCACCTTTAGTTAATCTTCAAGTCATCATCCATTGATATTATTTCATTTGCCACCTTAAATTCACTTCAACAAGAGGGAACAAGTGTCGCCGTTGAGCAGCTTTGAATAAAAAAAACCCTGAAAATGTCCTCATATGAGCAATTTCCCATACGCCAATCTAAACCCCTCCCCCTACCTCCCCCGCCTCATTGTGAGCCACTGAGAAAGCAGATTCAGGTACGATTACCGTATACATGCTCCTCTTCGGTATTCAGTTCTTCTGTATTGGTATAGGACGAATACATGGACATGGTCATGCTCTGTTCTTCCACCTGCTTTTGCAGAGCATCAATGCGAGCCTCGTAATGCTGAAAACAACAGCGCGATCAATGGATGACCGGACGGCGAATCAGACGACTTAGTCGTTACTTGGAAATAGACTGGTCTGCTGCTTAAGATGATTTACAGCTCATTTCAGCTGGCATGTGGAACTCGAAATTACAAGACACACGGCATGTCAAGCCATCGCTCTCGTGGACGGTAACGAATCGAAATAGAATTAGAGTCTTGCCACCGTGTGGAGCCATGGCAATTAGAAGGCGAAAAAAAACGTGTATATGGGCAACGATGGATGCCAGCAGCTGACACGACGTGACGCCTTTCCTTCTGCTACCGTCATGAGTCATGAAATTCTTTGACTTCTTCCATAAACGCGCTATTCTTCGAAGACTCCTCGAGTTAATGAACCATCGGTGAAGACCCCGAGGGATGGGAGCAGACAGTGTTGACGAACCCCTGTTCGAAACAGATCTAACATTAAAAAAAATGGCACGCACCAGATATTTGCACCAAAAAGCACTTGTCCCCCCAAAGTCATAGTGGTCTCCCTCGGTATGCTTACCGTATTTGCCTGAACGAATACTTTGGACTGATTGTCCTTAACACATTTTCCTTTTCTTCGCATTATGACGTCCTATGTTACATCACGTGTGCGTCAACAGAAACGGGTTCTAGACGGCAATTGACAAGGGCTTCGGAGCAAGATGTTTATTTGCTTTTAGGTTTCTGTGACAAATATGTCCAGCTCCCATTCTATGGCAATTATTATATTACCAGTGCATCGGTAATTCTGGAAAGGACGTCTCATTTCTTATGTTCACCTCTCACCTGCCTCTCCTTTTCATGTTCTTTTTTTCGCTCTTCTTTCTCCTTTCTGAACTGTTCCTCCATATTTTCCAGTCGCTTCTCCATCTCTTTCTTCAAGTCAATGCCTACAAGCACACGGAAAGTAGAAGCGGCTCATCATCATGTTTTAATCATTTCATTCATTCATTCATTTCACCGTATTAGATCCTCAACTTAAGACGCGGTCTGGAACGGTTTCGTCGCCTGCCGTTACTTCTGAACGAAATGAAGGGTGTACAGAAATAAACACCAAAAATGGAGGAGCAAAAATATTAACAGCTGGTTTTCGCCAAATCACAGCTAATTTAACGGACAATAATACTGCCAACTCAAAATTCTGCTTGTGTAAAAATGGGTAAAATTGAGGGGAAAATCTGTTTTTTCTAAATATTTTGAATAGTTCCCAAAACCGGAATAGATGTGATTCAGACTCAGATTGTGCATATTTACAGCAAATGTCACGTCAATAATTTGCAAAAGGACTGAGATATCGCGTTAAAAAATGTCCAGTGATAGTTTCAGTGTTGCAATAAATTGAGTACCGCACGTCGCCGCCGCACTGTTCGTGGTCAGCATGGAGCCAGCTTCAGCTGCATCAACCTTTTATGTGGTTTCAAGTCTTACAGCCCATTTCACAGATTGTCTTAACGATAAAAATAAAGAGTAATCTTGTTACCTTAAAATATATGCGGGTGTTTACCTTCCCTCCCGTCTTCCTTCCAATGTGCTGAGACAAGTTTCTTATTACGTCTTTCGGATTCCTGACAACATTTTGATGTAGAAATGTGCACGGCATGGGTATCAGACCAGATTCAATATTTGATCCCAGAATACCATGTGGCCCATCATGACCTCGATTTCATACTTGCTCATGGATGTCTTTCTTGGATATCTTAGGATGTAAGACGCAATAAGGCACACCAATTCTGCCTCTGCGCCACTTTACTTTGATGCTGTACGATTAAAATAGAAACTTCGCCAAATAGGCCGCGAAACCTTAAATTTGGAATGGCCTGTGACGTTACATGTAACTTCTAGGTCAATGTACTTCACTTATCTAAGTCCATTTTGTTGCACTCTGTCGCTTGCCGCCAAAAGCAAGGAAACCTGCACGCAACTTTTCAATTTAAGTATGAGGAACAATCTGCCCCCCCCTCCCGCCCCCAGTGGGACGAGTCCGGCTACCGACCCCAGTGGCGCATGGGTTAATGTTGCCTTTCTGTCGCAATGAATATGCGTCTACTTTGTGTGATGTCATGTTGCAACCAACATGTCGCCACTTTCCAGCTAAGGTACAGTCTCAGGAGTCTTACAGTCTCACAGTCTCAGGTACAGCGAAACTCTCTGCCCGACACTGATGCGGTCTTCGTTGGTGATTTCTCTGAGAACGTTTCATTCATCGTCAAGGTCAGAGAGTTCAGAGAACAGAGTCATTCGTTCAGAGGTTCATTCGTCACTCAGGTCTTCTTACACAGAGAAACAGAAAGGAAGAGAAAATAGAGAGGGGACAGGTAGAGGGACAGTGAGAGGGAAGCAAGAAAGAGGATGCACGAACGGATGGGCAAATTGACAGACAGACAGGAAAAATATAATTGTGGTGAAAGACTGAATACCGAAGGATTGAAGAAAGAAAACTGAGAATCACAAGCAATGAAAGCGTGAAGAAAAATATTGCGCACGAACCAAATGTAGGGGGTATGTTGCTGACCAAATGCATGTTGCTGACCTTGTTTCTCCAGAAGCTCCACTTGAGCAAACTGCCAGTCCGGACACTCCGAGCTGGGAGATGCATCCTCCGTCGTCGTATTCCGCTTTTCCCAGGCTGAAACAGGGGAAAACATGGGGATGGTAACAACGCGTTGCATAGAAGAAAGAGCATCACAAATCCACGAATCACACAACTCACCGCCAGTCATTCGGCGATCAGGAGTTAAGTCAGTGGTCACCAAGACATAACCAATACCCCGCTTCAAACTGAGAAGTGACTTCAATCCTTCGATATTCAGTTTTTCTCCACAATTACATTTTTCCCGTCTGTCTGTCCACTTGCCCATCGGTTCGAGCATCCTCTTTCTTGCTTCCCTCTCACTCATAATGCCCATGTCCTTCGGGCACTGTTCTACCTGCCGACAATGCCTTGTCCTTCGGGCACTGTTCTACCTGCCGACAATGCCTTGTCCTTCGGGCACTGTTCTATCTGCCGACAATGCCTTGTCCTTCGGGCACTGTTCTATCTGCCGACAATCCCTTGTCCTTCGGGCACTTTTCTACCTGCCGACAATGCCTTGTCCTTCAGGCACTGTTCTACCTGCCGACAATGCCTTGTCCTTCGGGCACTGTTCTACCTGCCGACAATGCCTTGTCCTTCGGGCACTGTTCTACCTGCCGACAATGCCTTGTCCTTCGGGCACTGTTCTACCTGCCGACAATGCCTTGTCCTTCGGGCACTGTTCTATCTGCCGACAATGCCCATGTCCTTCGGGCACTGTTCTACCTGCCGACAATGCCCTGTCCTTCGGGCACTGTTCTACCTGCCGACAATGCCTTGTCCTTCTGGCACTGTTCTACCTGCCGACAATGCCTTGTCCTTCGGGCACTGTTCTACCTGCCGACAATGCCTTGTCCTTCGGGCACTGTTCTATCTGCCGACAATGCCTTGTCCTTCGGGCACTGTTCTACCTGCCGACAATGCCTTGTCCTTCGGGCACTGTTCTACCTGCCGACAATCCCTTGTCCTTCGGGCACTGTTCTATCTGCCGACAATGCCTTGTCCTTCGGGCACTGTTCTATCTGCCGACAATGCCCATGTCCTTCGGGCACTGTTCTACCTGCCGACAATGCCTTGTCCTTCGGGCACTGTTCTATCTGCCGACAATGCCTTGTCCTTCGGGCACTGTTCTATCTGCCGACAATGCCGATGTCCTTCGGGCACTGTTCTACCTGCCGACAATGCCATGTCCTTCGGGCACTGTTATATCTGCCGACAATGCCTTGTCCTTCGGGCACTGTTCTATCTGCCGACAATGCCTTGTCCTTCGGGCACTGTTCTATCTGCCGACAATCCCTTGTCCTTCGGGCACTGTTCTATCTGCCGACAATGCCTTGTCCTTCGGGCACTGTTCTATCTGCCGACAATGCCTTGTCCTTCGGGCACTGTTCTATCTGCCGACAATGCCTTGTCCTTCGGGCACTGTTCTATCTGCCGACAATGCCCATGTCCTTCGGGCACTGTTCTACCTGCCGACAATGCCTTGTCCTTCGGGCACTGTTCTATCTGCCGACAATGCCCATGTCCTTCGGGCACTGTTCTACCTGCCGACAATGCCTTGTCCTTCGGGCACTGTTCTATCTGCCGACAATGCCTTGTCCTTCGGGCACTGTTCTACCTGCCGACAATGCCTTGTCCTTCGGGCACTGTTCTACCTGCCGACAATCCCTTGTCCTTCGGGCACTGTTCTATCTGCCGACAATGCCTTGTCCTTCGGGCACTGTTCTATCTGCCGACAATGCCCATGTCCTTCGGGCACTGTTCTACCTGCCGACAATGCCTTGTCCTTCGGGCACTGTTCTATCTGCCGACAATGCCATGTCCTTCGGGCACTGTTCTATCTGCCGACAATGCCTTGTCCTTCGGGCACTGTTCTACCTGCCGACAATGACTTGTCCTTCGGGCACTGTTTTATTGGAAATTCTGCCGACAATGCCTTGTCCTTCGGGCACTGTTCTACCTGCCGACAATGCCTTGTCCTTCGGGCACTGTTCTACCTGCCGACAATGCCTTGTCCTTCGGGCACTGTTCTATCTGCCGACAATGCCTTGTCCTTCGGGCACTGTTCTATCTGCCGACAATGCCTTGTCCTTCGGGCACTGTTCTATCTGCCGACAATGCCTTGTCCTTCGGGCACTGTTCTACCTGCCGACAATGCCCATGTCCTTCGGGCACTGTTCTATCTGCCGACAATGCCTTGTCCTTCGGGCACTGTTCTATCTGCCGACAATGCCTTGTCCTTCGGGCACTGTTCTACCTGCCGACAATGCCCATGTCCTTCGGGCACTGTTCTACCTGCCGACAATGCCTTGTCCTTCGGGCACTGTTCTATCTGCCGACAATCCCTTGTCCTTCGGGCACTGTTCTATCTGCCGACAATGCCTTGTCCTTCGGGCACTGTTCTACCTGCCGACAATGCCCATGTCCTTCGGGCACTGTTCTACCTGCCGACAATGCCTTGTCCTTCGGGCACTGTTCTATCTGCCGACAATGCCTTGTCCTTCGGGCACTGTTCTATCTGCCGACAATGCCTTGTCCTTCGGGCACTGTTCTACCTGCCGACAATGCCCTTGTCCTTCGGCCACTGCACAACCTGCGACAAATCCATTCAATATATTGGTGGCGCCCGATAATCTTCAAATTGGCAATATCGCAAAATATTCGAATAGCCTTACTGCTCGGCATAGCAGCGTTCAACCAATTCAAGTTATTCGCCGTAGCGGCGGTCTCCGAGGTGGGAATATCCATCGCCAGATCTGCTTGTCTGGAAAGTCCACGCTTTTCGAGTATCAGATGTTCAGAACGCGATTTTACCTGCCAGAAATCGTGCCTATTTTGCCATACAGCAATTTGAGGTACATAGCAGAACATTGCTGGCGCGGCTGGTTTTCCACCGCTTAAATGTCCTGCTGGAGCGTGGCTGGTTTTCCACCGTTTGAATGTCCTGCTCAGAGGTGCACAAAACGTCAAGAATGTCACCTACAAGCATTGAAACCCATAAATCTGTCGCATTTCGAAACTTTCTGATTTTACCTAACCTATCCCAATAGCACAGGTCCCCCAAAACGGTATGGCACAGGTCTCCAATAGCACAGGTCGCCGCAATCGAGCCCTATCAACTGTCACGGCGTATCTGTGACAGCCTGCTGCGCCATGTTCAGCCTAATGGAGCGGGCTGTGTGCAGCCGATATTGTGCACCGGGATCTGTCCCAAAAGAGCTAGCGCTGCCAAATGTCCTGTTCCGAAATTGCAGCGATAACTTACCGAAATATAAGCGAACAGTTTGTGAAATAACCAAAAATAAACTGTGCATTAAATATTTTTGCGTTAAAATGTCTTTCCTGCAGTGATATATCTTCTTTATGTGGTGAATCTTTTTCCTTCTTCGAATGATGATTTTCTGTCACAACAACGGCACAGTTTCAGCCAATATCTGTCACCTACGCTGGTAGACGTGTTGGCAGGTTTGTGCACCTCTGGTCTTGCTGGGGCGTGGCTGGTTTTCCACCGTTTGCATGTGTCCTGCCGGGTGCCGGATCTTCCAGAGCCAACCGGCGTGCGTCCGTGTTTTTTGCCTTGTATACATGAAGCTTAAGGAATCAATAAAAAGCAACTTAAAATGGAATGTTATGTTGAATGTGTATTAAGTATGCGTCTAAGTCGCTAACGGCAATACTTAGGAAGGGCGATACCTATGTCTTTTCAAGTCAATTTCGTCCATGGAAAGCCAAACTATATTGAAATAGTTCAAACCTACAAGTTGCACAGGTCGCTTAATCTTTCGTTGCTAAAGTCTCTGCTTAATCGCAAACATGTCATTCATGATTAAGTTTAATTCATATGTAGGTGTGTGTGGACAACTTATGAATGATAGCAATCATTATAGACCTTAGTCACATTCAAGAAGCATTTTGTGACAACTTTAAGATACTTTGCGTGGATAATCTTCTGTTATTATCTGGAGTTTGGACTTTTTCTGTCAGCAAGCTGGTCAATTTCCTAGGATAATTTGCGTGTACTTACACGTACTTTACTTACGCTTACACATATTTACACTTTACTCGCTATTTTAGCAATTTTTTTTAACACGTTTGGAACATTTCGTTTGTGCATCGAGGCATAACTGCATCGCCAAGTAATTTAAAACTGAGTTAATTTGATATTGCCCCGCCGAAATTCGCCGTATCTAGGGACGCTCTAGGGACGTATCGCCGTATCTAGGGACGATCTAGGGACGTATCGCCGTATCTAGGGACCTATCTAGGGACGTATCGCCGTATCTAGGGACGCGGTGAGAGGACACCATATGGCAGATAATGTCCATCCTGCTCCGTGATTACTAGCAGGTGCTGCCAGATGGTGCCAGATTCCGCCTTGCATTTTCTGGTAGTTCCACTTGAGCGAACCACCAATCCAGAGACTCCGAGGTTGAGTGACGTATCTTCGTTGCCATATTCCGCTCGTCCCAGACCGCTCAGTAACTACATCAATAATCCGAAAAATAGATGAGAAACAAAAGCAATGATGAGCATGAACACGGTACGAGTATGGCATGCGGGCTGAAAACCTATGAAACTTGTCCTTATAGACGCCAGGAGTGCTTCATTTATATACAAAATCGCACCAAAAATAGGGTCTAAGATGTACAATATCAGTAAATATACGCACTTATACCATGCAATCGGGAAGCATGCTGCCAAATATCGTTCAAATTCCAGAACTTGGATAACACTGTTCCACTAAGTGCGTCTCGGTAAAATCGTCGCAAAAAGATTCCTGAAGACAGCTGGTGTCGCACGCATCGTTCCATCATCGTGTCGTCAGCCGAAATAAGCAGCGCTCGGCGGTGGATCGATCCCGGGCTGAGCCGGAAATATCCGCCGTCCAACCGTGTTCAGACCGACTGAGTCCAGCTTACGGATGCTCACGAGTCTAACTATCCAAGTTGGTCGAGACTGGTGGGGCCATTTCGGAGCTGGCTGGCACGAGCCGGCGAAATTATAACAGACGCGGTGTTCAGCGATCATTGTTGGTACCACGCAATCACTGTGAGGTTGGCGCAACAGCCAAGAAACGGTCATTGGTGCGAACTCGTGGTGGCAATGTCTCAACTCTCCGGATGAGCCCTAGCCCGTGGAGACACTCAATTCTTGCCGACACGCACACGACTTATCTGGTTCATTACCGTTCACAAACGGTGGGGTTACGTAGGACACTGATGCAGTGGCTTGGTGTGAGTCTCGCGCAAAAATGGATGAGCAAGTGCATTGGGGACTGAATTTTTGTGTTCTGGACGAAACTGACATTGCCATTACAAAGGCAAATACTTGGGTAGCATAGCATGTCCTATCAATGCGCGGTGGGACATTACGATGGCCAATGACTGTTCTCGTGTTTCAGAAATTTGGACCTTCCGGTGCAAGATCTGTTCTTTCAGCTTCATTTCACGTCAAAAGCTATGTAACACGTTTACTAAAAATGCAATCAAAGCAAACATAATGTAGCCCAGGTGAAAAATACGACAAACCAATCAGATAAAGAAACCAAATGCGTCTTTTGTAAGCGGTGCCTATTCCCATGCTATGGTGATTACGAGTATCCTTCACGGCTATGTTATATAGAGGCGCGCCATCGGTGGGTTTTCCCGGCGCCGACACCACTGACCGCTCCCTACGGTGCCCGCCATATGGTGCCGGTCAATATTTGAGCCACTTGGCCGGCGCGCCATCGGTTATTGGCGTCCAGCAAACCGAGCCGAGCCGCCCGTGCGGTCTGGCCGCTGGTGGTGTGACGCGCTTCAGCCAGCGCCACGGGCTCAAAGTCGGAGACAAGACTGGAGATCAGAGACAGCTGCATAGATAACGGAAGTAGGAAAGTCATGGGGGGTTAGGTTATGTGGCTCATTCAAACGTTTCAAATGTGAACAGAAGCCGTATGAAGATCCACATATGCACCATCAATTAGCATTACTTATTTGTGCCTTAAGAAGAAGTGCATAGAAAGGGATGTCTTCAGAGTTGCTTCGGCTCACCTGTTCCGCCAAGTCTCTGGCGCCGCTGCCAGTCTCCTACACATTGCACAGACTTGCTACTCGATGATTTCCGCTGCATACATGCAGGATGGATGCATCAGGAGTAAGGATGACCGTAAAGCTGGGAACCGCCATGCCCGCCGAGGTAGAACCTACTCCCTATCTCTCCTGCTGACAGACGCTGGACGGGGAGTGGTGAGGAAGTTTGACCTGGCCGGAAAGGCGTGGCTGCATGGCCTGCAGGCCAGCAGGCTCGCCGCGGACCGGGCTAGTTAGCGGCTGCGGAGTGCGCCGATGGCCGTGAACAGCTCTCATCAGCTGCCTGTGCGGACAGTGCACCGATGGCCGTAAACAGCTCATCAGCTGCCTGTGCGAACAGTGCGCCGATGGCCATGAACAGCTCATCAGCTGCCTGTGCGGACAGTGTGCCGATGGCCGTGAACAGCTCATCAGCTGCCTGTGCGGACAGTGCGCCGATGGCCGTGAACAGCTCATCAGCTGCCTGTGCGGACAGTGTGCCGATGGCCGTGAACAGCTCATCAGCTGCCTGTGCGGACAGTGTGCCGATGGCCGTGACAGCTCATCAGCTGCCTGTGCGGACAGTGGCCGATGGCCAAGTCATCAGCTGCCTGTCGGACATGCCGAGAAGCCATCAGCTGCCTTGCGGACAGTGCGCCGATGGCCGTGAACACTCATCAGCTGCCTGTGCGGACAGTGCGCCGATGGCCGTGAACAGCTCATCAGCTGCCTGTGCGGACAGTGTGCCGATGGCCGTGAACAGCTCATCAGCTGCCTGTGCGGACAGTGCGCCGATGGCCGTGAACAGCTCATCAGCTGCCTGTGCGGACAGTGTGCCGATGGCCGTGAACAGCTCATCAGCTGCCTGTGCGGACAGTGCGCCGATGGCCGTAAACAGCTCATCAGCTGCCTGTGCGGACAGTGCGCCGATGGCCGTAAACAGCTCATCAGCTGCCTGTGCGGACAGTGCGCCGATGGCCGTGAACAGCTCATCAGCTGCCTGTGCGGACAGTGTGCCGATGGCCGTAAACAGCTCATCAGCTGCCTGTGCGGACAGTGCGCCGATGGCCGTGAACAGCTCATCAGCTGCCCGTGCGGACAGTACGCCGATGGCCATGAACAGCTCATCAGCTGCCTGTGCGGACAGTGCGCCGATGGCCGTGAACAGCTCATCAGCTGCCTGTGCGGACAGTGTGCCGATGGCCGTGAACAGCTCATCAGCTGCCTGTGCGGACAGTGCGCCGATGGCCGTGAACAGCTCATCAGCTGCCTGTGCGGACAGTGTGCCGATGGCCGTAAACAGCTCATCAGCTGCCTGTGCGGACAGTGCGCCGATGGCCGTGAACAGCTCATCAGCTGCCCGTGCGGACAGTACGCCGATGGCCATGAACAGCTCATCAGCTGCCTGTGCGGACAGTGCGCCGATGGCCGTGAACAGCTCATCAGCTGCCTGTGCGGACAGTGTGCCGATGGCCGTGAACAGCTCATCAGCTGCCTGTGCGGACAGTGCGCCGATGGCCGTGAACAGCTCATCAGCTGCCTGTGCGGACAGTGTGCCGATGGCCGTGAACAGCTCATCAGCTGCCTGTGCGGACAGTGTGCCGATGGCCGTGAACAGCTCATCAGCTGCCTGTGCGGACAGTGCTCCGATGGCCGTGAACAGCTTATCAGCTGCCTGTGCGGACAGTGCGCCGATGGCCGTGAACAGCTCATCAGCTGCCTGGGCGGACAGCTATGGTCCAACGATACATTGTAGCCGCAAACACATTTGCACTTCGCTTTTTGCACTGTTCAACGCGAAAGCAAATCTTTTCTCAAGGTTCTGGTAATGCTTACTCAAAGGTCATGCAATCTTCGTCCTGGCGTCGCAGATGTTTTTCACACATATATCACGACCGTAGGTCTCACGGCCACAAATATTCTGCATCACGAGAGTATTGGCACTCAGGGCGATTGCCTGATTGTGTGTGGAGCGTGCACTGGACTGAGCGCTTCTGTTGCTGAGCTTAGGCCTGTCGGGAGTAGATTATCCGAGTGAAGACATTTTTAGACCTACGCTATGCAAACTTAAGTTGCCTTTAAGCATTGCCATATTCTTACGTAGCCCTGACTCCCTTGGGGTAATCGTTTCTCTACACCGGAGAAAGTTAACACATGCTAGGTATATCGTCAGCGCGGGAAGCTCAGTGATGTACTACACATTCAGCAGTTGTGCAGTGGTGCAGCACATACACATACATCAGTTGTGCCACTCGAACTCAACATGCATGCAATTGTATGTACTTACATACATGCTGGACGCCATTTTCTGCGTGATTCTGAGTTGTGCCTACGTATCACGACACGTTCATCCTCTGAACCTCTGAACCAAGCGTTGACTTCGACTAACCTTGCTCGGGGTGTGTGAAGCGGAACACGTGGTTTTTGCCGAGGATAACCCGGCTGGCGGTGCGCAGCACTATGGGCTGGCAGACACTGCGGCCGTTTATGTAGCAGAGCGCGCCATCATTGGGGATGAGCATGACCACGCCCTCTCTGGAAAAAGGGGCAAGGTCTGTTATGCCACCCTGTCGGAGGTAAGAGCTCAAATCATTTGCCGCAGTGTATCTTCACGTGTCAAACGGAGGAGGGCGATTGTCCCAGGCGAATACTTTGTCTGGCAAGGACCGTGCTATTTTATCTCGTTCATTTTCCAAAATTGAGAGCAGAGTCGCTCTACATTCCACTGAGCGAAGTTGCTCTGTGTGGTCGAGATCTTGATCTGATATAAGGTGCATGTCACCGCCCTCACATAATTATGACCACACCTCAATTTTACCCCTGACGTCTGACATTACCAGTGATAAGAGATTATTCAGCGACGGCATTCTCCTTGAGGGGAGAAGCGAGACTAGTTACTAAGGTCATAGGTGTTGTACCAGGCGGAGAACCTACCCCTTACCCAGGTTGTACCCCTCACCACTTCCCTCCCCCACAACCCCCACACACACTATTCTAAACCTTCTTGTACACATCGCCAGTGCCTTTTTGGGCAAAATTGTGGGCAAAATAGTGGGCAAAACGTCGCTCCGATCTTTTGCAACTCTTTATCCTCCTTATGATAGCCAATCTGAGGCGAGAGGGCAGATCAGTTGCAACATTATATAAGGTGGGATGTTGGCCGACCCTTGACTCACCACGAGTGGTGAGTCAAGGGTCGGCTCGGTCGGACCGGCCGACTTGATGGATCATCTATCGCAGCATTCATCACGAGGTCTCTTATCCCTCTCGATCCTTCTTCTTGTCTCTCTGTCTCTCCTACCCCACTTTTTCACTCCTTCATTCTCCATTCTCCTCCCCACTTTTGTACTCCCTCTTTCTCCATTCTCTTTCCCCACTTTTGCACTGCCTCATTCTCTATCCTCCTTCCCCTATCTCAATCTCCCTCTCTCCCTCACTTTCCCTCTTCCGCTCTTCCGCTCTGCCTTTCTGCCTCTCTGTCTCTTTCTCTCTCTCTCTCTCTCTCTCTCTCTCTCTCTCTCTCTCTCTCTCTCTCTCTCTCTCTCTCTCTCTCTCTCTCTCTCTCTCTCTCTCTCTCTCTCTCTCTCTCTCTCTCTCTCTCTCTCTCTCTCTCTCTCTCTATCTCTCTCTCTATCTCTTATATATATATTTATATTTTATATATATATATATATATATATATATATATATATATATATATATATATATATATATATATATATATATATATATATATATATATATATATATATATATATATATATATATATATATATATATATATATATATCTATATCTATATCTATATCTATATCTATATCTATATCTATATCTATATCTATATCTATATCTATATCTATATCTATATCTATATCTATATCTATATCTTATATATCTATATCTCTATATCTCTATATCTCTATATCTCTATATCTCTATATTTCTATCTCTCTATCTCTCTATCTCTATATCTCTCCATCTCTCCATATCTCTATCTCTCTCTATCTCTCTATCTCTCTCTATCTCTCTCTATCTCTCTCTATCTCTCTCTATCTCTATCTCTCTATCTCTCTCTATCTCTCTCTATCTCTCTCTATCTCTCTCTCTCTCTCTATCTCTCTCTATCTCTCTATCTCTCTCTATCTCTCTCTCTCTCTCTCTCTATCTCTATCTCTCTCTCTCTCTATCTCTCTCTATCTCTCTCTATCTCTCTCTATCTCTCTACTCTCTCTATCTCTCTCTATCTCTCTCTATCTCTCTCTATCTCTATCTCTCTCTATCTCTCTCTATCTCTCTCTATCTCTCTCTATCTCTCTCTATCTCTCTCTATCTCTCTCTATCTCTCTCTATCTCTATCTCTATCTATCTCTCTCTATCTCTCTCTATCTCTCTCTATCTCTCTCTATCTCTCTCTATCTCTCTCTCTATCTCTCTCTATCTCTCTCTATCTCTCTCTATCTCTCTCTATCTCTCTCTATCTCTCTCTATCTCTCTCTATCTCTCTCTATCTCTCTATCTCTCTCTATCTCTCTCTATCTCTCTCTATCTCTCTCTATCTCTCTCTATCTCTCTCTATCTCTCTCTATCTCTCTCTATCTCTCTCTATCTCTCTCTATCTCTCTATCTCTCTCTACTCTCTCTATCTCTCTCTATCTCTCTCTATCTCTCTCTATCTCTCTCTATCTCTCTCTATCTCTCTCTATCTCTCTCTATCTCTCTCTATCTCTCTCTATCTCTCTCTATCTCTCTCTATCTCTCTCTATCTCTCTCTATCTCTCTATCTCTCTCTATCTCTCTCTATCTCTCTCTATCTCTCTCTCTCTCTATCTCTCTCTATCTCTCTATCTCTCTCTATCTCTCTCTATCTCTCTCTATCTCTCTCTATCTCTCTCTCTCTCTCTCTCTCTCTCTCTCTCTCTCTCTCTCTCTCTCTCTCTCTCTCTCTCTCTCTCTCTCTCTCTCTCTCTCTCTCTCTCTCTCTCTCTCTCTCTCTCTCTCTCTCTCTCTCTCTCTCTCTCTCTCTCTCTCTCTCCCCCACTCTCTGTCTCCACATCTGCCAGTCGCCTTCGATGGCGAGCTATAGACGGCGGTGACGCAAGTGACCTGTTCTCGAAGATACAGTGTTCGTTGTATATGTGTTGGCCGATGAGCTGGATGTCCTGCGGGATGTTGGCCTCGGCGGAGCCGACGCGCGTGATGCCCTCCTTGATATAGTAGATGAGACACTCGGACATGGAAGGGTCCTCGTTCAAGTTGACCAGGTGTGGCGTCTACCGGACATCAGTGGTGTTAGTCACAGGATCGCCAGTCACAGAGGTCAGGTCGACTGATGTCTAAACAGTCATCATGCACGTCAGTATGCGGACCGACGGCTTGTGGAAGTCGGCTAACATCATTCACCAGTAATTTCGAGTGTGCGTAGTGGCTGGGTAGTCTCAGCCACTAATATGCGTAGTGGCTGGGTAGTCTCAGCCACTAGTGTGCGTAGTGGCTGGGTAGTCTCAGCCACTAGTGTGCGTAGTGGCTGGGTAGTCTCAGCCACTAGTGTGCGTAGCGGCTGGGTAGTCTCAGCCACTAGTGTGCGTAGTGGCTGGGTAGTCTCACGTCACCCTGCGTTCAAATTTTGCCCTCGAGAAACGTCGTTTAATTATTAATATATTATTGCTGCGATGGGTAATAAGCGAGTAATCTCACGCACATCCTCTTTTGAATCCCATATAAAAAAATCGTTCAAGGTCATTAAAGAAGAAATTATATTTCGCATTATATATTGAATTAAATTGTAGCATGAATTGAACTCCAAGACGTGCTTTGCCGCACATATATATATATATATATAGATTTATATATATTTTATATATATATATACATACATATATGTATGCATACATATACACACACACATACACACACACATATATATATATATATATATATATATATATATATATATATATATATTATAATGCAAGCATAGTGTAAAATGTGAAGGTCCTGCTCGACACACATGCACAGCACTGCCCGCCCCACCTTTTTAGGTGAGAAGATTCCCACTGTTCTACCATCCTCCTTGAGAGCAATACCCATTTCTGCGAACACAGTCTCGCGGTGACGGCGAATGTCGTCAGTTTTCTTCAGCTTCTCCTCCCATGTCTCGTTCAGTTCTGCAATCAGGAGAGACGGTGAGCGCAGGGTAACTACCCCACACGAAACCTGTGTGACGTGTTACATCGGACGGAAACTCGGCACCGGCTGAAATATTCTCCAGACATATTTGCTTCGATGCGATCATTTGCCACATCTAGCAATTGTTCAACGAGAGCATTACAGTTGGGTTTATATTGCATTTACGATATGATTTTTAGTGCATGTGAGATATGAGAGATCAGATTGTATGTGTGATTGCACGTTGACAACGTATGCCAACCGCTTCACCACAGTGTTTCCCTAGTTGTCAATGTTTGCATACATTCATGCTCTATTTTGGCAGAAATTCCTGTTGTCATCGTTACTTCCAACACAAACAGAAACTGACATCACATTGTCACATACCAAACCGACATCACACTTCCACATACAAAACTGACGTCACACTTCCACATACCAAAGCAGACATCACACTGCCACATACCAAAGTACACATGTCACATCAAGCGTAGCATGTGAGCATCGCTAGCAATATCAGTTATGACAAATGCCCATCCGAATGTTTGAGAACTGCTTCACCACCATGAAGAAGCAAGGACGTACTTTTGGGCGATTTAATTCAAATATCTTGTAGCACGCTAAAAGAACACGCGTGGTGAAACAGGATGCACTTAAGTTATAGAGCAAGTACGTCCTGACTTCTCCAATCACCTTCCTTCACGATCAACAGGCACACCACCCACATCATCGTTCAAACGCAGATCAGCACTGACACACAAACACTTCTAGGCACACACACACACACCTTCAACAACCGGCGCTGCTCCTTCACGCTACATCCTACGCTGAACACCAGCCGGGGATACATTTGCGCCCCAGAGCTGGATAACGTACCACTCGACAACATCGCCACCCTGCTTCACGCCCCAGCCCTCCTAGACGCCACAGTCACGAGGGGAGGTGTGTTGGTATGCGGCCGCTCACAGCGTGCCACACACAGCAGCACGACAACGCTTACACAACACCACCTACACCACTGGCATCTCCACCTCCACAACCGCACCCTCCCACACCGCACCTACCGCCGGGCACAACAACGCAGCGGCGTTCTCCTCATCACCTAAACCCACACTCACTCCAACACCAGCTCCTATTCGCCCTACTACTCTACCATCAGCCGGCTCCCGAACCCCGGCACACCTCCCTTCTAAATGCTCCGCCGATCCTCGCCTCCACTTCCCCTCCGACCCTCGACTCCATTGCCCCACCGATCCTCGGCTCCACCGTCCTACCGATCCCAGATTCCACTGCCCCACCGCACCTCAACTCCACCGTCACCACTGCTTTCCACGCCACCCCACCACAGACCCAGCCTCCTCCCACATCCATTCCACTTCAGACCCGGCCTTCTCCCACATCCCTTCCACCGCGGACCGGCCTCCTCCCACACCCTCTCCACCAGAGACCCGGCTTCCTCTCACGCCCACCCCACCGCGGACCGGGTCTCCTCCCCCTCCACCTCACCTCAAACTCGGCCTACGGCCACCAACACCCCGCCTCGGGCACAGCTGCCACCACATCCACCTCGTCCTACCGAATCCACCACATCCTACCACATCCACCTCGCCCCATCCCACCCTAACTACCCCTCAGACCCAGACCCGGTCTCCATCCCATCCCCCACCGGTACCCCACATCCCCACGGGACCTGGCCGTACCCCTTCGCCACACCGCCTCCAACCGGTCAGGGCCCTCCCCGCCACCATGTGACGCCTTCCCACCACTCACTCCCCCGGGACCTCGGCCCCTGTCACACCCATCCGGCCGGCCCAAACCATGGCCTAGGCTTAAGGCCATCACAGCATCCACAAACCCTACACCAGCCCACGGCCATCCCAGCCTGCATACAAACCTCCCACAAGTCCACAGCCACCCCAGCCTCCACCCAGATCTCCCACAAGTCCACAGCCATCGTCTCTTGCCAGACCGAGCTCCACACCATCTCCTGCGCATCCACCCATACCCATCCAAAAACCTCATCTGAGGCCACCACCCAGACCGAACCCACCACTCCTGCCAAACCCGTCGAGCCCGAACCCAAAACTCCCGACCAACGAGTCCCGTCCGAACCTTCCGCGCCTCCCAAGCGCAAATATCGCCGCTACGCCACCCCATCACCTCCCAGGACTCGTGCATCCAAATCCAAGCTTCTACTACTGCCCGAGTCACCTTCCACATTCCCTCCGTCCACCGGTACCATCTTTCTCCCCAACACGACACCACACCATCCCAGTATAGGAGCATTAACATGCACTAAACGCGTTCGGCAATGGTACTTTTTCTACAGTGGAACACCGGTGGCCTTTCAGGCAAGTTCATATAAGTAAAGTCAGAGTTCCTGCAACAAAAACCAATACTAGTCTCGCTCCAAGAAGCTCACTTTCGAGACTCTGACTCTATTTGCAAGATAATTTCAGGTTACACTTGGCATGTCGATAACGTAAACAGTCCACATCGGAAATGGGGCGCAGCCATACGTATCGCTACAGCATACCCTATCGTCGAATAAAGTTAAATACTCCTGGACTGCGTAGCAGTCAGCCTCAAAATTGCCCATTGTCAAACCACAGTCATCTCAATATACATTTAACCGTCAGCTGCAAACTCCACACCGCAGTAGATGAGCGACATGCTTCATGCTCCTCCATCAGTTGTAATTATGGGAAACTTTAATCTTAACAATACCTTCCCTGGAAACGATCGGACGGACACTAGAGGACGAAAAATTTACCCGTTTATTTCGGATCACAACTTAGTACATCTAAGCACTGTGGCTGCTACCCACTACAACCTGACCGTAGGAGGATCGGACAGTTATATTGACTTGAGTGTGAGAAGTGAGGAAGTCATCAGGAAGCTTTATTGTGCATATGTCAGGCCACATCTGGAATATTGTGGCCAAGCTTGGTCCCCTAGTTATGAAAAAGATTGTTGGCTTTTAGAGAGAGTACAAAAAAGGGCAACAAAAATGGTGAATGGTATGGGCAACCTGGCATATGAGGAAAGATTGAAGAAATTGAATATGTTTTCACTTAGATATAGAAGGCTGAGAGGAGATCTCATCGAGGTCTTTAAATTTGTTCATGGTCAGGAACAGGGTTATCTCAGGGAACTGTTTGAATTTAACAGAAATGATGCAATTAGAGGTCATCAATTCAAAATTAAAGTTAATCACAGCAGGACAAGGTTAAGACAGTCCTTCTTCACCAACAGGGTAGTAGAACACTGGAACCAGCTGCCAGAAACCATTGTCAGTAGCAACACACTGAACATCTTTAAGAACAGCATAGACAATCATTATAATAATAGGGGGCTTGTTTTTCTGTATTCCAGGGAGAGTTGATCAACACATTTGATGGACAACTGGTTCAGTGTACAGAGTGCAACCAAGAAGGGCCCTTGTGGCTCATAGTTGCACTGATCTTTTATGTCTTTTATGTCTTTATTACTTAACGTGCGGCTCCCAACGATTAAGCTCACTAATTGACTGATCAGTTTCAGACGTTCCCGGGCTGAGCGACCACTACCCAATCACAATTAGGCTCAGTACAGACGCCATCCACCACACTAAGCTATTCAGACCATCTTGAAACTTGAAAAGAGCGGATTGGGAAAAATTCAGGGATCAAGCAAACCAGGCAATACTCAAGGCCATCAGCTCAGCAGTACGAGACTCAGTCCCAAAAAGTAATCAACCAAGGAAAAAGGCATCTACGCCATGGTGGACCCCAGACTGTCAAAGGGCAATCGCTACATAGCGCCGTGCTCACAAACAATACAACGGATGCGTGTGCAAAGCACACCTATCAGCATACAGACAAACTCAAAAACACTGCCGGTACGCAATTCGAACAACACGCCAAAACTGTTGGCAGCCTTTTGCCTCTCACTTCAATAGGTTCAGCCCGTGCGCACGGTGAACACGCGATTGAGACATTTTCTAGAACAGAACGACCCGACCGATGAATTTTAGTGCGGCTTCCAGTGTCAAAAATCGACTACAGACAATCTCATTAGACTAGTGCACGACATCAATAGTGGTCCACGCACCAAACGCACAATAGCCGCCTACTTAGACATCACTACCGCATTCGACCAAGTACACAATTCGGCACTAATACACACACTCCACAAGATAGGCCTGCGCGGACACATGGCACACTTCATTCTCAACTTCCTCGGAGACAGGACTCCGACATTATGTGCACATTATGTCAAAGAAATTATGTTGTTGGCTCTTAAGATAGCGGAGCTAGGGCGGGCAAAAATGAGGTCACAATCTCGTTCCAGTACAAGGGATTTACTTACATTAAAACACTTTTAAATACCAAAGATCATAGAAGACAGTCAAAAGTAAAATATGTGTGCATAGACAAGTGATGAAATAAAAATTATAAATAAAAACGTGATCTCATATCAGGTATATAGGTCAAATGAACTTTTAAACTAGAAAGCAGATACATATTTGTACAGAACTTCGCTGCTAATAAATATATTTGAACACGAGAAATACATGTGGTGGTCAATTATGTCCTCTAAACGAGTGTCAGGTGTCCAGTCAATATCAAATCGGGTCAATGAGATCAAATCTGAAACGTCCAGAAGGTAAACACATGTAGTCCAGGCGCTCTAGAGGCTAACATTTGCGCTATTACGAAGTACAACTGTCTAACCGAGGGTGATTTTGCGCACGTTGTTAATTTTCGATCGCATTGGTATCCGAAAATTGGTGTTGAAAATGTATGATTTGTTTTCCAATTAAGAATATCCCCCCCAAAAAAAGCTCAATATTTTTCATGTTTTTACAAATTGTCAACGGGCATGTGGGTTGAATGGCATATATTGCTTCTTTCTGAGTGGCATTGTCCTTGACCATTGCCGTGTCACGTGCATTAGACTAAGTCTTCAGTTTACACATCATCAATATTGAAGTACTAAATATTGCTTCTTCACGACCAGGGTTCGAAAACTTTCCGAAGGTGGGTGGATGACTGCACCTTGGCATTGGCATGCTTCGCTTGACCTCGAAGCTCAACCGAAAGAGATAGAGGAAAAAAATTCCAGGAATCTCCATAATGTCAAGGATATAGCTACACCATGCCGTTTACTTTATCACTCTATCTTCCTTATAACAAAAGTGAGCTGGAAAGATTAAATTGAATCCCTCCGCGCATTGCGAGAGGTAGACAATTATACCGTATTATACTGCCAGGGTTGAAACGCCCAGCCAGCCAGCCTATTCTTAGCCGGTGTGAGTGGCGACCTCTGAGGCGTGTCCAAGCCGGCCTGACACTGAAACTTGACAGAGCGCAACAGGCTGTTGGCCGCGACACCAACAGACCCGAGTCGGCCTGACACTGAAACTTGACAGAGCGCAACAGGCTGTCAGCCGCGACACCAACAGACCCGAGCCGGCCTGACACTGACACCTTACAGAGCGCAACAGGCTGTGATCCGCGACACCAACAGACCCGAGCCGGCCTGACACTGACACTTTACAGAGCGCAACAGGCTGTCGGCTGCGACACCAACAGACATCGGACGGCCGCGGCGCCGACAGTCTGTCTGTCTGGCGGACCGGTGCCATTTAGAGCTGCGATCAATGCTGCTCCCACAGACCAACGGACCGCGCCGAAAACACGACAATGTCCGGCTCTCCACCTGACGGGGTCTGCGCCAAGTTTGCTTTCTGACGCAAGAGCTCGGTGTCTTAAAGCGAGCCAATTTTACCCCGAACACACAAACGGGCATATGAGCCCAGTCCCTGAAACATGTTTGTATGTACCTTTACTGTATGTTTGGCGAGATGCATGCGGTCAGAATTTATCAAGAGTATCCATTTGTCTTTGCGATTGTGGTTGCCTGAAACGAATAGTCAAAGATGATATTGAGGGAAATCGGTGTCAGCCCCATCTCGGTATCCTGATCAGTTGATTTTTGACGGTCCTCAGATTGGACTGGAACCGGATTTCTTAAAAAAACATCTTTTACTGCGCGCTTCGTGTTACCGTGATTGCAATGATGTATGCCGTAGTCACTAACAGTAGCTTGAATCCATTTGTCATATTTGGATGTTTTGAAGCAGTTTAAAAGATTGATGTATTAGCCGCGAGAGATTCGATTGAAATACTGCAGCATTTATTAAGGTGCAAACTTCTAGCAACTATTTCCCAGAAGTCGCACGTTGTCAAACTCCACAAGAACCCCACCATGATACGCATGCAAACCCGCTCCGAGCCCTACCCGGCCGCGGCCCTGACCCCACTGACCTGCCATGATCTTCTCGTTGACCTTGAGCTCCTTGACGGCCTGTTTGGCCGTTGGCGGTTCGGTCGGGTCGCGGGGAGCTGTGACCTCTGAACACGTGCTCTGATCCATCACGTTGTCGCGCTGCTCCTCTGTCCGGCGGAACACGATGTGACTGTTAAATTGACTATTGGTCGTCGGGCAAAGGGTAAGTCGGGTAACTCGGGCAAGTCGTTTCCTCGCAGTCTGTCGTGTTTTCTCTAACAAAATCTGTTGACTAGCGAATGGTGAAGGTTGTTGTCTTGCCCATTCGCGAAGGACATGTGCACCAATAATGCAAAACGAATGACGAATGATGGCCCGGCAGCATAACTGGCCTACCGCAGCGCTACGCTCAAGCACAAACATCTCTATTTTCTGAGGAAGTTCAATTGCAGCAGCACTGCCGCAGCAGAAATCCCGACACCACTCTGCTTAGCATCAAAGCTATCCCATCAGTGCATTATATGATCCAAGTGGGCCATTTTGCAGAGCCTGAAGCCGCATATACTGCATACTGACTGTCGCAAATGTGTTGGACCGACATGCCAACATGAACGTGTCAATAGATGTGTAAGTTACGATAATCATCGTGTTTTCTTTGGAGGACTGTGAGGGATTTGTGTGACCATTCCCAGGCGGCTATGCTAGAGTATAACATTAATCCCAGCTATGGCTAAAATGAATTATTAAAAAAAAACATTTTAATGGTGCGGTGTGATACATTTTCACCGAAATCCTTCTATTAACACAGCTAATGCGGGCACTTCCCTGAAATCACCGAGCTGAGCTGGAGATTTGCCGCAGCTAAGTCGATCGGTTCATACCAGGCTTGCTGGGCTACATTAAACACCCCCTTGCTAACACTGAAGGGCGCCAGCCTCAGTCGCAACCAAAACTCATAGGCCTATGGTGGCAGCTTGCCTAGGTACGTATGCTGTTTTGTTTCTGCCATATGAACAGCTCTGTGTCTTGCTTTCGTAACCATCTGAGATGACGGCCTCCGTAACACCTTGGATTCCGTAAGCACCCGTGGTGGTTCCCCACATCCTCTCTCGAAGATGTCCACATCTTTCTTCGAAGACTGGGGAGTACCGCTCACCAGCTCCCAGAGCCATTGGTTCCATTAGATTCTCTTTGAGATCTTGGCATTAGTTAAGGACTATTTCCTGTGCTGTTTTTATCAACACACGTTTCTGGTAAGCATGAAAGAGCAAAAGACCAAGTCTGGCATTGCAGAGGCATATCATCTAGTTCAATATCGATAATAATATTGCAGTGCCTATAATTTTGAACAATATTGCTTGAAATAGCCCATCAGTAGCTTACTAGGCCTTCTCAATGTGGAGAAGTAGAGAAGTAGTGGCATTGGCTACTTACCCAGTCGAAAAGCATGAAGGCAGGGATTGGAGGAACTGTCCCAGTTGCCGACGATTTTCCAGAAACATATTACAAGGGGTATTTGACACTGGGAAGAAATTCTAACGACGATGAAATTTGCATTTGCTTTTATTAAACACGTCTCTGATCTTATCTATCGATAGTCCACCTGGTGTCAATGCTGGAACACATGACTATTCAACACTAGAACGGACCGTGGATCCATCCGTACAAAGTCGATGGACGGGAGGTTATACGATAGCCAACGCAGCAGAGACAAAGGGCAGAAAGGCCCGTAGAAGCCGACTATCTCAGAGATATCCTACATCTATTTATGCCTGATGTAGATGCCAATATTAATAAATATCTCCCAGGTCTACCGGAAATCTCACCTTGTTCAATAATGCCAGAACAGAAAATAGCTTCGGATGATATTATATGTGCATCATCAATATGGCTGCAGCTGCTGGATGTCACTGTGTTCACGTACTGCTGTTGTTGTCATAGTGGGAAACATTATCAAGCTGTTGGCTGCCGCTTACGCTACTGGATAACTGTAGTAGCACTGAGGAAGGGAACTAGGCTAACCCGACAACAAAATCGCGCTGCCATACGGGGAAACTGAAGTAAACGTATTGAAAGGTGACGGAACCGAGTTAGCAAAAAATAAGTACACCTTCTCAAAGAGCTAACTCCCTCTATATAGAAAACGTTGCACTCTTATAAACTATATAATTTCATGTGTTCGTCTCAATCTCGGCAATACAACTGGGACAGTCCCTTTAATTTACAGGGTTACTTGAAGGCACATGGCAGCACGGGAGCAGCGCAGAAACATTATACAAGCATCCAACTTGGGTACGTCAAGCTTCCACAGACATCACGCATGCATGCATGTTCGTGCTACTCACGGGCCCTCTGCCTATCGTCAGAGTGTATAACCGCGCCGGCTGAAACCGGTGACATTTGGCATCAGTAGCTGACACAGGTCACGTCAGGTCATCACAATAGCCGGCTGGCGATAGCTTGCGGATTATCCTTGGATAGCATCATCAGTTATTGACTACAGTGCAGTGGTGTTGCTAAAGTTACGAGCGAGGGACAAACGCGAGCTGATCTACTCCTGTGTATATAGCACATGTTCATCTGTGCGGTCCGCTGATCTACTCCTTGTATATAGCACATGTTCATCTGTGCGGTCCGCTGATCTACTCCTGTGTATATAGCACATGTTAGCACGTGTTCATCTGTGCGGTCCGGCCCGGCCCGGCTTCGTTACGCTTTTGAAACTGCTATAACTTTTTCTTTATGTTGCAACGTTTCGCGTTCTAAACTTTTACTCGTCAGACGCGTTATTTTCGTTTTATTTTTGCCACGCATTGTCTCAGTAGTTTTCATGAAGTGCTCTTAATCTGTGTTGAAAGGAATAGGCAAGCATCGGCCTTCCCGCTCGTGGGCAACTTTCAACAGCGCTTCGAGTTGCAACACATGATTTCAAGGTCGAATTTTCTGAGAGCAAAATGTGGTCTTTAATTTTGGGATTTACCAGCTTTCATCACATTATTTCTTCTGAAGTACTCCCCATCTGTGTTGAAAGAGAGGGTTTTGCGGCCGCCTTCCCGCGCGGTGGCAGTTTACCACGCACCTGGCACCGCAGCGGCAGTTTACCACGCACCTCGCACCGCAGCGGCAGTTTACCACGCACCTGGCACCGCAGCGGCAGTTTACCACGCACCTGGCACCGCAGCGGCAGTTTACCACGCACCTCGCACCGCAGCGGCAGTTTACCACGCACCTGGCACCGCAGCGGCAGTTTACCACGCACCTGGCACCGCAGCGGCAGTTTACCACGCACCTACGCAGTTTACCACGCACCGCACCGCAGCGGCAGTTTACCACGCACCTGGCACCGCAGCGGCAGTTTACCACGCACCTCGCACCGCAGCGGCAGTTTACCACGCACCTGGCACCGCAGCGGCAGTTTACCACGCACCTCGCACCGCAGCGGCAGTTTACCACGCACCTCGCACCGCAGCGGCAGTTTACCACGCACCTGGCACCGCAGCGGACACGTGCCTGTCGCCCCGGGCAGCAAATGACTCAAATGTCTGGCTTGTGTCCCCGGGTCTCAAGTTCTGTTCAAGGGAGCTATGATGCCTTTTATTGATGCATTTAACGATCATTTTGGTGAACGGATCGCATCTGATATCGCCCAAGCTCTGCATACATTTTCGAAGGTGTGCGGCTGTGTAAACACTCTAGGTAATTCACCTATGAATAATTATTCGTAGGCGAATTATGCCAATTGTAATTGGCACGGATATTGCGGAGTGCATTGCGCTTTTAGCACTTGCCCTCGCCGTCCAATCCCTATAGATGTCCTACGCTGGTAAGTGAACACCAGAAGAGCTTACTGATTAATTTGAATTGGCTGTGCGTATATAAACTAAGAGTATTACGGTAAAAAATATTACGATGGCGAATTTTACAATCTACTTCATTCTTGCAGCTCATTTCTGGATAAAAATTGCCCCGGATATTTATTGTATTAAAAAAAAACGCTGTGTGATCGAGGTGGCAAATAACTACAGCCTCTCATCTCGTCAAGACTGCTAAAATAGAACAAAATCAGCTAAATTTGGTGGCAAATTCCCCTCACTGAAACAGCTCAGAAAATAATTAATTACGCGGAATCAACCCATGTGAAGGTCAGCTTCTTCGCATCATCATGATTGTCCACCTGACTAAGACATCTTTGTGATGATGGGTATTCAGAACAGCAAATCTCATGCGAGACCTCGTAGTCGTCGTAGCTTAATAAGTTACGTAAGCAGTAATTTTTTCCCCGAAGAAATGAAATGTGAAACAAATAAAAGTAAACATATCCAAAGCGCTATTGAATACACCGTGCGGATTCAGTTCCATCGTGCAGCCTTGGAGAATGCAGTCAAATCAGACCTTTGTCGATGGCGTGGGAGTGCACCACAGCAGTGCTTGCCGTCTTTCTGCGACTGCATCATCCACGGCACCGCCTGCTTGCCTACTGGGTGCACCACAGCAGCGTTTGCTGTCTCGGCAGTGCTTAGTTCCGTTGCCAAAGTTTTCAATTTGTACGTAGTTATGTACACTCAAAATGGTCAAAATGTTTCTTAGCGCCAACGTTACCGAAAATAACCGATATCTACATTTAAGTTTCATCCTAGCTGATGTTCAGAAGTTAGTCCATAAAATATTTTATAAGATAATATTTCGACATGCTTTGGTTTATTATGTGCACGTGCATGCGTGTGTGCATGTGTGTAAACGTGTGTGTGTGTGTGTGTGTGTGTGTGTGTGTGTGTGTGTGTGTGTGCGCGTGTGTGTGTGTTTCTGTGTGTGTATGTGTGTGTGTGTATGTGTGTGTGTGTGTGTGTGTGTGTGTATGTGTGTGTGTGTGCGCGTGTGTGTGTGTTTGTGTGTGTGTGTGTGTGTGTGTGTGTGTGTATGTGTGTGTGTGTGTGTGTGTGTGTGTGTGTGTGTGTGTGTGTGTGTGTGTGTGTGTGTGTGTGTGTGTGTGTGTGTGTACATCAAGGCTTGGGTGCATGTGTGTAATCCGCCGTGTTCCATCTAGAACCACATTAGCCTCACAATTCATACTTAGCCCTTTGCCAGGGGCGTGGTTAGGCTTTTTGCAGGACTCTTGTCCACCAGGGGCATGTCCACCAGGGAACCACGCCCCTCCCCCCCCCCCTGGTTGCCAGTGATGTGGCTGAGCTTTTTCCGTGAGTCCTGTCCACCAGGGGATTCCCTGGTTGGCTAATGGTCTGCGAAGCACCGATTGTCTCGGCTACCTAGCACCGCCAGTCTCCCATGCCGATCGATCGCGGGTGAGGAGCAGGTGGAACTCGAACACAAAAACTTGTGTTTGGGAGGCGAGTTTCCTACCCCTTGATCTCATCTCTCATCTCTACTCATCCGCAGGGGAGCCCCCTACTGGAAAGCGGGTGCCCATCACTGTAAAGGAGTGTCCCATACTAAGAAGTAAAGTACTGGCCAAAAGCGCGTGAAAAAGTGGTGACAAGTAAATATTGCGTCACATAACCCGAAAAAGTGGGGACAAGTGAATATTGCGTCGACATAACCCAAAAAAAGATTGAGTATGGGGACAGCGTGACCTCTCACTAAGCGTCCCCTGTTGGCAGGTTCCTGCAATTCTGAAAGTCGAGTGGAGGCCCACACTTAATGACAATTGTTTTGACATCACGTTTTTCTTTTTGACTTGAGGTACCAATTTTGCTATTTTAGTCCAAGTTGTGAGTGAGCTTTGGGTGGATCCCTAAAGCACTCATGGCCTCTGGCAGCAGCGCTGGCCATTGGTAAAGGCAGCAGGTACACTATTGACATCATCACCATCATCAAACAGTCAACAAAACTCATAGAAAATAACTCATCAATAGGCATTATCCATACATGTTTGCACTTTTAACATGAGTTGGCCTTTTTGACAGCACCCCTCTCCCTCTCCACTCTACAAAAGTCAATTTCGGCCACTGCCTGTTGGTGTCTTGGGTGCCCCAGAAAAATTCCAGTAATCCCAAGGCCCATCTTGGCTACGCTACTATCCTCCGCACATTGCTTTTGCTGCGATTTGATTGTCGTTGTGTATAGCACGGGTATCCGATGGATAGCGCCTTGAGCTGACCTTATCGGAACACAACAGAACTGGTGACCTCCAACTGACCTCCGTCGACACGAATGCCCTCTGCCTGAAGAAGATCACGCAGGCGGCAAATCTCTTCCCTCAGCTCTCGGATCATCTTGGCGTTGGCGTCCTCGTTCACCACAGCCTTGCACATGATTTGCTTAGCTCTGTCCGCGTACCTGAGGTCACGGAAGATCGCTGGTTTGCTGGTCACTCAAAAGTACTCAGCTTTAATCTACACACGAAATGGCTTACCCGCTTTTTGTGAGCAAGTTGTTGTTTTTTATTTCTGCGATGTTGTGGTAAATAAATATTCAAGACAGTAAAACTACGCAGTTGGGCACAAGCTGATATTTTTAGAATGCGCAGAGCTACGTCGTACTTACGACACCGGACGTTCTTGGTCATATGACAATATTTTACACCATCGCTCGGGTGGGATTCACTTTAGCCGCTGAGACCTAGGGCAAGTTCCGAGTCGTGTGGTGATCCGATGTAGTTCACTTTGTCTGTCAGCCTTCAGGAGGAATAGCTCTCCCATATCCCAGGAGGCAGTCCAAGCTGCTCTGAAGTTTAAAATAGTCGAACTTGTCCCGTCCAACTGGCCCTGATTCTTCGGTGGGCCATTCGTCCAAGCATTCACTCTGATTGGCTGTGGTGGTTCGGCGACAGCAGCTTCACTTGGCCGACCTGCACGCACCTGAGAGACAAACCCCACGAGGAGGACAGACAGACTCCACGAGTGGGACGGATAGGCTCCAACTGAGGATCAGACAGATCTCACCTAAGAGGTGGACCGCGGCACCCGGCAGACAAACAGGGTCCCACCTAAGAGGTGAACCGCGGCACCCGGCAGACAAGCAGGGTCCACCTGAGAGGTGAACCGTGGCACCCGGCAGACAAGCAGGGTCCCACCTGAGAGGTGAACCGCGGCACCCGGCAGACAAGCAGGGTCCCACCTGAGAATTGGGCAGATCCCACCTAAGAGGTGGACTGCGGCACCCGGCAGACAAGCAGGGCCCCACCTGAGGGTCGAGAGTGTCTCGTCGTAGTTGATGTCTGCTGGAGAGAGGGCGGCCACCATAGTCGTCTTGCTGTTGCCTCCTAGGTTCTCCCTCAGCAGCCACGTCAGCACCGAGTCCCGGTAAGGAATGAATTCAGCCTTCTTCCTCTTCTTCGTGGAAACCTCAAACAAACAGCTTAACAGTTCTATCACCGTTGGGCAAAAATCGAACACGCTTCTCCATCAAATGATGTGCTCCGCTTACAATGAATTTCCGATTTTGTAACCTTCAAACTTAGGAGGGAAATGGTGCACATGACAAGCACAACATTTAAAACTATCACTCGAAAGCTTAGAACCTGAAACTCGGTACATTCTCAAGGTGTAGAATACACGAGCGCCTTCCTGTGGAACGAAAGGTTGAACCCGAAACTCCAGATTATAATTATGTGGTTCCCTTCCAACATAAGGTGAGGAGCGCATTTATGATGCGAGCGGAAGTGCATATAATGTTTTCTTTTAATGATTGCGAAAAGGTGCACCAATTGCATTAATTGGAGTTAGTTTTAGCCGTTCGAACCGACTTCCTAATGCAAATTAGTACAGTAATTTGTAGATCGAACGCTTCCAGCAATCTTTCAAACTGTAACCCCGTTGCTCTGGAAATGTCTGACGTTTCCCTTTGCTTGGAAGTCGAGACAAACGCTTACCGGGTTGCAGGACTGCGGCAGGCAGAAATAGGTAGTCAGGTATTAGTACGAACACTTGTTTCCAAGCATACTGTTATTGTACATACCTATGCGATTGCATACTGTCATGCAATGGAAATCCAACCTGTCTGTAAGTCGTCTGTAAGTTTTCGCGACAATTAATAAAACGTTAATTAAACAATTAATTAAGTATAAAAGCAAAGAGACAAGCAACATAGATCAGTGTACACACACACACACACATACCCACACACATATACATATATATATATATATACATATATATATATACATGCATATATACGTATCACATTTTGGTATCCCCTGTATAAATATTGGATAGACCCAACAACAGTGAAGAGGACCCATAGATGCCATGGTGCAGGTAATCTTAATCAAGGCTCATGAGTCTGCCACGTTCTACTGACCCGCATAAGTGAAAAGTATACGAACCGGGACTGTGAAAATAGCTTCAAAAAGATTGAAGAGACGGTCACATCCATAGACCACCACTGGCAAACCGCTGTCGTGTCCTGAGACCTTCAGGCGTTCAATGCTATTGTGCAAGTCATGTGGATGGTGAAAAGTGGCTGACACTGCACATCTGACACTGACACCTGACACCTGACACCTGACACACGGCTGACACTGCACACCTGACACTGACACCTGACACCTGACACCTGACACCTGACACACCTGACACACCGCTGACACTGCACACCTGCGCATGCTGCACGCTTGGTCCCCGCACCGACATCTTGCAGACTGCTTCAGAGTGACATTTGAGGACACAATTTGACCGCCAGCTTAAGGGACATTTCAATGAGATCACTCTTACCACTTCGGCGAGAGCTGATATGACCTTTCCCAGGGTGGTGAGCGATTTGTTAATGTTGGCACCTTCCTTCAACCGAGTTCCTGATGCACCCGTCGAGTCTGCCCTCTCCGACCCAGCTAGGTCGACCAGTGAGATTTTGCTGACCTGCAGCCACATCGAGACTCGACTCAGCCCGATGCTGACCGGCGTGTTAAAAACATCATCAGTTGCGCATCATGCATGGTAAATAGCACTGTTTCAACAGGTTCTTCTACCATAAAGTCATACGGCTCAACACACGGTGTCCAAATAAACTAATCGACTATGCATTATGCATAGGAAAATCACTGTTTAAACAGGCCTTTCTACCATGAAGACACACGGCCCAACATGTGGTGTCCAAATTCCGAATTGTTGGTGGAAATGACGTATAATCGGCAAGCAAGTGCAAGTTTTATCTCGGGTAACGTAATATGCTTGTCATTTACGTCCTGCACTTACCAGTCGCAATTGCATTCTAGAAAGGCATGAAGTACAATATGCAGCTCATAGTAATTCCCTTCGGCTTCAGGTCTGCCGAGGACTGCTGAGCAATACAGAGAACTAAACTTGTACTACAGGTAATATTTAGTGATGTTAAGTGCATTGATGATAATTACTAAGGTTAAAATATTAATAAAAATAACCTTTTCCTCATTATAAGTCGAAAAATTGGAACTAAATACCAGTAGCACCTATGCTTCTCCCCAGGCCTTCCTTAGGGTACACAGTTTTGATAGAAATACAGTACATCATTAAGTATAGCACTACGAGTTTCTATAAAACGCGCAAGAGATCGCCCCGCCAAAATAATCAATCCACACACCAGAAGAAAAGTATACAAATATGCATTTTACATGCACCATTTAACAACATAGTAAGGTTTATGAATGCCACACATAGCTACTAATCTCCTCGTACTTACGTATTCATTCATCAATCTTACAATGTTGTTAAATGGTACATGTAAACACATATACAAACACACACACACCCACATATATATATGTATATCCATATACGTGTGCGTGCGTGCGTGCGTGCGTGCGTGTGTGCGTGCGTGCGTGTGTGTGTGCGTGTGTGTATGTGTGTGTGTATGTGTGTATGTATGTGTGTATGTGTGTGTGTGTATGTGTATGTGTGTGTGTGTATGTGCATGTGTATGTGTGTGTATGTGTGTGTGTGTGAGGATATTTCCAAAACTGTGTGCACTTCGGAAGACCACAAGTCGAAATATAGGTGTGTCTTTTCGATTGTTTCGGCTTTCCTGAATTAATATGGGAAAGATGCTATGTGAAAATAGTATAATGATGAACGGTAAAAATCAATTGAGCGAAATTAGTACTTTTATCAAAAATTAAAGAACATTTCCCGACGTTTCGGTTTCCCTGATGAAGCCAATAAAGTCGAAACGTCGGGAAGTGTGTTTTAATTTTTGATAAGAGTACTAATTTCGCTCAATTGATTCTTACCGCTAATCATCATGCTATTTTTACCAATCTGTCTATACGACAATTCAAGATGGTATGTGTTAATATTTTCTACAAGTAATACTACAACTAACTACAGCTAGCTGAACTGAATAACGGATGGCATACCAATTTTATTGTTACACTTCAACGGCCCTTTGCATGTTTGATAGCAAACACTGCATGGTTTTCTTAATGTATGGCTCACAACCGACGATGAATTTGGACAGGCCGGCACAGCACGATTCTGGCTGATCGCTGGCAATGTCACACTGCGAAACTGCGACACCTGTACCTTCTCGGATTCCGTCCCAGAGGTCGGGTCACGTCTGCGCTGTGAGAAGATGATGGTGAAGACGGCGTGGGAGCGGCTGGATGTCGCGTTCATGTTGGTGGCCGCAACTGTCCTGCGAGGAACAGGCATCTGTCACCGTCACCATCTCGGCCTACGTCATCGTCATCGTCATCGTCATCGTCATCGTCATCGTCATCGTCATCGTCATCGTCATCGTCATCGTCATCGTCATCGTCATCGTCATCGTCATCGTCATCGTCATCGCCATCGCCATCGTCATCGTCATCGTCATCGTCATCGTCACCATCACAGCAACCGTGACTTTCATCGTGACATCGTCATCATAACCTTCATCGTTGCTGTGGTCATAGTCGTCATCATCAGGGGCTATTATCATCGTCATCATTGTCATGTGTGTCATTATTGCCATCATCATGATCATTGTCGTCATCACCATCGTCACCACCATCTTCATTGCTGACGTCTTTATATTAATTATGAGCAACACTGGCAGACCAGAGGACGACTTCCTTCAAACACGAGAAAGAAGTACACTTGAGCGGCCAGATGAAACCATAATCCTTTTGAGATGCTGGAAGCGTTGTATATACCATGTCACCACGAATTATGCACCGACATGCTTCATTCACTAAGTCCTACGTGATTATGTTATATGTGCATGCATAGTTAGATTATAAACTAGTTGGATGTTACTAATTTTAGCATAACAAAAAGCCTAACCATTGTGGAGCAACAGAGCAGACCATTCCCATGTATCTACTCAACGTTCTCTGAGTTCTCGAGCCAATGACGTACATGCACCTGTTGATTTTCGGCATGATTCGGACTCTGTCGACGTACCTCTGCGCGTTGTCTTTCGTATTCATGATGCTCCTTCAGTTGATGTAGCGGAGCTGTTTACACCCATCTCATCTCATCAAAGACCACCCATCTCATCAAAGGATCATCAACCCAGCTGTGTCGGCACCTCGCATTCTCCACCTCCCTAACTTTGTCATGCTAACGTAGCTGCCGGGAGCTCGCAATTCCGCCTGCCTAAAGCCTTCCTGCTCATGCAGCTGCCTGCGTCTCTCTCTCTCTCTCTCTCTCTCTCTCTCTCTCTCTCTCTCTCTCTCTCTCTTTTTTTTTTTTTTTTTTTTTTTTTTTTTTTTTTTTTTTTTTTTTTATATTTTTTTTTTTTATATATATATATATATATTTTTTTTTTTTTTTATTTTTTTTTTTTTTTGTATATATATATATATATATATATATATATATATATATATATATATATATATATATATATATATATATATATATATATATATATATATATATATATATATATATATATATATATATATATATATATATATATATATATATATATATATATATATATATATATATATATATATATATATATATATATATATATATATATATATATATATATATATATATATATATATATATATATATATATATATATATATATATATATATATATTTTTTTTTTTTTTTTTTCTTTTTTCTCTCTCTCTCTCTCTCTCTCTCTCTCTCTCTCTCTTTTTTTCTTTCTCTCTCTCTCTCTCTCTCTCTCTCTCTCTCTCTCTCTCTCTCTCTCTCTCTCTCTCTCTCTCTCTCTCTCTCTCTCTCTCTTTCTCCTCACTATGATCTGGTGTCATGTGTCATAGCACCAAGATAAAAATTCAGTATTACCAGTCGCCAAAAATATACAATATGAATGGAGCGATTTCTGAACCGGATCCTTTGATCTGACGCAATTCATCTCGACGATGAACCGACCTCTTCTTGTCTGCGCATTACATTTCCGGCCAACACATGGACTGTCTCGGATGGAACGGATGTGCATGTTGCGTAGTTCCCACCGGAATCGGGTCCCTGCCTCCTTTTAACACGGGTCGGTTTAACTCCGTTTAACATGCGTGTGGGGCGACCGACCGCATGGTAACCACACGGCAGGAATTTTGAGCGATGTATATCTGAGGCGTTCTGGAGCCTTTTGAACGATGTCTATTTGAGGCGTTCTGGAGCCGCGCCGCCACGCTCGGCACGCAGGCGACGTTGGACTGGGCTCTCAGGCGCTGCGACGCAGCACGGCCGCATATGTTGGATATTTTACTCTGAACTCCTGCGGTGCGGCACGGCCACATATGTTGGATACTTTACTCTGAGGCACTGCGGCGCAGCATGGTCACATATGTTGGATACTTTACTCTGAGGCGCTGCGGCGCAGCATGGTCACATATGTTGGATACTTTTCTCTGAAGCGCTGCGGCGCAGCATGGTCACATATGTTGAATACTTTATTTGGGGCTCTACTGGAGACTTGATCAGCTTGATTGAGGATGCATGAACACTCGCATGCACTGAAAGGGATGTAAAATGCGTATGAACGGCTCGACAGGACATCATGTTAAAATCGGAAACTTCTGGGGGGAGGGGGGGTAGGAAGGGAAAAGGAGATAAATCCACCGTGGGTAGCTTCAAAAGAACAAGCAACTCCTGTGGTCGTATCTAGCTGAGCTCAAACTCATCGAGCTTTAACGGCTCTGACTTGATTATCTTCGCACAGACTAATGACAGATATTAGCAGATAAAGCAAACATGGCGAATGGCTTGGAACACCATTTATCTAAAGATAGGCATGGTGCAGTACGGTTAATTGGTAACGTTCAAACCAAGCCAAGTCTAGTTTTTCATCTTGCGCCGTCAATGTTTAGAATGGCTCGTGAACTGAATGTCTGCAGTTCATGTGTACACGACAGGTGGACAATTCAGGTGCAAGATGCAATATGAAATGAGATGAGACGACATTGTGAAGTGAAACAGGGAAGCACCGAACACAGCACATTGGCTGCTGCTGTCGAATATGTAGCAAAAATGGTGCAGGGTAGCAAGTGTAAATAAGGTACACTCAAATGGGACAGTTATTCCCGATTAGTTATTTATTTTCCACGAGTGTGTAAAAAGCGATCGGAAGTACGCTCTCCCTCGTGCCTGTGACAAATGTACCCATTCATGCTGTAGGCGCATGGGGGTAGCCACGGTTTCGAAATGGGGGGGAAAATCAGGGACGTGGTAAGTTTGGACAGCATAGAGCCCCGCCTCCCCCCCCCCCCACACCCCCATACACAAAAAAACTTGTATTTCAGCCAGTTCGTTTTCAATTTCTGGTTTTCAGATTTTCCATTGTTAAAAATGATATTTTAGAGACAAAACGTTCCGCCAAAATTAGCAAGTTTCACTCATTATCGCTACCTGTGAACATCTGGCTTTATGTAGTACGTGCTGGGCCCGATTTCACAATCACCATAGAACAATGCTATAAGTACGTTAAACGTTGCCCTCTTGTAGCAGGAAAAACAAGAAAATATTGGACCATGGTTTTATTCTAGTAAATATAGAATAACCTTTTTCATGCTTTCCTGTTTTACGGGGAAACATTTCGATGCAATTACAATCAGTGCGGATAAAGGGTGTGGCACTGAGGGCATGTGCCCCCACATAGAAGATGGCGTCCCTCCGACCAGGAAAAGGCGCCCCTCTGAAAATGTTCCAGTGACCGCTCTAATTTTTCAGCCAGAGACGCCACTATGAAAGAAAAAGGCACCCCTTGGAAGAAAAGGCGCCCTTCGGGAAGGACTGAGTGCATCCCGCCCCCTTGAATTTTTCAGCCAGAGGCGCCCCTCGAATTTCCAGGTGCTTTCGCAGTGGCGCCGCTTCAATGAAATGGCGCCCCTCCAGACAAGTGCCCCCCATGACAATTCCTGGATTCACCCCTGATTACAACATTGCTCTCTCGCGGTTATGAACTTCGTCTGGTTATAATAGCAGCATTCACGTGCGGTTTTTCTTGCAAATTTCACAACTTCCGTTGAACCATTAAGAGGAAAGCAGACAATTTGAGATAAAAAAAGTTTTATATTTTATACGTCCGGAACAGCAATGTGGCAGTATAAATTAAAAACCAGCGATAAGAGCGCCGTCCGAGCAGTTATGACAGATTTATTTTGGAGGAGCTCCTAGTCATATAGGATATGAGTGCTGGCTAGCACAACGGCTGCAAACAAAAAGAGATTTGATCCTCATATTCCTATTACGCTCAATCATTGTACATACAGCGGACCTTCGACACCTTCAAAATTATTTCGATATCTCAACATACTGATAACGTACGGCAAGGCACGTCGAATGGCACCCACATCATGCAAATAATTGAAGCCATAGCGACGAAACGCGAGGACTTTGAAGAATGAAAACTAATCTGTGACCTTGAGGCTTGACCTGACATGTCCCGTGTTGAAATGTTAATTGAGGGTTGCTTACGGGCTATCTCTTGATACCAAACATGGGTAGCTTTGTGAGAAAACGAAGAAACGCGGGCGACCGAAGGAATGAATTCGACCTTGACTATGACTGAAAATTAAGGTGATTTCTGAACAGTTTGCTGGAGTACCTCACGGCACGTCGAATGACACCTACTTGATGAAAATTGAAGACATAGCGACGAGGCGCGAGGACTTCGAACAATTTGAACTAACCTTCGATCTTTTGGTTTGACATTGGGATGTCGCGGTTTGAAATGTTACTCGAGATTCACTACGGGCTATTGCTTGATATCAGATGTGGTAGGTTAGGGCGAAGGAAAAAATGCGAGGCGACGGAAAAAATCGGTTTGACCTTTGCTCTTTAAAATTAGTTCGATTTCGTAAATTATAATACGGCACAAGCCACGACGAATGACACCCACTTGGTGCAAATTGAACCAATAGCGACGAGTCGCGAGGACTTCGAAAAATTGAAGCTAGTCTTTGACCTATATCCCGGATTCAAAATGTTACTCGAGGGTTCACCATGGGCCATCGCTTGATAATGGATCCGGGTAGGCCTGGGAGAAAACGAAAAAAAATGCGATGCGACCGAAGAAATCAGCTTGAATCTTGACCCGCCGACATTATTTCGAATCATCAACTTTCTGATACCGCACAAGCGACGTCGAATGACATCCATTTTCCGCAAATTGAAGCCATAGCGACGAAACGCGAGATCATCGAAGAACTTAATCAGGCCTTTGACCTTGACATGTCCCGGTTTGAAATGTTACTCGAGTGTTCACCACTGGCTATCGTTTGATACCAGATTTTGATAGATTTGAGCGAAAACGAAAAAAAGTGAGACGAGCGAAGCATCAGCTTGACTTTCGCCGTTGAAAAATAATTCGATTGCTTAGCTTTCTGATGCCGCATAACAAGCCACACCGAATGATGCCCATTTGATGAAAATTAAAGCGATAGCAACCGAACCTCGCGTTCGGTCGATATCGCTTCAATGTCGCCATCTAATAAATCAAGCTAACCTTTGACCTTCAAGTTTGACCTTGACATGTTCTGGTTTGAGATGTTGCATGATAGTTCACCACGGACTACCGCTTGGTATCAGATTTGGGTAGGTTTGGGTGAAAATGGAAAAAATGGGAGGCAACCAAATAAACCGGTTTGCGTTGAACCAAAGAAACCGGAACTCGTCGCTGAATACGAATACGTTAACTTAACGTACGTGCTTAAAGCTGCCCATGCTCCCTCCATGGTCCTGAAGATGCCCAAAGACGCCCAGAGTCACGTTTGTTCAAGATATATCGATCGATATCTGCGTAGGAGAATGCAACGTAAGACGTATGAAGCCTTGCGATAATGGAAATTTGGTGCCTCGCAAAGCACAATATTCCACCCAAGCCAAAACACAAGATGGTCAAGGTTCATTTTATTCAAGAATGGCCTGGAAGCAGAAATTTCGAACGTTTGCTGATTTACCACTCGGAGATCTTGTGACGGCAGATAGCCTGTGAAGCCGGTTGATTGTGTAGATCGGCTTCTAGTATTTTTGGCGATTATCTTGCATATATATTTTTACTTTACAAATGATTACTTAACATTTTGCGCCGATCATGCTCAGGTAGCTGAGGCTTGGGGGACACGAAAGAAATTGAGGGGGACAAATCGCCGCTATTCCGAAATCGAGGGACATGTCCACCCCCCCCAGTGGTTACACCCATGTGTAGGCATGGTTAGGTATCACAAACAGACAACCTAAAAAGCTAACAAGGAGACCAGGAATCGCCGCACTACTTCCTGCTAAAAACCAAACAGAGACCGAACAGAACTGAGCCAGATCTGGAGGAGCATCGATAACTATATTGCAAGCCAACCATCACGCTCTGGCCAAGGAAAGCACAGTGACTCAGGCAATCTCAGGGATGACAGGGCAACTGGAACACTACTATGGGTACACGCCTAGCACGCTATTACGGCCCAGGTGCAACATAGATTATGTCTTAGGCAGTAGAGGATGGATTAAAAAGCATATTCTGTTAATTGCACTATTCTGAACCTCATTTGAGCCTTGTATTAACGGTTAGCTGTGATAGGAAGAAAACATCTGTGATAAACATTCACCTTCAAATATCGACAGCTAATGCATATGGATGACCTATAGCCATAG